>OZ010600.1:63201335-63261335 GCA_963932145.1 Acanthosepion lycidas | reverse complement strand
ACAGGCGAAACGTGGCCAGCCTCTCGCTGCAACATCGCTATTTCCATGGAAAGTGTTCAGACGAACGACATTCCCTAGTTCCGTCAGTTCTAAACGTTAAGACTAAGACCCGGCACGATCCCCATTCTCTTTGTATTCCATTGGTGAGATGTAAGTTCTACTCTAGCTGTTTCTTCCCACCAACGGTGGCTTTTTGGAACCGACTCCCAAGAGGATGTTTTATCCCCCGACCACTACAATCCTAACCTGTTTAATTTTAGGTTTAATCGTTATCTTCACCACATCTCCATAAACTGTGCCTCTTACTCGGTAACTCTTTACCTCGAGTGGCGTTTGAACCTTCTACAGAGTGAATATCCTTGGAAATTTTTTTAGAATACCATAATCTATGAATTCTAGGCGATTCCTTGATTCCTCTTCTTTTATTGTTCTCTCTCCCCTTAATAATGTTTCACTTTTTCTTTTTATTTCTCACTCAGTAATCAATTGTGTCTTAGTGGCTTTACTATCTTCCTTGGGCGGGGGGGGGTAAATGATATGGTTGAAGTAAAATAACAAGACTTGATTCACTTAACGTGTATCCCCTTTTCTCTCGCTGACGTAGATTTTGTTATTGTCAAATACAATTCTTGCTACAACTTCGAATGATGATGATTTATCGGTAAAACATATTAAAAATGTTTCATATATTTAATCATATATATATATATATATATATATATATATATATATATATATATATATATTAGTTGATAATTAGCAGGGATAATACCAAAGAGAGGATATACAATCAAAGAGAGCTCAATGTAAGAACAGAGCAAATATAATAATGATGAAAGTGGAGACTTTAGAAATCCATGGTAGTAATATATTTCACGGGATCAAATTCCGTCTCATCAAACCAAATAATTTTGCTGTAAAATTGTTTGGTCTGATGAAACGGGATATGATCCAGTGAAATATATTATTACCATGGATTTCTAAAGTCTCCGCTTTCATCATTATATATATATATATATATATATATATATATATATATATATATATATATATATATATATATATATATATTAGTTTGGTGCAAAAATTATGACGTAATAATGTCGTTTTTTCACGTATTCTTTAACGTCAAAAAACGACATTATTACGTCATTATTTTTGCCCCAACCTAATATATATATATATATATATATATATATATATATATATATATCGGACCTAACTTGCGTAGTATTAATTTGAGGATCATTCTGGAGACAACCAACGACTGGTGTGGATACCACGTTCACTCGACATGAACCCAATAGAGTATTTATGGGATATCGTAGAGAGGTATATTCGCACGGAAGAAGATGTAGCCATAAGTTTCAGTAAAGTGTAGACAGCAATCCACTTATGGATTCGATACAACAGTGTGTTGCTGCATATCATCATGTTAGAGATGTCTTACACTGTAATAGGCCCCTTCCGATTACTTTTGTCACGTTAGGGTGTACACACACGCACACACACACACATATATATATATATATATATATTACACAACAAAATTAAAAATTACCTCATATGGGGGTTTGGATATGGTAATTTGGGATTTTGTGTAATTTATATGCTCTGTTATAACAAATACATTGAACTATTTTTGTGTATCAAATTTTATATTTGATCTTATTAGGATTCACTTTGGTTATATGCCAACGGATTTATTACATGTACTATATATATATATATATATATATATATATATATATATATATATATATATATATATATATATGTGTGTATAAGGAATTAATGGGTTCATTTTTTATCCGAGATTTTTATTACTTCAAACGTTATCATAGTGGACACTTCGTATTTGAAATAGACGCTCTGCCGGAGGACACATTTTCTTTACTACTATTTCTCGATTCTGTAGGCCGGTAGACATAATACACACTGTCTACATCTCTGATATGAGGTATTGTAACTATTTACACTATTTACATTATTCGGACTATTGTTCTCATCTTTATTGCCATATTCACGACGTTTCGGTCGGAGCTTACAACGACCGAAACGTCCTGACTATGGCAATTAAGACTCAGACAACAGTCCGAACAATGTAAATAGTGTAAATAGAAATACACAATTTTAATAAATAAAATGGGGCCTCTATTTGAAATAATAAATGGTCACTATAATAACGTTTGAAGTAATATATATATATATATATATATATATATATATATATATATATATATATAGTGTAACCCGGACATAAGAGAGTTGTCGGGACCGGAGAAGAAGTATCTTATATCCGGGTTTCTCTTATATCCGGGTTTGGTCTATTTTGTTCAGGTAAGTATGGCTCTAATTTGGGATCAGAGAAAATCTCTCTTATATCCGAGTTTATCTTATATCCGGGTCTCTTATATCCGGGTTACACTGTATATATACGTTTCATCTCGATAATATCGATTTTATTTATTTTTATGCAATAAAGTTCTTTTTATGATGACGGAAGATCACCGATGAAACATATCAGTGTACTAAAAAACATATTTTTGAAAATTGTCTTAAATATTTCCCATTGCATTATTCACACACACACACGCACACGTACGCCCGTACGTACACACAAACACGCACGAACGCACACACAAACATGCACGTACACATTTATATCTACACATCTATATATACACACATTTTTATATCTACACAGAAACACATACACATCTATAGCTACACACACATAAGCGCACACACACACATATATATATATATATATATATATATATATATATATATATATATATATATATATATATTTGTACACACGCCAGCGTCCTGAAAGGTATTAGTGATATGTTTGTGGGAGCCTTTTTTACATAATGGATACAGTGTTTAATTGTACAAATATTGCTGTCATCTAGTGGCAATGAATTCAATCCTTGGATCTGGCAGTGACGCACCAATTAAGCAAGAACGAAAATAACTGATATCATAAGGGCAAAATATCACAGTAATTAAGAGATATCCTAGATCAGCCAATAAAAGACGACCTGATGATGACCAGAGCGTACTTAGTTGAAACGTTGTGTCTATAATAACCTCGCATATCATCCAAGATGAAATACTAAAATTAAGAACACTTAAGGCCAGAATATCAATTTTACTAAAGAAAGTAATGCATTTTTATTAATCCATCATATTTCTTATCACTTTAAATGTTATTTTAGTGGATACTCATATTTAAGTAGACGCTCTGTTTATTTATGAAACAGTATATTTATTTATTTTTGTCTACCGGACTGAATGTTCGAGAAATCTTATCAAAGATAAATTTACGCTTTTTCTCATTTTCCCCTATTGTTCCTAGATTCTTCTATTTATCATGCCCCTTCAGGACCTTGCCGATTATGGCTCTCCACAATGTCATGTCCTTTGTAGCTCTTAATTTTTTAATTTCTTTAGTTTTGTCTTTTTGTTATCTCTCCTAAACCTTGTTCCGTCATCCATTTACACAAGCTTACTGGATAGGTTATGCATTGTTTTCCTCTGTCCCTTTTGCCTTCAATCTGTCTTGTGAGTTTCCAATTTTCCAAGCCCTCTTTCCTTATTACGTGCCATAGAAATTTCAACTGTCTCTTCCTGATGTTACGTCTATGTCCTTTTTGCTTCCTTTGTCTCTAAAACTTTGTCGTTGCTCACATGTTCGGTTCATGGTATTCTTAGCATCCTTCTGTAGAACCATATTTCTATTTCTTCAAGTCTATTTTTCATTTGTGAGGAGATTGTCCAACTTTCACTGCTATAAAGGAAGAGAGTTATTACATAACAGCTCAGTACTCTTTTCTTTGTCTCTAGCGAAGTTTTTCTGCTTATTAATACTTAAATCTGAATTCTCCATTTATAAAAATTGCGTGCATATGACCCACGTTTCTAGACGTTCCTTAAACCGTCATGGTCGGAGTCAGCGAACCCTTATACAGGTATGTTGGGTGGCCTTTACACGGATCAACAGATAAATAGACAAGCGAGGTGCTATATTTGGTGCCTTGATTGCCAGGATAATGACATGCTATAATGGGTGCCTTGATTTTTTTTTAAGCATTTCACCCCAAGCAAGCCGGGAGCCACTAGGACGCAAGGGGTTACAGAAAATTTAGAGCAAGATCAGATAGGAGTGATAGAAGAAAAGATGAGGGTAGTGGATAGATCAAGGCAACTGGAGATGTCGATTGACATTACACTTGAATAGCTGGAGATTATAGCTCACAGGGAAACAGGAATAGGGAAGGGAGTTCCACAGACGAGAGGTGCGAGACATGAAGCTATTAGAGTAGAAGAGACGGCTACATTTAGGAGTTTCGACAGTGAAGGAGTGAGAGCGGGATGCCAGCCTCGTATGGCGCTTGAACTCATGACGTCTGGGAACCAGCGAATGCAGCTCCTCGGAGCAATTTCCATGGAAGTATTTGTAGAACAGACAGAGGGAGGCAACGGCGCGTCTGTGAGAAAGTGACTGTAGACAAGACGACAGAGCAGGGCCAACTACATTGCATGTCCGCCTCTGGAGCCTATCAAGAACCTCGAGGCAAACAGAAGGGGCACCAGACTATATATGGCAGCAATACTCCATGCAAGGGCGAATTGTTGATTTGTAGAACTGGAGCATCCACTCCGGGGAGAAAAACTTCCTGGCGCGGCATAGGGAGCCAACTTTCCTTGTGGTGGACGAAGCAATTGACTCAATGTATTTATTCCATCTCATGTCAGCAGTCAACGTGAGACCGAGAAGCCGCAGAGAGTTGCTCTCAAGAAGTTGAGCGTCAGACATTCTAATGGAGGGAAGGAAAGGATCTCTGTGGTGATTAATAGAGAGCAGTTTTGTCTTAGAAGCGTTGAAGTTGACCAGCCAATTCTTGCCCCAGTTCACAATCGATTGGAGGTCCTTTTCGAGACGCACGGCCAGGTGAGTTTTGTCAGTGAGACTAGATTTGTTTTTGAGGCAGGAATAAATTGTGGTGTCATCCGCGTAGATGCCAACTTGGGAAGTTATGGCGTCAGGAAGGTCATTTATGTAGATAAGGAATAGAGTGGGGCCTAGGATGGAGCCTTGAGGAACACCTGCGTTCGTAGGACAGGAACTGGATGAGAATCCGTTGAGAACGACCTTCAATTCACGGTTTGACAGGAATGATTGTATTAGGTTATATAATCGACCCGTAATGCCATAACCCTGGAGCTTGCGAAGAAGGCCGGCATGCCAAACCCTATCAAATGCTTTGGAGATGTCTAGTGCCACGGCACGGGTTTCCCCGTTATTTTGAAGAGCTCCGTAGACAGTTTCAGTGATGGCCGTAAGCACATCAGCTGTAGATCGGGCAAAGCGGAAACCATATTGCTTGTCTGAGAGCAGATTATGGGATGTGAGGTGGTTTACCACCTCGAAATTGATTAGGGCTTCAAAGACTTTGCTGAAGAGGGGAAGGAGACTGATAGGACGGTAGTTGGAAGAGTCAGAGGGGTCGCCGGAGTTCTTGTTGACAGGAACGATCGAAGAGGACTTCCAGCAGTCACGAAAACAAGATTCCTTGAGGCAGTAGTTGTATAGTTTAGAAAGGGCGGGCGCCAGTTCAGGCGCGCATTTCTTCAAGACAATGGCTGGTATACCGTCTCCACCACTAGCCTTGTTAGGGTCTAAATTGGAGATAACGCCTAGTACCAAAGATGGGGTTATGTTTAGCCCACTCAATATGGCCTCAGTTCTAAGAGGGAAGTCGGGTATGGGTAAACCGGAAGAGTCGAGCGTAGAGTTGAATGAAAATTACCGAGCAAAGCATTCAGCCTTGTCGGTAGAGGAGGCCAGAACTTCGAACCAGGGGGAGGAGCGCGACTTGACCCTATATTTCCTAGATGGGATGAAAGCGTCGATTCCAGATTTAACCCAGGAAGAGACACGGGGAGCTTGAAGACTCCATCCCAGGGGACATCGCGGAGGAAATCACGGAACGCGTCCCAGTCAGCACGTTGATAGTAGAACGAAGTTCTAGTGGTAGGAGGTTCTTTATAGGGGGTGGAGTTGAAGGATATGTTAACAGATACTACCCCATGATCAGAGTTACCAAGAGGGTAGAGTTGCGAGGCGCTGCAGGATTCGGGGATGGAGGTAAAGCAAAGGTCGAGAAGAGAGGCTTTACCTCCCCGGTGGAAGGCAAAACGAGTGGGGAAGTTAAGTACCTGTGTGAGGGAATGAGAGATTGAAAATTTGAGCGTTTGCCTGGATAATGACATGCTATAATGGCTGCCTTGTTTGCCTGGATAATGACATGCTATAATGGGAGCCTTGATTGCCTCGATAATAACATGCTATAATGGGAGCCTTGGTTGCCTTGATAATGACATGCTATAATACGTGCCTTGATTGTCTGGATAATGACATGCTATAATGAGTGCCTTGGTTGCCTTGATAATGACATGCTATAATGGGTGCCTTGATTTCTTTGATAATGATATGCTATAATAGGTGCCTTGATTGTCTGGATAATGACATGCTACAATGGGTGCCTTGATTACCTTGATAATGACATGCTATAATGAGTGCCTTGGTTGCCTTGATAATGACATGCTATAATGGGTGCCTTGATTTCTTTGATAATGACATGCTATAATAGGTGCCTTGATTGTCTGGATAATGACATGCTACAATGGGTGCCTTGATTACGTTGATAATGACATGCTATAATGAGTGCCTTGGTTGCCTTGATAATGACATGCTATAATGGGTGCCTTGATTGCCTGGATAATGACTTTCTATAATGGGAGCCTTGATTGCCTGGATAATGACATGCTATAATGGGTGCCTTGATTGCCTGGATAATGACTTTCTATAATGGGAGCCTTGATTGCCTGGATAATGACATGCTATAATGGGTGCCTTGATTGCCTGGATAATGACTTTCTATAATAGGAGCCTTGATTGCCTGGATAATGACTTTCTATAATGGGTGCCTTGATTGCCTGGATAATGACATGCTATAATGGGTGCCTTGTTTGCCTGGATAATGACATGCTATAATGGGTGCCTTGATTGCCTGGATAATGACTTTCTATAATGGGAGCCATGATTGCCTGGATAATGACATGCTATAATGGGTGCCTTGATTGCCTGGATAATGACTTTCTATAATGGGAGCCTTGATTGCCTGGATAATGACATGCTATAATGGGTGCCTTGATTGCCTGGATAATGACTTTCTATAATGGGAGCCTTGATTGCCTGGATAATGACATGCTATAATGGGAGCCTTGATTGCCTGGATAATGACATGCTATAATGGGTGCCTTGATTGCCTGGATAATGACATGCTATAATGGGAGCCTTGATTGCCTGGATAATGACATGCTATAATGGGTGCCTTGATTGCCTGGATAATGACTTTCTATAATGGGTGCCTTGATTGTCTGGATAATGACATGCTATAATGGGTGCCTTGATTGCCTGGATAATGACATGCTATAATCGGTGCCTTGATTGCCTGGATAATGACTTTCTATAATGGGAGCCTTGATTGCCTGGATAATGACATGCTATAATGGGTGCCTTGATTGCCTGGATAATGACATGCTATAATGGGAGCCTTGATTGCCTGGATAATGACATGCTATAATGGGAGCCTTGATTGCCTGGATAATGACATGCTATAATGGGTGCCTTGATTGCCTGGATAATGACATGCTATAATGGGAGCCTTGATTGCCTGGATAATGACATGCTATAATGGGTGCCTTGATTGCCTGGATAATGACTTTCTATAATGGGTGCCTTGATTGCCTGGATAATGACATGCTATAATGGGTGCCTTGATTGCCTGGATAATGACATGCTATAATGGGTGCCTTGATTGCCTGGATAATGACATGCTATAATGGGAGCCTTGATTGCCTGGATAATGACATGCTATAATGGGTGCCTTGATTGCCTGGATAATTACTTTCTATAATGGGAGCCTTGATTGCCTGGATAATGACATGCTATAATGGGTGCCTTGATTGCCTGGATAATGACTTTCTATAATGGGAGCCTTGATTTCCTGGATAATGACATGCTATAATGGGTGCCTTGATTGCCTGGATAATGACATGCTATAATGGGTGCCTTGATTGCCTGGATAATGACATGCTATAATGGGTGCCTTGATTGCCTGGATAATGACATGCTATAATGGGTGCCTTGATTTCTTTGATAATGACATGCTATAATGGGTGCCTTGATTGCCTGGATAATGACATGCTATAATGGGAGCCTTGATTTCTTTGATAATGACATGCTATAATGGGTGCCTTGATTGCCTGGATAATGACATGCTATAATGGGAGCCTTGATTTCTTTGATAATGACATGCTATAATGGGTGCCTTGATTTCTTTGATAATGACATGCTATAATGGGTGCCTTGATTGCCTGGATAATGACATGCTATAATGGGTGCCTTGATTTCTTTGATAATGACATGCTATAATGGGTGCCTTGATTGCCTGGATAATGACATGCTATAATGGGTGCCTTGATTGACTGGATAATGACATGCTATAATGGGTGCCTTGATTGCCTGGATAGTGACATTTTATATTTGGTTCCTTGATTGTCTTGATAATGACTTTTGGTGCCGTGCTTGCCACAGATCTTTGTTCCAGGAAGTGATATACTGTTTCAATCATGACTCTCCACAACCTTCCATTTCGTGTGACTCTTTGAATTTTTTCTCCCTTTGCTAAGCCGCCCCCGTTCCACCATCTATTCACACAAGCTCATCAGCTAAATGGCTCTCTATCTTCCCCTATCTGTCTTGCCTTCAATATGCCCTGTGAGGTTTAAGTTTTCTAAGCCCTCTTTCCTCATTATATGATATTATAAGAAATTTCAGCTGCTTTTTCCTCATTCTGTATATAATTGTTCTTTCTGTTGCAATTTTTTTTAAGACTTCCTTGTTGCTTTCTTGTTTTGTTAATGGAATTCTCAGTATCGTCCTGTAGAACCACATTTCTGATGTTTTTGTTTTATTTCCACTACGAAAACTTTATAAATCTTAAATACAAATAGTTGTTACTTTTTCTGTAATATTTTACACATTTAGTTCCATTTTCTTTTGTTCAGAAGAATATCCTTATCTTTTTGTTTTCACATTTTTCCGGTCGTGAACCTCCCTGCCTTCTATGGGCGTCTACTATTTTGTGGAATGTTATCACATTTGAATCTGTGGAAGCATGCGCATCTCCTTTTAGATACATCATATCCGTTTTTTGCGTCTGTATGTACTTGGTACTTCATTTACACTGACTGTGTCTTAGTTGAGCGTATACAATGATTAAAATACACCAAAAATTCAAACGAATACCTTTCATGCCTCGTCTATTTTTTCTTTTATTTTCCTGTGTATTTAATGCGGCTGAAATGCAAAGAAGTCATCAAGACAAGCATTTTACCCCACCTTTTTGAGAATTTCTTGCCAATTCCTAAGTTACGTGGATTGTTTACTTTAGATTGTATTTATTTGCTTTGTCTATCGTATTTTTTTTTTTTTAAATTTTAGTTTTCTCTACTTGATGCCAATCAAAATGTGTGGCTGATTTTAGTGAAAGAAGTTGTTAAAAAGCTTAGGTAAATAGTTAGGTATAAGGTAAAGATTTCTTTCTTTTTCCAAAACTACTTTTGTTTCTTTTTCTTCCTGCCTTTTCTTGATGCCGTGTCTTTTTTCTTACTGCCATTTTCTTTTGTGCTTTTTTTTAAATTCACTCATTTTCTTTCTTTCCCTCTCATTCCGATCTTTTATTCATGTAACTTTTCATTCCACATTTCATTATTAATTTTCAACTTTTTTCCCTTTTCAGTTGCTTCCATCTTACATATACTATTTTCTCCATAACTGTTTCACTTTTCTAACATTACTTCCTTTTCCTTTCTATTCACACATTTAAATATCTATTCCTTATTCTTGATCTTCCTTTTCACGTCAGCTCGCTCTACGATAGTTATCGTGTAATACAGTACTACCTGTCGTATGGTCAGGCCATCGACGACTAAACCAGTTCCCCCCCACCAGTCTTTTCTGGTGAGAAGGGTAAAATAAATATTCAGCAGGATTAAAAAACAAGACCTGGCAAAAGATGGATGAACCTTTTTGTGGAGCCAACGACCATTTATCTAGCGCAATAGGTAAGACTCGGTTCCATAGCTATGTATGCAGCCGGTGCAGTGATAATATACTATTGCTGGGCGTAGGGTTTACTCGATTGAAGTTAACGGCCACGGTGGAGGGTTCCTTCGATAAAATCAACGGCCAGGTATCCGTGACCAAAGCGAGCATTGGAGGCTATCGTTGTGATGTGACCCGGAGAAGGATGGGCTCCGTCAAGTCTAGTTACCCAAGAAACGTAAGGTATGGATGAATACCTGTCTAGCTTTCAATCCAGGTATGTGTAAATGACTGTTTTGATGCTCAGCTGTGCCGGTAATCATACCCAGCCATGGAACTAACGATGATGACATTCTCTATCTCACTTTCTCTTTTTTCGAAATATATTTTATTGTTTGCTACATTGTTAGTGCTACTCTGCCTTGTCAACGAAGCCTAAACTTATATCGACAACATCCCTGGCATATCGTTAAGTCCCCGTTAAAAAGATGTCAAACACAAAATAAATACCGAGTGTAGCAGCAAAATTGTCCAAATCGTGTAACAGCAAAATTGTCCAATTGTTAGATTCAGTTTGAACCGTTGTATCTTTGAAATGATTAAAGATATTTTACTGAAATTCTCCGAGGATTTTATAGCACTATTTGACTCTACTTTGAGCAATAAGAATGTTTTTAGCTCTAAGTTGAAATGATGATTCCGCTGTTGCGACCCCCTGATCCATATTCCCCTTTAAACTTATTCACCATTCTCTTGATGGTTCTTGAATGGACTTTGAAGATGGAAGCCAGAGTACCATTATTGAAGGCCTGAAGGATCTTTTTCCTCTCACCATTGCTCAGTTGGGAAGACATAGTTAGACTGACACAAAATGATTTTTTTTTTAACCTGTTCTCTTTCTAGCTGAATAAGTGAAAGTGTTTTTCAGTGATTCTTACGACAAATGGTGTCGCGCCAAGGTGGCTAAACGTCTTATCTGAAAATCTGGAAAAATGAAACTCAATTAGCTTAGTGTTTTTTTTTTTTTTTTTAGATATTAAACATTTTGTGGGATGGACAATTATCACATGCTGTTAGACAATTTGGACAATTTTGCTGTTACACTCGGTAGATACAGAATCAAACATAGAGAGTCCCTTTCTCACAGACGAAACGTCGCTTCCCCCCTCGCTGCTCTATCGCATTTTCCATGAAAAGTGCTCAGACGAGCTAGATTCTTCAGTTCCACCAACTAGGACTACGCGCTTTGTAGCGAACCACTCTCATTCCTTTTGTAATCAAAAGATGATATATATTTTCACCAAAGCAGCTTCTTCCCACGAACCGCTACTTTGTGGAACCGACTCCCAAGAGGATGCTTCCCCTATCACTACAATCTTAACCTGTTTAAGTCTAGGCTTAACCGTTATCTTCCCCATTCATCCGCAGAATCTGTGACTCTTAATTTATAACCCTCTACCTCGAGTGACTGGCAGGCCTTGTACAGTGGGGACTTCAATCTAAAAAACAAAAACAATATTTACCTATTACCGAAACTATAAATGCTTATAGTTTTTAATATAAGGGGCCAATATTTAACTAACACTGAAACAATAAAGGCTTAACGACTGAAATATAAAAGACCAATATTTACCAGTCCCTGAATCAAGTAAATGATTATAAAATCAAATATTAGTGACCAAACAAGTAAACCATTACGCATTTAGCGTACGGCACCCCATATTGATCCGGCCTTGTATCACGTCCTACCATCGTGAGTAAATACTCCTTTAAACGGCCTTTACTCGCGTTGGGATCAAAATGAAGCATCTGCTCTCTTCAAGTTAGTGTAAACCAGTCTTATGTCTATCTTTTCGACTCTAGTGCAAACTAGACCTATATCTATCTTTTTTACACAAGTGTAAATCGGACCTATGTCTCCCTATCTATTAATTCATCGTGTGTTTCTGTCGTTATAAGATTTTATACGTCATTACTCTGGTGTAAACTAGACTGATCCAAGCTTTTTTTGCCTTTGGTGTAAATCGAACATACGTCTGCCTTTTTGCCTATGGTGTGAACTGGACCCATGTCTACTAATATGATTCTAGTATAAACCAGACCCATGTCTCCTTATCTATTAATTCATTGTAATTTTTGCTTTATAATTCTACTATTAGACATTAAATAACGCAACACTGGTTGCTATTTCATCAAATTAAGCAACCTAATAACAAAATCTAAGTTATTATACGCCTTCAGATTTTGTGTGAGGCTAAAGGGTTTGTAGTTGATCAATTCTCTGGAGATGACATTTCCGGGTGGTGTCACCCTGACAGGGTTATTGACATGACAATAGGATACGCGCTGATAGATCACCCAACTCGGTGATTCGGGGCCTCGTCTGTGTATAAAGAAAAAACAAAAAAACAAAAACACTGAAAAAGGTTTCGTGAAGGGTGGTTGAACTTCAAGCTAAAATGTCATATATGAAAACAATGATACAACAAGAGGTCAAAACAAATAGCGAATGAACGCATACAAATACACAGACAAACACGCACACACACACATATATAGATAAATACATTAACACACGCACAAAGATAAATACATTCACACGCACTGAAAAATTAATTCAAACGCATAAAGACACACACACGTAAACATCCACGTAGAAGTGCGAGTCACAATATAAACGTATCCACATAAAAAATTACAATTACGTACGTACACATGTAGTGATATATGCATATACAGACATACGCAAAATAATATATATATATATATATATATATATATATATATATATATATATATATATATATATATATATATATATATATATATATATATATATATATATATATATATATATATATATATATATATATATATATATATATATATATATATATATATATATATATATATATATATATATATATATATATATATATATATATATATATATATACACAGAAGAATACAATTAACAATAGATTCTCCTACAAAACGTGAGTAGACAACATTCAGAGAGTTGCGTGTGTGTAGCCTGCGAAAAGTTTTACACACCAATATATATATATTGATTCATCGAGTCTGATAGCAAACCGTAGGAGGCACTGGACGGCCGTTTCGTCCTATGTTTGGGACTCATCAGCAGTGCGCATCCACTACCGAGGGAATCGAAACCCCGACGGTTAGGCTGGCAAGCGAACACCATACCAACTGCTCCGCCGGGCCTCGGTGACGAAGAGATTGCAAATCAGACTCAATGAAGACTCATTCATATATATATATATATATATATATATATATATATATATATATATATATATATATATATATATATATATATATATATATATATATATATATATATATATATATATATATATATATATATATATATATAAATGAGATAACGACAAAAAAGAATGTAAATAAAATCAGCTGCAAATTCTGAGTGCTCTTAAATAGAATCCAATGATCGTTCCGGATTTTATTGTGTTGTTATGATGGGAATAGAAGTTTATCAGGTCATTTTTTATCGGTTGATTTTCGGTGGACACACAATCTTCAGATTATGAAGATGAAACAGCATGTCGTGACTGTGTTGACGTCTGTATCCACGTTTATATACACACACACGCACACATAAACACACACACGCATGTACACACACACACACACACACTGTATCCCTGATATTAAGCCCTTGTATTCATAAATATAGCGTGTCTTAATTTTAATCATATATATATATATATATATATATATATATATATATATGAAGAAATATAGTCTTAAGGTGTGCTATATTTATGGGATAAAGTGCTCAATATCAGAGATAGAGCGTGTGTAAATATAAAAGTGAACAGAAGTCAACACTTAGAGGCGACAACCTGTTTCATGCTAGATGCAATCATCAGGAAACGAGTGCTCGTGGCCTGACGATTGCATCTAGCATGAAACAGACTATCGCCTCTAAGTGTTGACTTCTATGTTCACTTATATATATTATAAAGTATTTTTTATTTGTCAATCTGACAGATTTTTTATTAATGGAGTAATGAACTTCTGATGATATTTCCTCTTTTTATGAGAAGGATTATTCGTAATTTGGAAAAGCTGATCAGTACAATTAATCGACACAAAATGTCTGTTGTCTTTAATAATATTTGACTTTATATATATGGGGGAGATTTAGAAGAGATTTCCTTTAGTTGTGCTATTCTTACTGCTGTTTTTTTTTGTCCTTTTTATTATGATTTCCTCACACTGTTTCCGCTTCCCATTACCATCTAGGGTTAACTTTGGGGGTCACGATTTGACATTAGAGGAGGCAATATCAGTGCAGATCTGTAAATGGATCCGACGGACTGGGTATTGGTTTTGTTTATAAATTATGCTTTTAGTTTTTTTTTTTCATCGACGAATTTCTTGGGGAGAAGCCGAGAAAGGAAAAAAAAACGACGAAAGATAAAATGAAAAATAATATATATATATATATATATATATATATATGTGTATGTATGTATGTATGTATGTATGTGTGTGTATAGTGATAGATAGATAGAGAGAGAGAGAGAGAGAGAGAGAGAGAGAGAGAGAGAGAGAGAGGAGCAAAAAAGATATAGAAAGAGATGACAAGATAACAAAGAGTTCTGAAAGCCTTAATGCTTTTAGATGTGCCGTCATTTCATTTTGCATTAAAGATTAATATTTTCGGAACGTTACTACTTCAAATAGTACAAGTGGGGCTGAAACAGTTTCGGCACGAGAAAGAAACCCTTCAAAGTTATTCCGGTGCTTGATCATTTTGAGAACCTGAATCCGGCCGAGAATATTTCCAGCACCACCCCCTTCGAATATCCATCATCGTATTATCACTTTTTTTCGAAGGCCAACTCGATCTACTGTTTCCCCGTGTAGCCTTTTCTATAATACGTATCGACTAAACTAGTAGTTCACAACATTTATTTTACACATAGACCATTTTCACTCTTAATTTCTTTCGGTGTATAAATACAATTTCTAAACTTATCTAATGGTTCCCCCTAACCATTAGATAAGTTTAGAAATTGTATTTATACATATTTAAATGTATATGTTTGCTTTATAGATAATCTTCATATAATTTATATATTAAATTAATTTTATTATTAATATTTTATTTTTTTAAATATTTTATATTAATTTATTTATATTAATATTAATATTTTATTTTATTAATATTTTAAATTAATATTATTAATATATTAATGTAATTCATATAATGAATTGTAATCTTTATAAAATTTTTTCTTTATATATATATATATATATATATGTATTTGTGTATGTGGGTATGTGTGTGTATATATATATATATATGTATGTATGTGTGTGTATGTATGTGTAGATGTATATATATGCATGTATGTATATATTTATGTATATATATGTATATATATATGTGTATATGTGTGTATGTATATGTATGTGTATATATATATATATATATATATATATATATATATATATATATATATATGTATGTGTACTGTTATGATGTGTACCTAAATTTATATTTACGTATATTTCTGTTTGTATGAATGTGTTTATATATGTATGTTAGGATACATGTATTTTTGTGTTTGCATGTATATGGATGTATGTCTATGTCTATGTGTGTGCATGTATGTACGTTTATATATGTATTTGGTTGAATGTCGTTGTATTTATGTGTATGTACGTATATATGTGTACTTGTTATTATAGATAGGTATTTTTATGTATATGTTTATGTGTGTATATATATATATATATATATGTATATATATATATGTGTGTGTGTGTTTACTTATGTATGTTTGCGGTTGTATATGTATATGTCGACACCTATTGTATATGAGATTGTGTGTACGTGTAGGTATGGAAACTTGGGTATGTCATTACGGCCACATGAGTTAGTATATGTGTGTATATATGTTTATATTTGTGTATTGCTGTGTGCATATATGTATTTATATGTGAGTATGTGTACATATATGTGTGTATATTTGTGGGTATATATGTGTATATATGTATGTATGTGTATGTATACTTGTTATCATGGAGATATATACATATGTATATGTTTTTGTATTTATGTGTATGTATTTCTGTGTGTATGTATGTATGTATATATTTGTATATGTGTGTGTGTGTGCATATATATATGTGTGTGTGTAAAGAAAAATTATTATATATATATGTATGTGTGTCTGTGTGTGTATGTGTGTGTGTGTATGTGTGTATATATATATATATATATATATATATATATATATATATAGAGGTGGCCATCGAAGTTACCTATGGGTGTTGACTTTGATGTCCGATTTTATATTTATATACACTATTTTAATATATTAAATAATATTATTTTTAATCATTTTTATCTTTGTATATTTGCTCGCTTAAGTCATATTTCAATAAGTGGTTAGCATTTGTTTAATGACACTTTCAGTCTTAAATATTTATTGGTTGTGGTATCCGATTGTCTGGGTCAATGTCTGTGGATGTGTGTGCATGTATTTATGGTTGTCTATGTGCATGGAAAGTGCATTCACTTTTAATTGTGTATGTATGTACGTGTGTGTTGGTTTCCCTCTCCCCCCCACTTCCCTCTCCCCCCCACTTCCCTCTCTCCCACACTTCCTTTTTTTTTTTTTCATGAACGACCGTGGAGATGTTCTCTGTCTCGTCTCTTTTTGTGTGTGTGTATATATATATATATATATAAATATGTCTGGGTGCTTATATATTATAATCTGATTGCGTTTGTTTTACGCGTGAGTTTAGGACCCCATTCACACACTATTAGGATTAAAATGTATACATTGTCAAAGGACCGGATATAAAATTAGCTAAAGTAACTTCAATGAAGAAATAAATTGAATAACATATATATTTCTTCTTTTCTCCTCAGTAATTTTATAGTTGTAAACTTAATAGCGATTAAATTTTGATTTTGAAATTAGCAGTTTTTAATTTTAATATTAAATTTTATCATATAATTTAGTAATCCAGCTTCATATGCACTTAAGAAATTTTTTTTAATCTTCTGATATGTAAGCAAGGACTTAAGACTTCTGACTTCTGGTTTAAAAGGATCCAGTCTCATCTTTATTGTCATATTCACGGCGTTTCGACCGTTGTACGATCCGGTCTTCTTCAGGTGATATACGTTGGAATTTCGTACCAAATCATTTGTTTCGTACACCGGGGTAGATCGTTCTAGTTCTACATGCCAGTCCTTTTCTGGATATTTCAGTTTCAGTTATTTCCCTTGAGTAACTCAGCTCTTCATCTCTGCTGTGGCCAGGTATTGAACTCACAACTCTTTGGGTCAAGTCACTGGATTAATTCAACTAACGATTT
This sequence comes from Acanthosepion lycidas, assembly GCA_963932145.1. Taxonomy (NCBI): domain Eukaryota; kingdom Metazoa; phylum Mollusca; class Cephalopoda; order Sepiida; family Sepiidae; genus Acanthosepion; species Acanthosepion lycidas. The sequence goes on along the minus strand of OZ010600.1, from coordinate 63,243,763 downwards.
TATGCATTGGGGACATGACCACAAGGGTTCAGTTCGAAATTTTCAACGTATATCACCCTGAAGAAGGCCGGAGCGTACAAAGACCGAAAGGTCGTGAATATGACAATAAAAGTGAGAACAGTCCGATGTTAAGTATATGCCTTTTTTTTTGCTTTCATTTTCTCTAAAATCTCATCGTTGCTCACATGTTCATTTCATGGCATTCGCAACACCCTTCTGTAGAACCACATTTCTGTTACTTCAAATCTCTTATTCACGTGAGGAGATTATCCAGCATCCACTGCCATATAGGAGCACTGATATTAAGTACTAGTTCAGTACTCTTTTCTTAGATTCTAAGAAAATTTTCCCGTTTCTTAATACTTTGCTTAGCTTTTGGAAGACATCTTTCGCTAATCCAATGCGCCTTCGAGTTTCAGTGTCGCACTTTCCATGCTCTTTCAAAACACTTGGCAAATATTTAAATTGTTGTATTGTTTGATTTTTGTTATCTGCAGTTTTTAATTTGCATTTTGGGTAGTTCTTTTGCTAACAACCATACAACTGTCTTATTCCAGCTGAGGTTTAGTCCTTTCTTCCAGCTTTCCGTCATTACCTTCTGTAGCATTTTAAAGGCTGCCGAAAGATGGTAGCTGGTATTGCCCAAACATATCAAGAGATTAATAAGAGAGGACAGTCTAGTGACCCTCTTAACCTTTAGAATTTTATGAATACACACATACACACACACACGCACACATACTCACACACGCACACACGTACACACACACACGCGCACATACATGTACACATACAAACATCCATACACACGCATATATCTATATATAATGACTGATAGATGAGCAATTCTTCCCATTAACTCAAGTTTGTGTTAAACAGAGAGACGAATCGATCGTTCCCAACACAAACATATGAGTCAACTTAACATGTTAGGTTGGTGCAAAATAATGACGTAATAATGTCGTTTTTTGACGTATTTTTAACGTGAAAAAACGACATTATTACGTCATTATTTTTGCACCAACCTAATAAATAAACTCGGTGTGTTCTTATTTTGTAATGGCTTCCCTCAAGAATTGGATTACCGCCTGGAAGGAAAACAAAACTTGGAAGTTACCGTGAAAAGAGGAATTCCAAAACATTAGGTGATCCTGGGACAGGAAGAATAACAGGCTCTTGGATTAAGTGGAATGTCGGCCAAGCGATGTTGCAAATATTATTCGGAAGGTTGTTTGGCACGTGGACAGATGTAGAAGCATGATAAAGAGGAGATGGAATAAAAAAAAAAAAGGGAGAAAAAAAAAGGTTGCGGGTGAAATAAAGAAATTTTAGAGAAAAAAATACGTAAAAGGAAGTGGTGAAAAAAGAGCAAGAAAGAAAGATACAATAAGATTCAATTGGCGATTAATTTAGAATGAGAAAAATAAAAAAAAGAGGAAGAGAACAGCTATTAGGTTGGTGCAAAAATAATGACGTAATAATGTCGTTTTTTGACGTATTTTTAAGATTAAAAAACGACATTATTACGTCGTTATTTTTGCACCAACCTAATAAAATTACTTGTAAAATAAACGATAAGGACGGACGTAAGACATCAAAAAAAGAAATTCAAATTAAAACAAAAAAAAAAAAAACAATTAAAGAAATGAAACAAAGAAAAAAAAACGCTAGGTTGTTTTTGTTAGCGACATATCAAACCCCTATGAGTTATTTAATACCGAAAACTAAATATACGCAATTTTATTATCTTTTGTTTTGCAGATAATAATGGTTTCAATAATACAATGTTCACTAATTAATTCATAGCTGAAAGTGAATAGAAGTTGATTCATAAATTTCCCAAGTGAATTTGTGCTTAAAACAATTTACTGAACTAAACTAGAATTGGAACGCCACCCTCCTATTAACAAATTCCGAACAATTGTCCAGGTAATGTGCCTGCACATCCAGGCTTTCAAAACCTGGCATTGCCAAACGGTCACCCGTCTAGGTACAGACCAAGCACAACGTTGCTTAACTTCGGTGATCAGTACCGGGATCGGCGTTTCAACGTAATATGATTTCTTAAAATAAAAAATAAAAACGGAATGATACGCATCTAGGAAAATAAAAAAGAAAAAAAATCAAGATATTCACACATACGTTCTTATATTCACATAAATGGATAAATGTTACAAATACCTGTTTATATATTTTTTTTATTTATCACTCATTTTCTCAGTTCATTTTAGGATCAAGAAGTCCCACCAAGCATTGAGCGTCAGGCTTGTGGAGTAATGAGTCTTTGCTACGTTGGCCCATGACGAGTTGGCAGATGGTTGGGTTTCAAAGTTTTCTTATACATTGCTTTCCTAATCAACCAACTATTTTACCCAGCGGAATAAGAATGTATATATATATATATATATATATATATATATATATATATATATATATAAGTGAACATTGAAGTCAACACTCAGAGGCCACAGTCTGTTTCATGCTAGACGCAATCGTGAGGCCACCCTGACGATTGCGTCTAGCATGAAACAGCCTGTGTAGGTTGGTTTCTTTTGATATAAAGGATCTCGAGAATTTGAAGTTTTTATTATTATTTTCGTGGTGTAGTGTATTATTTTCCTGTATTGTGAAGGTAGACATGAATGTGTTTTAGATGCTGAAAAATGTACTAATATATTGCCCACTGATACCAGTAAAAAAATAAAACTAATTATATATTATACTGAATTTAACACTACCAACTACGCAATAAATCTTCTCCGTCAACTAGTGTTTTGGAAAACACCAGCATCTTAAGTATCCTTTGGAAGATTGTATCTCTGACAAAAAGTACATATGTTGGCTTGTCAATCACAACATTATCAATACGACTTACACTCCATTTGTTGGATACAGGTTTTATTGCACAACATCTAAAATAAATTTGAACGCTTACGCCTGTTTACAAAAATTACCATCATAACGATCCCGGTTACAATTAATTTGTCATTGCAATTCACCCTTGAGGAAATTTTTGGAGGAGATCGAAAGTACTAAGATTAACAAGAACTACGGCGTCTTCTTTGATTAATTTTAATTTAACATCAAGAAGATAATTAGAGGACTAGAAATTATTACTATAACAATAGACTTATTATGTCTATATTATTTAATGAAACATGCTTGAATGAAGATATGCTGCCTGTATATATATATATATATATGTGTGTATGTGTGTGTGTATTGTAGCATACCTATGGACGATAATGAGTATGTCCCAATTCACATAAATACAGAAGTAAATACTCTATGTTGGTCTTCAGTTGGAGATTCGTCTCCAGTTGTTTCTGGTAGGATCTCCAGACGAGGCTATGTGTAAGGGCAGAGTCTCGTCTCGGGAAACAGCTACCCGACCCCGCTTTATACGGGGGTCTACGGGCAATTTTTGACCGAGCCTACGGGCTCGGATACCTCACATTAAATTCGGCCTTGTGCCACATCTGACTGCGTGGGGCGGTTGGTAGATATCCTGCAGTTGGAGATTCATTGTGGAATTCACTTGACTCACTTCTATCAGTTGACTACTTCGTCTACGCGCCTCTGGCGAATCTTATATGTGTTGTTCTGGTCCTAAGTATTATCATTCATTACCAACCTTCGTTTAATTATTCTATTCAGCAATTTTCCCTAGATTAGAACTCTCTCTCTCTCTCTCTCTCTATATATATATATATATATATATATATATATATATATATATATGTGTGCGTGTGTGGATGCGTGTACGAAGGGGAATATGATATATAAATTTCTATATATGAAAATGATATTGGTAATAGAAATATATAACGCGTTTCATTTCTATAAGGTCTTCATCAGACTAAAATAATGTCCTTATTGATACAATTATTTTTTCGTTTTATATTACCCCTCCTCTTACCTATATATTATTCCAGCAATAAGAAGATTATTTTAGCCTCATGAGGTTTTTTTAAATGACCGAAATCGTCACATAAATGTATCCTATATTTATTCCATGTTGGTGTAAGTAAATATATATGCATATACCTGGTGTAACATCGAAATTGTCTAAATCGTGTAACAGCAAAATTGCTCAACTGTTAGATTAAGCTTTGAACCGCGTTGTAAATGATTAAAGATATCTTACTGGAATTCTTCGAAGTTTTATAACACTATTGGACACTTCTTTGAGCAATAAGAATAAATAATTACTCTCCAAGCTTAACAGAAGAATCGTGATGAAATCGATCATGAATATAAATGACATGTTCATCATTAATTAATCATAGCTAAGGAATTGGAAGCTCACGATGGATTGAAATAAAGTTCAAATATATAAATATAATTCCATGATCATTTTCCAACTTATTCAAGATGATCTTCGCCCTTTCTAACTTTCCAACTTTCTGTCTTGGAGTGACAAAGCGCCTCACAGGTTTCGCGTATTATTTCATTTTCAAGTCTTTTTTTTTCACTGTGTTTTAGAATGCCATGGGTGAAACCCTTCTTTCACGTGCCAAACGTCTTATGGATTGAGTTGGATCTTTTCTAATTGATCTCTTTATATGATCCCTCTTCCTGTTGTGACCTGATCCAGTTTTCCTCTCTACTGTTCGCTCTTTTTTTCTTTTAAACATTCGCCGTTCTCTTGATAGTTCTTGAATGGGCTTTGAAGATGGAAGCCAGAGTATGAATGTTGATACCATTACTGAAAGCCTGAATGATCTTTTTCCTCTCACCATTGCTCAGTTGAGAAAACAGTCTGAGACAAAAATGATTTTTTTTTTCTGTGATTCTTATGATAAGTGGTATCCAGGTGGCTAAACGTCGTATCTGAAAACATGGAAAAAAGAAACTCAATTAGTTCAGTGTTTTTTTTTATGCATCAAATATTTTGTGGGATAGAATGTAGAAATTGTAAACCTTTCACATACGTTCACTTCGCTTCATATTTGGAATCACTTCAAAATCACAAGAAATTTCAACTTTCTCTTTCTGATGTTAAGTATAAGTGTCTTTTTTGTTTTCATTTTTCTTACAACTTTTCGGTTCGGTCCAGGGTATCCTCAGAATCCTTCTGCAGAACAACATTTCTCTTGCTTCAGGTTTTTTCTTCATCTGCGAGGAAACTGTCCAGCATTCACTGCCATATAAGAGGACTGATATTACATAACAGTTCAGTACTCTTTTCTTCGTTTGTAACGAATTTTTTCCCTGTTTCTTAATACTTTTCATAGCTTTTGGAAGGCATCTTTCGCTATCCCAATTCGCCTTTGGATTTCAGTGTCGCACTTTCCGTCCTCTGTTAAAAATCTTTCCAAATATTGATGTACTTCTTTGATTTTGATATCCCGTAATTTGTATGTTTGGGCTGCCCCTTTTGCTAACAACCATAAGAATTCTGTCTTCTTGCAATTGATGGTTAGTCTTTTCTTTTCGTTTTCCTTCACTTCCTTCTGTAGGAGCTGTTGTAGTTTCCTTTCTGGGTCTGATACCAACATTGTGCCATCTGTATATCTTATTTTGTTAAGATTGTGGACGCTAATAATGAATCCTGGTTGGACTTCTAATACTCTCAATATGCCCCCTCCCATTGTACATGTTAAATAAGTCTGGCGAGAAGTCACATCATTGTCTTCCATCCATTTCTATTTTTGTATATTTACTGACTGCATTTTCTATTCTTATATCGGCCAGTATAGGTTCTGGATTTTTCTCATATACTTCCCAAATATGTCAAGGTATACCTAGAAGTTCCTGATGTATTTTATCATAAAAACTAAAGATTTCATCAAGATCTCTTCAAGTGACATTCAAAATTTTGAACAAGAAGCGTATTATAAAGTAAACATCAGATTGTTTTTGCTTCTGGTCTTCTACGTGAGTCTGTTATGGTTTATTTCAATCATATCTATCTATCTATCTATCTATCTATCTATCTATCTATCTATCTATCTATCTATCTATCTAATGGTGGTCATTATCTATCTATCTATCTATCTATCTATCTATCTATCTATCTATCTATCTATCTAATGGTGGTCATTATCTATCTATCTATCTATCTATCTATCTATCTATCTATCTAATGGTGGTCATTATCTATCTATCTATCTATCTATCTATCTATCTATCTATCTATCTATCTATCTAATGGTGGTCATTATCTATCTATCTATCTATCTATCTATCTATCTATCTATCTATCTATCTATCTATCTATCTATCTATCTATCTAATGGTGGTCATTATCTGTCTATCTATCTATCTATCTCAGTCTGTGCATTATTTATCTATCTAAAAATATTTATCTAATATATATATATATATATATATATATATATATATATTACAAATCTGTTGTATACACATGTAAACTCAATAATGAATATGTATTACATGTATGTATGTGTATATATATATATATATATATATTGCAATGTATACATGCATATATATATATATATATATATATATATATAAAGATCAATATGCATATATATATATATAATGATCACTATGCATACATGCATATATATATATGCATATATATATATAATGATCACTATGCATACATGCATATATATATATATATATATATGTGTGTGTGTGTATGCATTGCGATATGCATATTGATCTTTTTATTATCTAATAATAATGAATCCTGGTAGGACTTTTAATACTCTCAATATCCCCCCTCATTGTACATGTTGAATAAGTCTGGCGAGAAGTCACACCTTTGTCTTACACCCATTTCTATTTTTGTATATTTACTGACTGCATTTTCTATTCTGATGTCGGCGGTCTGCTGCCAGTATAGGTTCTGGATTTTTCTCATATTCTTCCCAAATATGTCAAGGTAAACGTAGCAATTCCTTACGTATTTTATCATTAAAACAAAAAAAAAAAACAAAAAAAAAAACTTTAGATAATCTGACACTCGGACATACCGTCAACTTTGTGTAGCCGTAATGCGTACATAAACAAACTTTTAGCGAATGAAATCTGCCTTTAATTAAAGAAGGAACCGTCCCTTACCGGAATCATAGAAGCTTCCCATGGAACTTTGTGCTGATAATGTAGATAGAAGGCCTCAGCGAACCATTTCACAGGATGTAATTTGCTTTCATTTCATTTCCAAATTTTCTATTATATTTAAAGCATCCATGGAACTTTAGCTTTGGCAGTAAAGAGAGAAACAAATAAAAAATGGGGTTGCTATTAAAATTCAGCCGATAAACTTCAGTCTTAAATTCTTATTCAGTAAGTTTGGGGTGATATGTTATTTTTGTAAAATAAACGATGTCCATACTGTATCCAGTTCAAATTTGAAATATGGCGCCTGCTTGTTCATGTCACTTCTTAGAGTGTACTTCAGTATTTCATTGAATTCACGATGATCCATGGAAACCAATATCAAGAAAACTTTTAATAGCGTCACCCAGTGGTTAAGGGAAATAGCTTGCTGGCTGAAAGGTCATGAATTGTTGTACACATTGGTATATTCAAAGGGATCTACCTACCTACCTACCTACCTACCTATCTATCTATCTATCTATCTATCTATCTATCTATCTATCTATCTATCTATCTATGACAGTCCGTTCACTATCTATCTATGACAGTCCGTTCACTATCTATCCATGACAGTCCGTTCACTATCTATCTATCTATCTATCTATCTATCTATCTATCTATCTATCTATCTATGACAGTCCGTTCACTATCTATCTATGACAGTCCGTTCACTATCTATCTATCTATCTATCTATCTATCTATCTATCTATCTATCTATCTATCTATCTATCCCAGTCTCTTCATTATCTATCTATCTATCTATCTATCTATCTATCTATCTATCTATCTATCTATCTATCTATCTATCCCAGTCTCTTCATTATCTATCTATCTATCCCAGTCTCTTCATTATCTATCTATCTATCCCAGTCTCTTCATTATCTATCTATCTATCTATCTATCTATCTATCTATCTATCTATCTATCTATCTATCTATCTATCTATCTGCTATATATAAGCGGCAACAAGTCATTCAAGCAAGTTTTATTAAATTAAAGAAACAAAACAATCCGTCTATTTTATTTTTATTGTATTTTTCAAATTTTAAAACAAAGTAATAATAAAAAAAAAACAGACAAACCTTGTCGGTTAAATTTAACAAAATTGTTTTAACATATAATTTGGGAGATACCCACATTAAGCGCGCATTTACCTATATCTGGGTATATATTTATACGCACATAGACACACACACACATAGTATATATCATTGAGGACAAAATTATTACATTCCCTATAGAAACAGAATTATTTTAATGTTTTTTTTACATGTTGAACATCAGAGTTTTCTTTCAAAAGACGGAACACATTTTACTATGAAAGAATAATACCGTGAATATTTGAATTAACAATTTTTTTGAGAATGATGATGATTTTCCAAATACAAGTCCTACTATTTAACCCATAGCTGGATTCATACCTTTTCCCAAGAGAATTTGCGTATAATTGAATGCATCGCACCCAACTGGAATTCGAACTCGGATCTCCGATTTCTTATTGCGTTGCCGCTGTCCGTTACACCACTCGCACATCCGAGAATGAGAGGAGAAATAAAACGGTTTGATGAATTTGGCTGAGCTGTAGGTAGAAGCTTTTTTTTTGTTTTGTTTGAGGAGACAGAGGAGTACACATTTGTTTGTTAGTTGCGCTCCATAGACGATTGGTGGGGGGGGGGGTAGTAATGGCGGCAGTGACAGTTGCGTGCTGGAGGAACTGAGTAGTGCTGGGGATAAGGACCAAGGTGGAGTTACTTCCTGTATACAACATCCTGTTACCGTTATTTCAATTATCGCTTTCAGGCGATGATGATAGTCAACATCATCAACAAAACCGATATTTTCTATTTCAGCACCATCAACAGAATAGTTCATCAATTTGCTAAGACTCCGTTCTTTCGCACTTATCATCAGTATGACTGAAGAACATCGTCAGGTGGCAAGCAATACCTCGTCACCAAAAGCCTATGCATCTCCATGGATATTTGTTGATTTTAATAATTTTATAATATTTCTCTCGTAATCATTAACGGTCATAATGAATTGTATGGCCCGATTTTAGATTCACACTTCGCCACTGATATATATATATATATATATATATATATATATATATATATGTGTGTGTGTGTGTGTGTGTAAGGGAGAAGTTATAGTTGCTCCAATGAGAGAAAAGTTTATATTTTAAAGAGAAGAGAAACCGCATACGGTTTTGGCTATAATGTGGATTAAAAAAAAAAAAAATATCATACTTTATTTTACATATTTTTGTTACACGGGTTTCCAGTCTCGCGACCTTCATCAGGCAAAGAGTAGTTATTTCCACATATTATTAAAAGGAATTAATTCTCTTTAAACACACAAAAGGCAATGGTCAAACATCGGAAAACATAATAAAAAAGTTAATTCCTTTAAATAATATGTGGCAATAACCAATCTTTACCTGAGGAAGGACGCAAGAGCGGAAAAACGCGTCGTAAAAATATGGAAAATAAAGTATAATATATATTTTTAAAAAATCACATTATAACCAAAAACGTTTGCGGCTTCTCTCTTCTCTTTAATATATATATATATATATATATATTTATATATATATATATTAGCTAAAAATAAAGTATAAACGGATAATATATTAAATAATTGTTGAACTTAATCCATTTCATAATATGTTGTCATTTTTACGTTAAGATATATTTCGTGTGCAGATATGAGCGATCGAGAAAAATCGTCGAAGATGTGTTTATAAACAGTAATTCGGACTTTCGTAAACAGACGTTTCTTTGTGGCTGGATGTTTAACAGGACATCAGATCAAATGATGGGTGCCATTAGGCTTACAGGTTCAATTCCTGTCGAAGAAGCGCATTTTTTTCTACGAAATTTCTCGAATATTAAGACTGGTAAATGTAATTAATACAGTTTAGTTAAAAAACAGAGCATTTACTTAGTTAAATTATATGCGTAAAAATAACGTATAAAATATATTAAATAAATATATAAATAAATATACATATTATTCCTCATCGCTCTCTTGTATTACAACGAGCGTTGTATTATTAACATCAGCACTATATCTACGATACATTATAATTACACACACAAACACAGACAGACATATATATATATATATATATATATATATATATATATATATACAGGGTGACCATAAAGTTCGTGTGCACTTTAAACAATTTATAACTTTATTTGTATTTGCGATAGAAATAATTTGTAAAAAGGATTAGAAAGAAGTAAATTTGAAATTTTCTTTAAGTTTCCACATGTCCTCCATCATTAGCAATACAAAGGGTAATACGATTCTGCAGTTCACGGAAAATATTTACCAACTGATTTACAGTAATGCCTGAAATCACATTAGTTATTTTAGCTATACTTAAAGCTAGGTACATGAAACATTGTAACATTTTTTTGCAGATTATTTCTATCGCAAATACAAATAAAATTATAATTTTTTAAAGTGCACATGAACTCTATGGACACCCTGTATATATATATATATATATATATATATATATATATATATATATATATATTCGCATATATATAATTGCTGCCATTTTATATTGATAATGAAAATTAGTATAAAATGGCCGCAGTCTGATATATCATATCACTACAAAAATTCATGCTCGATTTTGGCCGCAACTTGACACTGGCGTTTGTTTTGGTACCGATTTCTGGTATGATCGAGATTGAAACCTTGCCTTGTCGATTTGAGACTTGCACTTTGTTGAATGTTGGCGTTATGTCCACAAATGAATGCCTTAAAGATGGAGGATGAAAAGTTGCACTTTCGTCATATTATTCTCTATGAATTTCGAAAATTTTGCGCAAAAAAAAAATGAAAGAAAAGGAAAACATTCAGAAGGTCTATTTGGATCGTGCTCCAGCTCTTCGGACAGTCAGAAAGTGGTTTCGTAGATTTCGTCCTGGTTATTTTAACCTCAACGATCAACCACTTTCCGAGCGACCTTCCGACATAGATGAAGACTCTCTGCTTGCGCTAGTGGAGAATGAACAGATTTTGACGGAAAAGATTGCTAAGAGATTTAAAATCGATATCGCTACTGGCTTTCGCCGTCTGAAAAGACTTGGCTTCTTTTTTTAAATTCGTCACGTGGGTGACGCATTCTTTGACTGAACAGAACACTCTTGATCGTGTTTCTGCAGCAATTACTTTGCTATTACTCCACGGAAAGGAGCCGTTCTTGGACAGAATTGTCACAGATAATGAAAAATGGATCGTTTATAACTTTCTACGCAAACGGAGCTGGAAACAAACTTATGAATGTGCAGAAGCAGCCGTGGCTAAAGCTGGCTTGTATCCAATCCAATGTTGCTGTCCGTTCGGTTGGATTGCAGAGGGAGAATTCGCTTTGAGCTTCTTCTAGCTGGCGAAGCAATAATTGTAAAGAAGTATTGCGACTAACTCTCCAATCTTAATGCGGCTGATCAAGAAAAACGGCCGCTGATTTTGGCAAATCAAAAAGGTGTTATTTTCCAACACTTCCACGATCGTAGGTTCCGGAAGCTTAAAGAAAAGCCCTAATAAATTACCATAACATAATATATACCTGTCAGACGCACTTTTTCGTTTCACCAATATTCGTAAAAACTATGCTTAATGAATTTAACATCCAAACATTTGCAGTCGATGTAACCAGATATTGCTCATTCACTTCCAGCAATCGTCATATTCATCAGAAAATACAGTACTATACACATTCTTTTAAAATACATGCTTAAATTACGCTAACATTTCATGAATTAAACACCCACGTACAGACGCCATAAGGTAAACACTTGACAACCACAAAAATTGATACTTACACATATACATACATATTGAGGACATAAAATAAATATGTAACGTCTACACAACCAATGAAAAAAACAAAAAACATTTTAAATGAAAACAAAACAACAACAATTAAAAAATTGAAACAACAGCACATTATTCCATTTCCAAAATTTTTTCTGATGAAGCTCAATAAATAAGGAAACATTAAATTTTTTAAAGTTTCCCTATTTTCCTATGCTTGGGGTGAAAACTGATTAATATGTATTGAGGAGGCACCGTGGAGTAATGGATAGCGGCTTGGACTGAAGAATCAGAAAGCCGAGTTCGATTTCCAGTCGAATCCATTACATTCACTTACGTGCTAATACCCTTGGGAAAGATATGAATCCTCTTCTTCCTCCATGGGTAAATAGCAGATTGGGTTCTATAGCTTTGGATGGCAACTGGTCTAGGAGAAGGACAATTCTGAATTCAAAACCTGCGGAGGGTCGTTAGTGCACCAAGTCTCTGTATCCGTCCCTTCAAAAAGTGTGGATGGTCCTGCACGAAACCTTCACTATAATCACATCATGTGCTGGTGTTGGGCTGTCAGTTTCCTAGGAACTGATCTGCTTGACCCACATACGTCGAAAATCGACGGGAGAGTCGAGCGAGTATATATGTTAATTAAAGAATATCAAACACTTAAAATCCCATAGGTAATAATTTTTATTTCATGAGAAGCTGTCTTCAAGACCTACAAACAAAGCACAAATGAAATGAAAAAAAATATTCTGGGTTAAAAACAAGAGTCATTGCTATCTTCTTTAGAGAATGTCGGAAAAGCAGAGAGTGTTGAATTATACTTCTGGGGCTTTAAGTGTTTGATATTCTTTAATTAATAATAATTTTGCTCTGTATTTTGTCAGCTCTCCCTGAATCTATATCCTCCTGGAAATCCCATACGGATTACCATATTGTATCATTACTATATATATATATGAAGTAATGTTTTTTTTATTTATTAATTCGACAGATTTTATCACGTAAACGTTATTTTTAGTGGATACCCACATCTGAGTAGACGCTCCGTTTTTTTAACGGTATCTTTATTTTCGTCTGCCGGCCTAAATATTCACGAAATCTTATAGACGAAAAGATGCGCCCTCAGACTGGATTCAAACATGCGTCCCCCTAAAAGGGGAAACCGTCGTTAGATTCGACATGCTTTTGATCAAATCAGCCACGAATGGTCTGGATAATTGAGCAGAATAGTGCATTTAAGCGCAAATTACTATAAAGATTCTCAATCGGCTAGACTCTTCATGGTTGAATTTATCTAAAGCACGTCGGATCTAACGACGGTTTCTCATGCCAAGGGTGACGCAGTTCCGAATACTGCTAGCATTATCGCATCATTATTTTATTGGCGCTCGTCAGTCTCAAGAGACCATGGATCGGCACCCGGCGAGCACAGGCCTGGGCAGGATTTTTTTTTTTGAGAGATCGGCAGTTGCCCATGCAGCACGTTTCCCCTCTCCACACCACCAAGGGAAAGGCAGAGGTCAATACAACTTGGTATCGGCTTCGTCGCAGGAGTTGCTTAAATGAAATGTGGCACTTGGCTGTCTTAGGGACTCTGGCTCCAGATTTGAATTCAGAGTTCTCCTTTTATTAGTCTAGTTAAAAACAATGCCTAAGGAGCCCAGACTGTTCTATTATATTACCCATAGTTGGAGGTTTTGAATTAAGAGATTTTCCTACTACTAGACCGTTTGTTATCCAAGGCTATAGAACCTAGAGTGTCCTGTTATTTACCCATAGCTCACTACTTCCCCGAAAGAGACTCCGCCCTTCGGCGTAGACTCGTTCGGGTTCCTCCCCGCTCGAAGGCAGAGAGTTCAACCGATCTCACTATTCACTATAAGATTTAGAAATTGTTATCTTCATTCGGTTGGTATTTTGTTTGCATTATAGAGTAATAGAATAAGTCCATTTTTTTTCATCCTAGATACTTGTTTTATAATCTTGTATCTTTGTTATGGGACCTTACCCATAATAACACAATGGATTATTCCATACGTAATAAATACTGCGCCTCAAGAGGAAGCAGAGAGTTCAGTCCTTCGGGCGGGGAGGAACCTGAACGAGGCTACGCCGAAGAGCGGAGTCTCTTTCGTGGAGGTAGACCAACCCTGAACCCGTGTATACGGGTTCAAAGGGCATATTTTTGGCCGAGCCCACGGGATCGGAGATCCCACGTTAAACCGGCCTTGTGCCACATGATGCCCTCGTGGGTGGGTGACTAAATACCGTTCAGTTTGAAGTCTGAAGTGAGGTCCGTCAGGAGTCAGTCAGTAAGTCAGAGCGAGCGAGTCAGTCAGTCGAGTCAGAGGCAGTCTGAAACAGAGTCGCGTTCAGACAATTACTACTAAACCTGATTGTTCGTACTAACACTTTCTACTTCTCTGTATATATTCCTGTTTGCAATATATCTGTGTTATTCCATATCCGTGTTCGAATTCTTCTTTATTGGTTCTACCTTGGGCTATCACCGTGGTACAAGGAACCGGACCATAACAATCTTTATTAGCTAATTTATTATATCGATATTGTGGAAAATTCCGCTTATCTTCGATAGAGACGGGTCGAGGTCTATTTTCCAAAAAATAGATTAGACGCATAGAATTTCAGGTAACAGTTGCGTTGTGAAAAAAGATGCTCTTTGCATCGAAGCTGCGCCTATGAATGCTTAACAATGGTAGCTTCGTCTATTAACAAGGCCTCTTATAAGCCCCGGGACTTTTCCTTCCGGATTTTTTCGGAGGGATTGGTAAGGGAGGAGAAGGGTTTTTTTTTTTCACGTCGTAGTAGATGCTGGAGATGTAGTATCTGTTCCGTTCTAGAGCCCTTCTCTCCTCCCTTGCATTACACCCACCGTTGCTTGAAGTCTGTTACCTAGCGGTGGTATGACCGGCTATCACAAGCTTAGACAAGCTCTGACTAGCTTAGACAAGCTCTGACCAGCTTTGACAAGCTATGACCAGCTAAGATCAGTTTAGACAAGCTTTTACCAGCTTAGACCAGAGGCTCGAGTGGAAACACTCGGGTCCCCACATTAAAAACCGACCTAGTGTCACAACGTGACTCAGTGGGGTGGGGCTTAAGGTAAATCTCGAGCCTCTTATAAGCCCAACGCACAATCACACTTTAACCAGCAGCACCACCAGCTTCCACCCCTATTTGGAGAGTTCACCACTGGTAACTTTGTTTTCCATACTATAAAGCAAATCTTGCTTCTAGCTAATCTCACCATTGTTTATAATTTGTGATTCAAATACAGTAAGTAATCAAATTACTTTCTTTATATTTGATAAATTGGAAATTATGCAGGCTGACATCTGAATCGTTACTGACAAGAGTTGACGGAGCTGAGTTAAAAAATACAAAATAGCAGTAAATGAAGACAAGATGAGGGATTGATATACAAGTAAATAAGTATGAGGTTTCAGCATGGATGCCAGGGGCCAGTAAGTGGAACGCGGTCCACCCAGAGCGAGAAGCAAGTGGGCGCGAAAAGAAAAAACATGGTTGTATGCAACGATCAACATGTGGGTTTATGTCGAATGGTCACATGAAAGGCGAATCGCAAGGAAGCTACGCTGTTTTGCAATAAAATTAAACCTCGTAATACACGCGCATTGGTTCTAATATTTTGAAAACTTGTTCTCTATCTATCTATCTATCTATCTATCTATTTTTGGTCTACTCTATATTGAGCACTCTTAAGCATAGTGTTTATGGTCATTGGAATTTTATTCCATCTACACCAATCCTATAATTGGATATCTATCTGTCTTAAACTGTTTCTATCTCAGTCTGTTTCTATCCATCTATCTATCTATCTATCTATCTATCTATCTATCTATCTATCTATCTATCTATCTATCGCAGACTTTTTTTTTATATATATCAGTTGTATTTGTGTTATTGTTCACCTAATACAAGCGACAAAGTAGAAACTTACTCAATGAATTTGTTTTTAGGAAATTAAGAGGGGGTAAAATTTCAGATTATGAGAATATATATATATATATATATATATATATAATTTTAAAAACAAGGAATGTATTGATTTTAATTTTAAAAGTCTCTAAGGCCCTTTCAACCAACATCTCATCAGGAGGTAATCGTTGGATAATTAATTAACGAAAAGAATAGTAACGACAATAAAGAGCAAAAAGGGGGAACACGCTAAAATAACAAACAAGTGTATATACTTGTAACGAGGGGAGGGGAAATAACGTGTAAATAAATAAGCGAGGGACAGTTAAAATAAAGTATCCCCAAACAGATTCAGAGACTTTACAAATTCCTTTTGCCGGCAGAGAGAAGGTTTATATATATATATATATATATATATATATATATATATATATATATATATATATATATATATATATATATATATATATATATGTGTGTATATATATATGTATGAATGTATATGGGATGAAGCTGTTCGAACTGAGCTTCCTTCCTACCAACTGAATACGAAGAATGTGAATATGGTTCGCGCTTGTGTACATATCATGGCGGATCCTAGCAGTGGATGTCTGAAATGGCGGAACACTTTCCATGGAAATAGCGATAGAGTAGTAATAGGCTTGCGACATGGCATTTGTAGGAAAGGAGTTGCTGGGTGGAAATAATTTGTCACCTACAAGGCCGTGTAAACGCTTTCGAACTCTGTAACCAGATATCGTAGCAATACTTAATTTTTGGTTTGCTCTAACTCTTGCAAAGATAGAACATGGCCTTGTGGGACGCCTGTATTGATCTGATGGGCTTCAGCAGCCTGGACATTGAAAACAACCTTCAACGACCTATATATAATAGAAAAGACTTGATGATTGCATAGACTATTCTAGGGATAACATAACTGGTTCGTTTGTGTAGCAACCCCCATGCCATACTTTATGAAAGGCCTTTGAGATATCTAAAACGATTGTTTACATAATTAATTTATTACCGAGTACCTTACTGACTCAGCGTAAATAACAATAACATAAACAGTGGACATAGAAGAATGAAATACATACTACTTGTCGCTCAGAAGGTTGTTTCTGTTATCAATAACTTTCTTATTGATGATAGACACAAAAGAGACTGATGCGTTGATTTTGGGACGTGGATTCTCTTGCATTATTGAAGAAAAGGCAGTGAGCTGACACCTGTCATAGTCTTGTGAAATATTTATTTTTTAGGCGGTAGCTAAACAAGACTGGCGATAACTCTTGGCTAATGTTCTTAAGAACAACCAGAGCGATTTTATTAAGAAAAATAGCTTTCATAGAGTTGTGGCTTTTACCTCCAGGACGTGGGCAATTATGTTTCTCTACAAGTTGCTATATTTTGTTAATATCAACTATTGTGTCGTCTGCATAGCGTATGTTGTTAAATTTGCATCCATTAATAAATAAATCCTGATAGGTCTTATTATTTTTCTTTATCTTGGTTATTTGAACGAGCTGTTTGTATAATTGATGTAACAAAATTTAAAATCCATCATTTCTTTGGATAAATTGTGAACAATGGATATTAGTAGAGTAATATAAGCAGAAAAGACCCATAATTCTGTACGCTGATTCCACGCCAGTTTTATGTACAGGCACAGAGAACGTGGAAGAACCGAGTGAAAGATGGTTGAAGGGTTAAAGCTGGGGGAGTGAAAGAAGTTTAAAAGAAAAATAAGAAGTGGAGTTAGATTGAGTAATGTAATTTTCATTTCCCTGAATAAAGCCATTTTGAATAAGATACTTTTTACAAGGTGACCAACGAATTAGTCTCTATTTTTTTTAATAACCTAGAATAACGATTGGTAAGTTAATTATGACAAGAAATTAAATCCGATTAAAATTAAAATCCGATGTAAATATACGACTGAATGTTCTGAATACATTTGTTAATTTTCTGAAAGCCACTATAAAAAAAAATCATACATTATTTTAAGCACTTCAACGACTTCTTTAAAAAGCAGCGACTCATGATAATTAAACTCAACGTTAAAATCCGGCATTACCTTGAATAATTTATGCAAAAAGGAACGGGGTTCAACCAAGCGAAATGGCTGAGCTCAAATTTCCCCAGTTCAAAATGTGACTCTCTTTCGATTATGATTACAGATGAATGCGCTGAGCTCTAGTTTCTAAGAAGAAAAAGAAAGCGGCTCAATTTACAATTTTCTGCACTGTAAATCCGTGGGTGAAATTAGCCAGCAATAGAGGAGAAAAAGTCAACTTATGTCCCAGAAACAACCATTTTCACCGAATATGTTTTATCGAATAGACCAAAAATAGAATATTTCTAACATCTGATCTGGAACCGTTCAGTTTTCACTTTCCAGCCTTGAAAATCCTCCTGTGGGGAAAGACTTATTCTGCACTCTGCAACCACTCTGCCAAAGACTATTTCACTATTTCCATAACAAATGTTCAGATGGGCGCTCCATTTTGAAGTTCCATGACTTCAGACTTTTGTAGCTAGGGCATGACGATTCGAAATAATGCAATTTTCTCGATGGTCCAAATGTAAGAAGAAAGTTCAACTCAGCTTTTTATCAAAAACAAAGAAATGAACTGTTACGTCATATCTGTCATCCTGTTTGACAGCAAATACTGGACAATCCCCTCAAAGATAAAGAAGAGACTTGAAGTGACAGAAATGTGGTTTTACAGAAAGATGCTGAGGATACCGTGGACCGAACATGTGAGTAACAACGAGGTTTTGTATAGAATGTAAACAAAAAGGAAACTTGTACCTTACATCAGGTAGAGGCAGTTGAAATTTCTGTGGCCCGTAATGAGGAAGGTTGGCTTGGAAAATCTGATACTCACAAGATAAACTGAGGGAAAGAGGGACAGAAGAAAGCAGTGTGTAACATATTTGATGAGCTTGAGTAAATGGATAGCGAAACAGGGTTTGGGAGAAACAATAAAATGATAAAAGTTATTAAGAGCTACAAGGGACAGGAAGATGTGGAAAGCCATGATCGCCTACGTCTTGAAGGGACACGGTGCAGAAAAGAAGAAGAACTATTGTTTATCAAAGGAGTAGCGCTCACCACTTGTCGAAGACCACCAACAGATATGATTAAGTTTGTCTGTAAGGGATTAACATATTGTACCAATGAAGCGTAATGAGTTAATTGAATGTCTTGCTCAATTAAATTGTTCCTTGTCTATCTCAATTTCAGCGACCAGACGTGACTAATGAAACGATAATTAACTAAGTTGGCCTTAAATTAAGCAAAGGGTGTTCTAATAATTTGGACCGATTTTAAATGTGAATTAAGTTTAAGCGTCTAATGATTTTTTTCTTTTTCTTTCAGATTTAATAACTTAAGTCTTTAGCAAGTTCAACCATGGAAAGATTAACAATCAAACAACGTGTTAAAGTTATCAAAACCTATTATGAAAATGGACGTTCAAACAGAAATGCAACGAGAAGTTACCAGGTCGCATCATCGAAGTCGTGCGAGTTGACGGCTTTAGATTTCTTCTTTTGGGGGCATCTCAAAAGTAAGGTCTATGCTAACAAGCCAACAATAATTCAATAGATGAAGGATGAGATAATAAGGCATATTGGTGAGATCGAGGAGCAACTATGCAGAGACGTCATCAAAAATCTTGACCATCGAGCGGAAGTGTGCCGCTGAAGCCTTGGCGCGCATTTAGGCGATATTATTTTTCATACATAATTGGCATGACGTAAATTTTTCATGCATAATTGGCATGACGTAAATAACATGATCAAATAGAGAAATAAATAAATTTTCACTAATAACACTGATTTATTTACTGCTGATTTTGATCCGTCTTAATGAAACACCCTTTATGTTTTGTCTCGTTTGAAGGCAAGAAAAGTAAAGGAATGCAGTGGGAAATATACTTGACAAGTCTAATCAAATGAATGGCGGAACGAATACCAAAAAAACGAAGTTGGGTTTGAAAGGTGCAAGGCTGAAAACAACGAAAAGCAAGGTGTTGATGACCGTTATTGTTCACATTATATTAGGTTGGTGCAAAAATAATGACGTAATAATGTCGTTTCTTGACGTATTTTTTAACGTCAAAAAATGACATTATTACGTCATTATTTTTGCACCAACCTAATAAAAGGAGATGGCACAGAAAGAGAAAGCGAGAGAGAGAGAGCGAGAGAGAGAGCGTATTTGTGAAGCTTCGTTCAGATATGTTCTTTATACTAATACGTGGTACATTTGATAACGAACTGTTCCCACCGACATCTAATTTAAAATATATAGGGTCGTTCCTTTTCATAGTAGAGGGCTTACCTGTCCCAGGGATCCCAAGAGGGAAGCCGTCTGAAGTTTCAACTCCTGTAGGGCCACCCATGGCGGTAAAGTCAAAAAGAAAAGAACAGACCGAATCGCGGCCAACACCCCGAAGACCCCATCGGCTGAATAGGTATTTCTACATGACCTCAAAGGTCAAACCGGCGGAAAAGGGCAGCGCCAGTCGGGCTGGTGTAACCAAGGTGGACCTTGACAGACCAAACATCTGAAAATGCGATGTAATCATGTTTTCCAGAAGTCATGTATATCAATCCCCTTTGAGCTGCGAGGGAGGTGCTTCTGGCGAAGTTTAAGGGCTTCTCTGTCGCACAGAGTTGTGTCCACCAAAATCAAGTTCACGCGAATGGCTTGGTCAAACTCTCTTGTATCAGGGGAGAGAAAGGGAACGGGGAAAAAGGGTGACGATCACAATGCTTGGATGCGTGCAGGTTTTGTTTGTATATATACATGTGTAAGTGTATTTATGGGCGCGTGGCCGAGTGGTTAGAACGTTCGCTTTTTGACCATGAGATCCGGGTTCGAATATCACAATGGTCGATTTGACTTCCTGATGTTATCGGAATGGATCGAGGTCAATCCCAGCACCTTTGGAAATTGCCTGAAAACCATACCACAGTTTGATCCAAGCCTTGAAATTGGGTAGACAGAACTCTTGAGGGCCATCGATGGTTGTGCTAGCACAAAGCTACAACTCGTCGTAGCCGAGGCCTTGTTCAAATTGTTGACCACGCTAGATAACACACTCTCTTCCAGAAACTGCAACTGAGGTCTGTTCAGCATAGTTGCAGTATAACCCACAGGTGGGCTCTGTGGGTATTGAATAAACACAAATGTGCCTGAACGGGCGTCTTCAATAAGGATTGGCTAGCCGCCCTAGTATGCTCGAATACGAGTGGCTAGCTATTATGTATGTGTGTGTAAGCTTGTTCATTTTTTAATTGTATGCTTGTATTTTTGTATGTTGTGTTTTTGTTTTTTGTATGTGTGCATATGTTTATACGTGGATATGTTTGTGTGTTTGATTTTGTGTGTGTTTGTGCATATGTATACATTACGTTGGTTGGAAAATAATGTCCGATTTTTGAATAAACCTCTTAATTGTTGTTTTTAATACCAATGTTCACCTAATGCTAGGCTCCAGAGTTACTCAAGGTAGAGGGTTACTGTGTGGTGCTGTATGGCGATGTGTTATGCAGGAAAGATAACGGTTAACCCTAGATCCGAAGAGGTCAAGATTGTAGTGATTGGAAAAAGCATCCAGCCAGGAAGCAGCAGTTCTTGGGAAAAAAAAAACTGTACGAGTGGAACTTACTCTTTACTAATGGAATACAAAGAGAATGCGGCTGATTCACACCTGTGTACTTGGCATGACGGCTCCCAGTTGTAAAGATCAATGTAGCTCGCCAAAACACATGCCATGGCAATAGCGATAGAGCAGAAATAGGCTCATGTCTGTAGGAAAAGGGTTGTAGGGTAGAAAATGATTAATTACTCATTAAGTCTCATAGATGTCTTTTGACCCTATCAAGACAGGCAAGTGAGGACCGGGCAGCTCCAGTCCAGATTTGGCAGCAGTAATCGATTTTTAGTCTCATTTGTCGCTTGAAAAGATAGTATAGCAGGGAGTCAGATACTTGTTGAAGCGATAAAATGAACCAACCATTTTTCCAAAATCTTTAGCGATTGATCGAATATATAGATGAGTTTAACTTGATATGGATATGGCAGAAATACTCCATTTTCTTTTGTCTCATCTAGCTTTTGTAAAGATAGAGTATAGCAGGCAGAATCAGATACTTATTGGAGCGATAAAATGAACCAACCATTTTTCCAACATCTTTAGCGATGGATCGAATATATAGATGAGTATAACTTTATATGAATATGGCAGCAATAATCCATTATTTGTCTCATCTGGCTTTTGTAAAGATATAGTATAGCAGGCAGAGTCAAATACTTATTGGAGCGATACAATTAACCGACCATTTTTCCCACCATTCTCAATGATTAACGTGTCCTCTTTGTTAATTTTATATCAATTTCCGTCAGAATTTAACTCTAAACATTATATACCCATCATTTTGAGCATGAAGAAAGAAGAGATGTATTTACTTTTTTGCATCAGTTCAAGGTTGGTCATAATACTTCTCAAACTTTTGGAAACCTTAATTGAGTATGGGATGAAGGATCCACTTGTGATCGAACAGTACGGCACTGGTTTCTGAAGTTCCTCAGTGGGGATACGTGTCTTGAAGATGAAGGTGATAGAGGCAGTTAAGCTGCAACATTTGAAAACACTAGACGAAAAAAGCCGATGTCAAAGTGTCAAAGAAACGTTTCAGGTAATAGGTGTCAGAATTCCAACAATATCGAACCATGGCAAGAAAATTGATAAAGGGAAGAAACTCGATAAATGGGTTCCACGTGAACTCAGTGAAAGGGAAAGAGTTCGATGTTTTGAAGTGTGTTTTGATGGTGCATCTTCGAAATGGATCCTTTATGAAAATCGTAAACGATCGTCACAATGACGAAGCACCCAAACACTTTCCAAATTTGAAATTGCACCTAAAGAAGATTATGTGGTCTGCCACTAAAGTTACCCATTACAGCTTTCTGGAATCTAACCAGAGCATCACTGTCGAAGTTTAATGCCAGCAACTGGATGAATTTCACATTCAGTTAAGTAACGCTGAACATACGGATAAAACCAATAACTAACATTTTCTATAAAACTCAAGCCGGATGAATTTTCACTTAGAAACACTTTAAAGAAAAACACAACCCCAGTTGACCATAACAAAAAAATTGAATTAATTATTTAGTATAAAAAATTTAAAACAGCTAACCTTATCGCGAACAACAACTCACCTGCAAGATTTAAATTACATTGAACCAATATTATTTATGAAGTCACTTGTCCTTTAAGGAATTCTGTAACCAAACCAAATTCATGAATAATTATATTGGACATACTACTACATACGTATCAAGAAGACTCTCGTTACATCTCTCTGACTATATCTCAATTAGAACTGAACACACACTGAAACCTACAAAACTTCATCTGCAACATACTCGTAGAAAATACAATTATAATAACCTCATTCACATGTAAAAAAGGCTAATAATGATAGAAGCATCGATAACAAAAAGAAAAAGTCAGCATTCAATAACATCAACTATGAACACGGCCACAATGTGCTGACCGTGTTTAGGATATTAAAGAAAATTACCATAGCTCTGTATACATATGTAAATTAAGATTAATTAAAGGGTTGTGTTCAGGATTCTCTGTAGGTTACCCAGATCGATATACACCTGGCCTTGTGATTTGTTTATTGTTCTCGCAAACGCACGGGGAACTGGAACCTGGATTCTTGTATATAAACACTTAAAGAAAATATATGTAAAAACCAATATTGCATTTTTATTAAATAAGCTTTTGTTAATTTTAATCATTAAACTGTTTTCAAAATATTGTGAGTATTTTGTATGTTAAACAATAAAACTTTTAATTTTTCCAAAAAATGAATTAAAATTTATCGTACTAAGCTAGTCACACTAGTAAAACCAACTATACTTTGTGGTTTCGATCACTCAATGTATGGTAATTTTAGAGGGTGTGATGGATTCTTGTATATATGGTCATTTTAAAGGGTGTGATGGACAGACGGACTAACGAAAGTCACAAAATGTTATATATAAAGGAATTATTAATGTAGGTACCTCCACTTTTCGATGAAAAAACAGCATAGCGTGATGAAAGAAGCCCCAAATTTAATAAAATCAAAGTTTTATCGTCAAAATGTTTGTTATTATAAGAGAAAAGGACGAAGTAATTTTTATTAAATTTTTTTAATCATTTCTAGCACGTTCAAAATTTTGGTTAAAATCTTGTAATTTTACGTTAGTGGTCTACATAATATTTACGATTAGTGTCTTAGTGTCTTTTCTCAGGTGAAAAACACATTGATTAAGAAATTCTTGCAAAAATCAAATAATTGTTGGATTTTAGTGAAACTTTCAGCACTTATTCACAAATGAATGAAATTATTTTTGAATTTTTTTAGAAAGTCTTGGTAAAAAAATATTTTTTTTTTACATATTTTAACCCCACCCCAATTTACTTAATTTCATGAAATTTTGAGAAATTAACTTTTAATCACACTTTTTTATTTGTTAAAAGCAGGTATCCTTGGAGAATGTAAATCATCGATTTTATTTTTCAAACTACTACTCATTTCGCGAAAATCTGTTCCGAATCGTAAAATAAAAAAAAAAAAATCAATAAAACTATAAGATTATTTAATTAGAAAAGCTTTTAATTACTTTTGTAAATACGATTTATTAAAGACACTATTGTCTTATGAACAAAATTTTCGTTGAATAATGAATTTTTACAAGAATTGTTTTCATCGTTTTTTAAATTAATTTATGATATATAAATCGTTTAAAATTCTGCATTAATTTAATCCGGTTGGATGGCATTGTTATTAAGTGAAAACTATATTTACTAAACCAAAATTGAAAAGCTTAATACAAAGTCTTTTGCTGCAAGATTTTTAAAATAATTAAAATTTGTTTTTTATCTATATAAAATATTATGTAACGTGACCCTCTTTGGAAGTATAGTCGACCATACACGACATTATGAGAAACTAAGAGCGGTGACTATAGTAAATTTAAGGTCAATATTCCAAAAATTAGATGACGGAGAATATTTTCCAATATTTTTAAGATTACTGAATACTTAAAAATTATATAAAAAAGATGTTCACCCGTCATTTTCTTAAATTATGCTTTCACAGATGGAGTCGCTGTAGAACAACAACTTATTAGTTTGTGCCTGTTAAGTGATCTACGAGTGATAAGCAACGGTGACAAGTGTATTCACCGCTGCTATTTGTTTTAAAAATCCATTTCTCTTTTATTTTAAAGTAAATAGCATGCTTTTTTTTCAAATCAGATTAATTATACTTTAAATCAGCTAATAATCCCCAAATAAAGTTTGAGAAAAATATATTTTATTTTTAGAAGATTTTTAAAACCGAGAATTAACTTTTGTTTACAAATGTATCAAAATGACCGATTTTAAATGATTCTCTGAAAGCGTCCAAAAAATTGAGATTCCAGTCAATATAATTTCTATTTGAAATACACCAGAGTATTTTGCTTACTGGAAATAGTAAATTTACTCATTTAGCTTTCAATTAAAGCTAAAAAGAAAGCTTCAAGGTTATTTTTCATTTACAAAAAATAATTTTAAATATTAGGTATCTAAAATTAGTGGTGGTACTTATATTCATGCAATAAATTATAGTTTTATTGTAGATAACGATAGTTCAGTTAGCAGATTCAGGCATATTTATTTTATATTTTTCATGTGCATCTATCTTCTTGGATTTGTCAGCGTCTTTATCGACTGAAAATTCTTCATTTTGTTCCTTCACGGCTTCCGGTTTTAATTTCTGTTGATTGATATCAAAAGATAATGTCATACATCAGGGCGAAAAGGATTAACCATAAGAGAAATGATACGGAAACAGAGAGAAAGAAACAGATATATATATAGAGAGAGAGGGAAACAGAGAGAGCGAGAGAAAGAGAAAGAAGGGGGAGATAGATAATGCAAATGAAGATATAGCATATCGTGTAAAGAGTTGGAAATAATTAGGAAAAGAAAGAAAATAAGAATGAGTAAGATATAGAGAAATATACAGAGAGAAAAATCGATAGAGAGAGAGAGAGAAAGAAAGAGAGAAAGAGAGAGAGAGAGAGAGGAGGGAAGAGTGAAAGCAAAAATAGAGATTGTGCGTCCAAACGAAGACAAGATAGAAAAGAGTGTGAAATAATGAGGAAGAGAAAGAAAATAAGAAAGAATATATATATATATATATATATATATATATATATAGAGAGAGAGAGAGAGAGAGATAGAGACACAGACAGAGACCGTACAAATGAAGACAGAGGATAAAATAACAGTGGGAAATAATTAGGAAGAAAAAGAAAATAAGAAAGATTAAAATATAGTGAAAAGTAAAGAAAAATGAAGCGATATGGAGAGAAGGAGAAACTGGGAATATTCAGCGTTCAAACGGAGGCAACAAATAAGGAAAAGTGTGAAAAATAATTGGGAAGAAAAAGAAAATAAGAAATAATGAAATGTAGAGAAAAGAAAGAAAAAAAAAGTGGGAGATAAATTGTGAGCATAAAAAAGAAGGCAACAAATAAGGAAAAACGTGGGGAATAACTGGGAAGAGAAAGAAAAAAAGAAAAAGAATGAAATATAGAGAAAAGAAAAAAAAGAGAGGGGGGATTAAAATGACGATATAACAAATAGTGAGAGTAGAGGATTTTTTTTTATTTACTTAATTCAAGGCTCAAGAGGCAATAAAGGTAGAGTGTTTAAATAGTTATGATAAATGAGGTGTAATGTGAGTTAAAGAGGAGGTGATATGAAATGGAGATTACGAGAATAGGGAGAAATGATAGCGGTCGACCCCTGAAGAGTTGTAGTGTAAAATAAAGCATCCATGAAGGATTCTGTCTGTGTAACAGATCCCTTCGTAGATATATCCCTGAGCCCCACAATCAAAGTCTTCAAGGGTCGATCGTTATCTATCCTTCTAGTTCTTGTGAAAAAAAATCTGTGTGAGTGAAAATTTCTCCATACAATTGTAATATGGAGGAAACGAGGCTGATTCAATTTTGTGGAAGCAGCATAGTGTAACGTAACAGTAAAAGTCAGAAGTACTGAAAGTCAAGAATTTAGTTAATCTGAACACTGATTAATTTGTTTTCAATGGTTTATCAACCCTTTGTGGGTTATTTAAAGCCAGAAAATGTTTTTAAATTGTAAGAATTTTTAAAAATAATAATGGTTTACTGACGCCAGTCTCACTAATTAACCCATAACTGGGGGAAGGAAGTCGATTCATATCTTTTTCGGGCGTATTTACGCTGAAGTGAATATAACGAACACGACAGGAATTGGAACTCGGCTCTTCGATTAACAATTCGGCAACATTATTCATTACACCACCCACACATCCAAGTTTGCAGCACCTGGTCTTCTCAAGCAGTCACCGATCTACGTACTGACAAGGCTCAACGTTGCTTAACTTCAGTGATCATACAGGAACCGGTATTTCAACGCTATACGGCCGTAAGCCTTATCTGAACATTTGCCATGGAGCTAATAGCGGAAGGTTTACGACGTTGCTTCTAAGGGGGCGGGGTAAGCTGCAGAGTCGAGACTATAGAAGAGAGAGGAGAAAGAAGGAAATATGAAGAAAAAATAAAGAGGGAAGTGAAATAAAGAGAGAGAGAGAGGGGGGGGCGTGCAAGCGATATCATAACAAAGTGGAAAGTCAGAAATATAATTGGGAAGAGAAAGAAAATAAAAAAGAATGAAATATGAAGGAAAAATAAAGAGGTAAAGTGAAAGAGAGAGACAAAGAGAGAGAGAGAGAGAAAGGGGGAGAGAGTTAGGGAGTGTGCAAGCGATATTATAACAAAGTGAAAAAGTAGAAAGCAACTAAGAAGAGAAAGAAAATAAGAAAGAAGGGACTATAAAGGAAAAATAAAGAGGGAAAATGAAAGAGAGATAGAGAGAAAGAGAGAGAGAGAGAGATCAAATGAGTGAGTGAGTCAGTGAGAGAGCTTGCAAGCGATATCATAACAGTGAAAAAGTAGAAAGCAATTGGGAAGAGAAAGAAAAGAAACAAAGAACTATAAGGGAAATAAAAGAGGTAAAGTGAGAGAGAGAGAGAGAGAGAGAGAGAGAGAAATAGAGAGATCGAATTGAGTGAGCGAGTGAGAGAGCGTGCAAGTGATATCATAAGAAACAGTGAAAAAAGTAGAAATATAATTGGAAAGAGAAAGAAAATAAGAAAACAGGAAATATAAAGAAAAGGAATATAAAGAGAGAGGGGGAGAGACAGAGAGCGCAGAGGAAAACTAGAAATAATGATAAGAGAGGGAAATATTTGGGACGAGAAAGAAAACGTGAAAGAATAAAATATAGAAAAAAGAAAAGAAAAAATATATATATAGTCAGAAGAAAAGCTGAGTTGACGAAAAAAATAGGATTTGTTGCGAATTTTATATAAGAATGTTGTGTTAGGCTAAATGCAAGCAAGGAAAGTCTCATTTCTGTCAACGAAATGCTATCAACTGCCGAAAACCGCATTATCTTCAGTCATTTGTATAAAGCTTTAATTACGTATTAGATTACACACTTTGTTGGAGCAGCAATACTGGTCACTTAAAGCTACAAGAATGTCTACTGATATGGAAGAATGCTAGACTTTGTTTATAAGAAACCTCACCAAGCAGGCACCGGAGCTGAAATATTCGTACTGGCGGTTTTCATTACAGTAATATATCACTGAATTACACAATGAAACTAACGGAGACATGTACAGTCCCAAACACTTCTGCATATACGTGCATATATATATACGTGCATATCAGTGAAACCGCTATAGTTATCTTATAGTTATTTAATACATACTTGATTACACTTGAAGAAACAGATTTGTTGTTCCTGGGAATCAAGTGAAAATATTTCTTATTTAAAACATAGAAGTAAAGAATATCATTCAAGTGAATTCAATTGAATGTTATTTAACGATTTTCTTTTTTATGTGTTATGTCCCTTCAAGATGTTGTCGATCATGGCTCTCCACATTTCCAGTCTTTCGTAGCTCTTAATAAATTGTCTTTTTGTTATCTCTATTAAACCCTGTTCCGTCATCAATTTAATCAAGCTCGCTAAGTATGTTATGTGTTGTTTTCTTCTGCCCCTCTTGCCTTAAATCTATCATGTGAGTATCAGATTTTCCAAGCCCCCTTTTCTCATTATGTGCCCTAGAAATTTGTCTCTTCCTGATGTTATGTATCAGTTATGTGCCATGCGTGATACACGCTTAGACGATCATGTATCTTTCGATACATGACTGACGAGGCAGATTTTTTCCCGCAGTAGGTTGCCATTTCTTTCTGCGGTAGACCAATTGTCATCCAAGGCTATAGAACCCGGTCTGTCCTGCTATTTACTCATAGCTGGAGAGGGGAGAAGGAGAGGACTCATACCGTTCCCAATGGTACCAGCACGTAAGTGAATGTAATGGATTTCCATTTTTCCTAAAACATTGTCGTTGCTCACATGTCATTTGGTCAGAATTTGGGAACTGGGTCAAACCACATCTTCCTAAAATCTGATCAAAAGATTTAACCTTTTAAATTCGTTGGTTTGTCATTAAAAAGCCGGCTTTAATTCACAATTAACATTTGATGGCTTCCAATGATCATACAGCCCGACATCACCTATCATATCAGTACAGTTACTTCACGTACCGATTTACGTCCCACAAAATACAACTGTTTGACTACAATGCATGAAATAAAATTCCAGAATATATTTTACTTCTAATGATCTCAGTGGTCGAATTTGACTTTATTCATTATTTGTGAGGGCAAGAGCATTTTTTTTTATTTCCCAGTAAACTTAGTATCATTCAATTCATTGTCATCCTATGATAACATCTGGCGACCTTGAACACCTCCAAGATCCAAGTCAATTATTTTATATAATTACTTGTTACCCAAGCAAAAAGGATTGGCTCAATGGAACTTACCGTTTGGCTGTGATATCTGAACGTACAAATATGTATATCAGCACAAACCTCGTGACAGTAATATAGATACACAGAGGCTATAATAATTGCACGTACCCACACACCCACACACATATATATAAATAAAGTTTTAAGGTATGGTATTTTGATGGGTAGAAAGTGCTCAATATCAGGAATAGAACATATGTAAATATAAAAGTGGACACTGAGGTCAACGCAGATCGGCGTCAGAGCATCGTATTGCGTTCAAGCATGAAACAGAATATATATATATATATATATATATATATATATATATATATATATATATATATATATATATATATTGTTTATACTTTATTTTAATAGATATAATTTATTTAAGTAAATGATCTGTTTTTAATTTAACAGAATTTACCGTCCTGAATGATCGAGAAATTTCGTAGAAAATATGCGTTCTCCGACAAGATTCGAACCTCTATTCCTATACGGAAACCGTCATTTGATCTTACGTGCTATACCATTTAGCTACAGAGAAGCGACTGGTTAGCAAAGTCGAAATCAATTTTTTTTAAAACTCATAATCTCCGACGATTTTTTATCGATCGATCATATTTGCTCTTTATGTATCGATAAAACTAACGCATAAACAGAAAATATATTAAATAATTATCGGACTTGATCCACTTCCTTATGTTGTCATTGTTTTCTTTAAGATACATTTGGTGAGTATATATATATATATATATATATATATATATATATATATATGAAGAATTAATGTATTTATTTTTAATCGGACATTTTTATTACTTCAAACATTATTATAGTTATATATTATTTGAAATATCCTATCGTTTGACGTTTAGAATACGCCGAATCCATCTCCTGGGGTGGGGTAACATTCCCCAACACAAAAGGGACATCTTGGTGGATATACGCTGTCTCGTTTGCAAACCTCATCTATGGCTACCTTTCTTCCTAGTGTAAACTATCCTTATGCCTGCCTTTTTTCATTCTAGCGTAAAATACTACCAACTTCTATTAAATGTTTTCTTAATGACCCTAAGAAATATTTAACAACCACAAAGGGTGTTGATGCAAAACGGCCATCAAATCTTTTGGAAAACTAGATACAGAATACGTAAGTGAAAAACGCTTTTCTAGATTTCTATTTCTGAACACTTAAGAGGGAATTGAAAAGTTAATGTTTATCTAGACGCCGAAGTTGTGGTATCTGTCAGGCTAATGTTGATCCAGACACCGGAGATGACCAGTACTCGTACCTAGCCTAACTTCGTAATACCGTAATATTAAATGTAAATAAGGGAATCATATGTGCGAAGTTGAGGTATCTGGTAGGCTATTTTTTTTTATCTCGACCCCTTAGACGACCAGTATTTATGTCTAACCCCAAAACATAATACTGTAATATTAAATGTAAATAATGGACTCATATATGCAAAGTTGAGGTATTTAGTAGGCTAATTTTTTTTATCTAGACGACTTAGACGGCCAATATTTGTATCTAGCTTAACCCCATAATACTGTAATATTAAATGTAAATAGGGAACTGATATATGCGAATTTGTAGGCTATTTTTTTTATCTAGACTCCGTAAGTTCTATAATACTGTAATTTATAATGCCAATGGATGGGAGGGCGCTTTTATATGGCAAAAAATACGGAAACTGAATATCAGTTCTTATCGACACGTTGTAGAAAACAATATATATCCCACATTTCATTTATTTGTATTGTAGAGATAGAGAAAGCGATTATCTCCTTTTGGTGGAGATAAGTCACGCGGGTGACATATTACAGTAACGAAAGCCGCAGTCAATTTCAGTTTGTTTGCAGCAGCCAACCGGAAAGGTTGCTTTCTTTAGAATCCTCTCACCACGGCCATGGTCGAGGTTAAATCTGCGTCCCCAGCAGTGGTTTACCTACTTCACGACGCTTGCGACTATTGTATTTTGTTGATGCTATAAAAATTACCATTTCATTTCCAACCTCCGTTTTAATTATTCCTCATTCAGTAACCTTTTCTAGCTTACAACACCTTTCTAGCTCTTAATAAGTTTTGTCTTTTTGCTATTTTGTTACCTGCCATCCCACACCCCCGTTCTGCCATCAATTCACGCAAACCCATCAAGTAGGTGGCCCTCTACCTTATCTTTTGCTTTCAATATGTCCTGTGACTCTCTAAGCCTGCTTTCCTTATTATGTGTCCAAGAACATTCAACTGGTGTATGAATATCGGAAAAGTTATCGACGAATGAAATATCAAGCTTAGCGGGTTGCTTTCACTTTCACCTTTTTCGCCTTTGAAAAAAGCATGGATACATCTTGTGTTCGGCGCTATTGATTAAATAGTAGATCAGTTTGATTTTGTAGCACTCGAACTAGAATGGGAGCTCTGAAATCAAATTCCTCAATATGTCAGGGCAATTCACAGATAATAATAATAATAATAATAATAATAATAATGATAATAATAATGAAATCTCAAAAATGTGGCACATGAGAACATCAAAACTTCCAGTTATAGTTGGAGCCCTCAGATTGATTGGAAAATGATATGTCCCGGAAAGGGATATATTTGATCGAAGTAGGTAAGTGGTTTTGGCTACTGTAACCAAGTAGTACACGGTAGTAGTAATCGACTGGTAATCGTCGTAGTCGCAGGTAATAGGTGTAGACCAATAGGATAGCCAATGGCGTAGTCCAATGGACGTCGTCATAGACTTAAACTCTGTCGTACCTACACGTCCGTCTGTATTTCTGACGGACACCAGCCAATCATATTCCAGTGAGGGGGAACACAGATGTATGCATATTACATTATATCAGAAAAGATTCCAATCGACTCAATGAAGGGGCATCTGGTAGCCCATGCCTAAAAGAAATACAAAAAATTGGTCTCATGAGTACAGCCCACACCTTATGAAGGGCTTTATCTATGTAAAATATGTGTGTGTGTTTTTTTAAATTGCTCAGTGGGAAATGTTATGATGCCATTTCTGACCTTAGGTCTCTGGTCGCGACGCGGAAAGAAATTAATTTTTTCAAAGATTACGAACTAAATATTACCACAATCGCCAATGCTAAAGTGATCAAATTTCTCGACGTGACTATACAAAAGATCTATATATCTATATTCTATAGTTAATAGACTCTCTCACCTAATATAAGTAGGAGTGGTAAGAGAAACGAGGGTCAGTCGATGTTGGACGACAGTAGTCGACAGTTTAAGATTACAAGATTACTCTGCGTAATACCTATTATATCGTTCCTAATGTTTTGTACGTCGAACCTATTTTAGGACCGATTTAGTACAAATACAAGTCTCCACTGCGAAATAACTCCACAACACATAGACACGTCAGTATAAAATCAAACCGCTTTCATGACATTATAGATAATTTATATAAATCAGTCCAAGTTAGATTATCTACTAACTTCAACAATAAGGAAATATTTGATAAGAATAAATAAAAACTTTAGAAATAAGCAACCATAAAGCAAATTTAGAATATTTAAAAAAATAAGAAAAGGTAAAAATAAACAGAAACACCGTAGACATAACATTATATGGTTTAATCCACCTTTTAATCATAATGTTCAAACGAATGTCGGAAGATTTTTCGTAAATTTAATTCATAAGTACTTTAATCATTCACCCACACTAAAAAAAGATTTTTAATAAAAATAATGTTAGGATTCGCTACAGCTACGTTAATAACATCGATAAATATATATCCTAAAATAACAATATTATATTAAACATGTCCAACGTAGACAACGGAGTTAATTTAAAAAAAAAAATAAATACAAATTCCGAAAAAATATGATCTGTCCCTGAAATGGTCAATGTATGACTTAAAATATTGTGTACCGGGCTAGCATACATTCCGGGAACGATGTCAAATTTTCTTTTGGTAGCACTGAAAATGCTTAGAAATTTCGTTTCTACCATCATCGAATGACTTTAGGCATTATAAAATACATAAACATCACCGCCCTCTCAAAACATTTCTAGTAATTAAAGAATGGTGCTAATACACCTATTATTACGTGGGATATTGTAGTATTGTAGCTAAAGCCAATTCTTACAGTGGGAAAGGCAATAGAAGTAATTTATGTCTTGTTGAAAAACAATACGTAGATTCAAAATAATTTTTAATTTAAATTATGGTTTATTTGTTTGTTTTTTTAAGGATCAATAAACTCCCTTTAGGCTTAATATGAAAAATTAATATTCCCAAATCTAAAATATTTTTTACACACACACGCACACACACACATATATGTACGTATGTATGTATGTATGTATGTATATATATATATATATATATATATATATATATATATATATATATATATATATATATATATATACGTCTGGCTCTATTCGTCCCCGTCTTTATGGATTACACAAAATTCATAAGAAGGGTGTCCCGTTGAGACCCATATTATCGATGATTGGGTCTTCACAGCATAAAGTCACAAAGTGGCTTGCTATAATGTTGCAACCAGTGTTGCAGCATTATAGTTCCTTTTGTATTAAAGATTCGTTTTCTTTTTCCAAATTCATTCGGAATTGTGATGCCACTGATGGATTTATGTGTTCGTTTGACATCTGTAGCCTCTTCACTTGTGTTCCTTTATCGGAGACTATTGATATTTGTAGCGATATGTCATATCGTAGTGATTTGACTCCTCCGAACATACCTGAAGATGTTTTTGTTGAACTCATGAAATTTGCCACCATGTTTGTCGATTTTAGTTTCGACAATATCATGTATCGTCAGATCGATGGTGTAGCGATGGGTTCCCCTTTGGGTCCTGTTTTGGCAAATATTTTTGTGGGTTTTTACGAGGAAAGACTTTTGTTAGGTTCTGCGCGGCCCAAGGTTTACTTTCGGTATGTGGATGACACTTTTTGTGTGTTCAGCCATGAATCAGAAGTGGATCAATTTTTTCCCTACTCAACGGTGTTCATCCTGCCCTTATATATATATATATATATATATATATATATATATATATATATATATATATATATATATATATCACGTTATATTAAATGCTAAATATATTTTTAAAATAAAAAACTGCAATCCCTGCATAACATATGACTGCGCCAACATTGTGATAACTAAATATTTTTAATAAAATTTACATTATGTAACGGTCAGTCGAAACTCAGCACCTGAAGATTGCGCAGTGCATGAAAATCCGTGTTGTGCTGCTGATGAGGGATAATATATATATATATATATATATATATATATATATATATATATATATATATATATAAGGGACCACCGCAAAAACACGATACCTAAGAAAGGTTTAAAATGAATTTTTAAAAATGAAAATTCTTTCCTGATGTTTCTATTTTAGTTTTAATTTCAAACCATTATATTAAGTTTAATATTTCCAATAAACAAAATACTTTGCTGTATTTCAAAAACTAATTTAAATTGACTGGAAATAATTTTAAAAATATAAAATAGCTAATTAGCGCCGTTTTTTACTTGTCCTAAATCGCAGTGTAATTCCCGTTATTAAAAATCTTCCAAAAAATAATTTACTTTTCTGAAACTTTATTTGAGGAGTATTAGTTGATTTAAAGTATAATAAATCTGATTTGAAACAAATATTATTTACTTTAAGTTTAAAATATTGCAGAAATTAATTTTTTAAACTGACTGTAGCTGTGTTGACGCTTGATAAGGTAATAAAAGATATAATATTGTTCTACGGAGAATTTATCTGTAAAACAAAATTGAAGAAAACAACGTGAGCACCTTTTTTATATAATTTTTAAGATCTCAGTAATCTTTAAAAAATTAGGAAAATATTCCCCGTAATCTAATATTTTATTGATTTTTAGAAATTTCGGCTTTAAATTTATTATAGTTATTGCTCTTATTTTCTGGCAATGTCGCGTATGGTCGACCGTACTTATAAAAAATCGGCACGTTTTTACACGAATAAAAGAAATTCAAAATTCATTTGAAAATATTAGTGCTGGAGGATTTGTACTAAGCTTTTCCATTTATTTCACTGTGTTCACTTAATAATATCATCTAAAAGGCTCAAATTAATACAGAATTTTAAAAGATTTGAAACTTAATAAATATTTCTAACTAAGATAAAAATGAAAATAATTATTGTAAAAATTCATTATTCATCAAAAAAATTTTTCTTAAGACAATAGTGTTCTTAACATATCTTATTTATAAAAGCAATTAAAAGTTTTTATAATATAGTTTATTGCATTTTTTGTTTTACGATTATGAGCAGATTTTCAGTAAATGCTGTTTCCGTTTGACAAAAACAAATTGATGATTCTCCTAGGAATTCTGTTTTTAACTATATGAAGAGGGGCTGAAATTTTAATTTCTCGAAATTTCATAAATTAAGTAAGTTGGGGTAGCAGATGCAAAAAACTTTTTTTTCGAAAATTTTCACAAAAAAAAAAAAAAAAATTGTAAAAATAATTTAATTCATGTGTAAATAAATTCTGAAAATTTAATTAAAATTTAAGTATTATTTGATTTTTTACAAGAATTTCCAAAACAATGTGATTTTTAACTGTAAAAAAGAAGCTAAATTTCCTAATACTAATATTTGACCCATGCACTGACACAAGAAAAACCAAACCAAAATTAACCAAAATTTCGTAACATGCTAGAAAAAATTAAAACATTTACTAAAATAATCAAAAATACTTTGGTGTTTCCTCCTAATAATAATATAAACATTTTGACTGATAAAACTAACGATATATATATATATATATATATATATATATATATATATATATATATATATAAACTACGCACACAAAACATCTTTCACAAATAGGAAATACACGAACAGCACAATGCTTTCCAATTATATCTGGGAAATTAAAAACAAAACACAAATCACCCCCAAAATATGGAAAATAAGGAAAAGAACATCAGCCTTCAACAAGCAATCCAAAAACTGCAACCTCTGCTTGGTTTAAAATTAGTTATAATTACCTTCCCAGACCAAAACAAACTACTAAATGAACGATCGGAGCTCATCTCAAAATGCAGATAGTTTATTCAATATCAAAGGAAGCTAAAAAAATTCAAAAGGGAATTTCAAGTGGATGAATAAGTGTAGATAAACGATAATCCACCTAATACAGAGCTCCTAAAGAGGAAGACAGACATAAAAGCAATGCTCTAAATGCAGAAACAATGATAAGATAAATCTCTTCATGGTCTGACAAGCAAGCTGATGTACACAAACCCCATCGGTGGTTACATAGAGCAGGATTAAAATCTGAAACCAAAGGTTTTATTCTTGCTGTACAGGACAAATACTTGCTAACTAGAAATTACCAAGCAAATATATTGAAAAATTGTGTTCACCCGAAATGCAAATTTTGTGATGAATATCCAGAAACAATTGACCATCTGTGTATCAGCTTGCAACGTATTAGCCTCCACTGAATATAAAACTTGGTATGATTGGGCGGGTCAATATCTGCAATGGAAAATCGGCAATTATTACGTGAAAGACATTGCAAGAGATTGATATGAAAACCATCCAAATTCTGTAACAGACGTAAAACCTGTAACAATTTTATGGGACTTTACAATTACAGATAGACTGAACAATCAAAGCTAATTACCCAAACACAATGATCAAATACCACAAAAACAGAAGGTACTTTCTTATTCCAATGACAACTCCTGCAGACTAAAGTATCTTTGAAGATCTTCAAAAAACTATCAAAATACAAGGATCTTGAAGTGGAAATCTAAAAAAGAAAATGTGGCACATGAAGATATCAGTAACTACAGTTTTGGTTGGAGCATTCGGATTAATTGAAAAAGGTTCTGATAGACTCAATGAGCGGATACCTAATGCCTTAACTCTTTGAATCCTGTGTTCCTGAATAATTTTAAACCTTCTGCCTGAACTCCTGAGTCAAAATTCGCAAATAATTGGTATATAATTGGCATACGTATTTTTATACAAGTCAAAGTCAATATACCTGTCCTACAATATATTTTATATAATAATATATAGTATATATACTTTAGTTTATATTAAAATTGAAACAGTTAAATATCTTTGTGTTGTAGTAGTTATTAGTTTGAACTACGTGAGGTCATTTGCGGCTGCGTGCCATTGGAAATCGCTTGGCGTGCCACGTGTTGCGCGCGTGCCGTAAGTGACTGGCCCCTGATGTATACGATTATGATTATAAATTCTATTACCTTTTACTTTAGCTCTTCACAAAAAAGACAAAATTTATTAAGAATTACAAATGATAGGAAATTGTGGAGAGCTATGATCTCCAACGCCCTGAAGGGACACGGTAGATAGAAGTATAGTAATATTAGATGTAAATAGGTGGGGTTTCTTATGTCAACAAATTTCTATTCAGAAAAAGACAAACTTTAGCATAGCGAAGTAACAGAACTTTTGAAATAGTATCAGTGGGTTTTTAAGATATTTCATATTCTTAAGCAATATCAGAAAATGTCAGTGGAGTTCACAAGTAAATTATGGGGAGCTGTATAGTGTATTCCTCTACAAATCCCAAAAAATCATACCTGGAAAGATTTTTTATCAGAAAAGCTGAAAAGTTAGGAATAGAGGAATCTGCCATATGTCATGATTTCATTTTCGTTCAGATTTGATTATTAATCGGGTCAACAACTCTTCCGTATTCGTCTTTGAAAAGGATGACGGCCCGATCAAATTGAGACTATGCGACAAACCAACCGATAATATCGCTTGCTGGAGTAGAAACATTAATTATCAAATAGAAAAGGGGCCCCCTAAGGACCTGAATTTCCTAGTGATAGCATAGTTTCCTTTATATTTTTAGCTTTTATTTTCTTTTTGGCAGCTTACAAATTTTGGCCAATTTGTAATGAATGATTGAAGGGTGAGTGAACATAGATCAGTATATCATATTATGAAGAGGTAAAGTAAAAGGTAAGAGAATTTATAATCCTAATCGTATAGATGTTATTTACGAGTTTAATTCTATATCACTTTTCCTTCTATACGCTGTCGCCCTTCAGGACGATGGCGATCATTGCTCTTCACAATTTCCTCTCCTTCGTATCTAATAAAATTTTTTGTCTTTTTGCTCTTTCTGCTAAACCTTGCTTCAATGCATTTACTCAAGTTCGCTAGGTAGGTTATGCATTGTTTTTTTTTCTATCCCTCTTGCTTTAATCTGTCTTATGAGTATCAAATTTTCCAAACACCCTTTCCTCATTATATTCTCTAGAAATTTCAACTATTTCTTTCTGGTATTCAATATCAGCGTCTTTTTTGTTTCCATTTTCTCTAAAACTTCATCATTGTTCACATGTCCAGTCCATGGTATTCTCAGTATCTTTCTGCAAAACCCAATTTCTGTTGCTTCAAGTCTCTTCTCTATCTATGAGGAAATTGTCCATCATGCACAGCCATATAGGAGAAATGATCTTACATAACTGTTCAGTAGTTTTTTTTGTTTTGCTTCTAATTAATTTTTTTCCTGTTTCTTAATATTTTTCACAGCTTCTGGAAGGCATCTTTCGCTATGACAATGCACATTCGGAGTCATACTATCCATATGTGAAATTCCAGGCAAGACATAGAAATCACAATATAACTTGACTGATAATTAAACTGTTCTTAATTATATATATATATATATATATATATATATATATATATATATATATATATATATGTGTGTGTGTGTGTGTGTGCGTGTGTGTGTAAGCAAATATATGGATATAGATCCGACAGTATGAAGAAAAATATACGGAAAAAACAAACAAAAATCCTAATATGCAATTATGCTGTTTTGTCTGTTGTCTGTTTTGATTAGTCTTACTCTTATGTCCATCGTCTTTTCATGTTGAATTAAATATAGTCTAATGTTAATTATGTTTTATGAATATGTCCTGAAGATGGTCTACTAGACCGAAACGTCCGACGTTGACATTATATTAACATTAAAACAGTAGAGAGAGACAGAGAGACAGACATATATATATATATATGCTGTTTTAATATATATATATATTGTGTGTGTATTTATGCAGCATTTTTTCATTCATACATGTTTCATTAAATAATATAGACAAGTGTTGTCTATTTATTTTATGTAAATTTTTTTCGTAACGTCTGATGTTATCGTTGAACGGAGAAAGAAATTCACAATATTGATCCATATGTTTTTTAATACAATTTAAGCTTTCGGCTTACTTAAGCCATTATCAAAGATGTCAATTGCAACATATTAAGCAATATACAGTGCGATTTTCGCTTCTAGCGTCTTATATGCATGTGTTTATCGTTGCTTAGAAATCATCTATGTAAACATTGACAGACTATCATCACTGTATTGTCCGTATATTGCTTAATATGTTGTAATTGATGCTGCCTAAATACACACAATATATATATATATATATATATATATATATATATATATATGTTTACTTAAAACATTGTTGTATTTGGTGTTTGAATAGATATCCTGTTTCTAAAATGTAAATCTACCGGCTACAAGATTCGAAAATCTTATTAATGAAATGTGCGTCTCGGCAGGAATCGAACCCGTATCCCATTATACTCTGAGAAAGCTCATTCAAGCTGCTTGAGGTTTTAGCATTAAGATACTAGAATTCATTAGAACAAGGTAGTTACCCGCAACGAATGCGGAGGAAAAAAAAACGATTATGCACATGTAGAAGCCCAGGAAGAGAAACTAAAAGCCGAACTGACTACAAAGATATAAACAAAAGATTCAGGAATGCAGTTGTTCACTGCAAAACCTATCCACGTGCCAACTGAGGAAGCGATCATCACCCTGTTATATGTAAACTAAGAATAAAACTACAGAAACTGAAGATGCCTAACGCTGCGCCCAAATTGCAATACAACAGGCTCCTGAACGACCAGGACCTGAAATAAAAATATATGGACAGTGTGAATCTCTATCTATAAAAGGCAGGGTGTGTGTGTGTGTGTGTGTGTGTGTGTGTGTGTGTGTGTTTGTGTAACGAATGCACGGCCGCAGTTTTCGACGGATTTGCACCAAAATTTACATGCACATGCTCCAAGTTAGCGGGAAGGCAAAGGCCGACTTTGCATTTCCCAACTCCCATCGATAGTGGAAATAATCGATGTTTTCATGCTTCTATGGCATTTTTCATGTAGTTTGTGGCCATTTTCTACTGGCCAGAGTGAGAGCCTATAGCTGGCTGCCACGAATAGGCAGGAAGATACTAGTGGCCAACGTGAGAGCCAACAGCTGACTGACACGAATGTTAACTAGCATGCAAAAAAAAAAAAAAATTCGATAGCTGCATTCGTTACAAGTGGGAAAAATTTAAATCTGCATGGCACTTTACTCCAATTGGATCATTTGCTTGCTTAAACTCAACGTTGATTCTGATTCCGCAGAACTGGGTTCGGTGTGAAAAAGTATGTGTTGTTAACATTCTTTTTTCATTCGGTTTTTCCAGTTACGAGTCCTTTTTTAAAGCTGATCGTTTTGTGTTCATTTTGTTTAGTTTTTTTTTTTCGTAACAGATTTAATGTTCAGTATAGAGCTTAGAAAAAATTTGCAGTGTGAGATAGGCAAGAAGTAAGGCTTGTAGCAACATCAGCACGGCAAAATGCACTCCTTTAAAGGCAAGTAAGGGCAAAAATATTTTAAGTCAAGTGATAGCGATTGCTGTATGAGTCGTACGATTTTTGAATCAAGCACGGGCATCGCCGGACCATGCTGCTAGTGGAAGATACAAGTGACAAAATTGAAATGGAAACTCGAAGTGGGACACGCTAAGAGAAGCTTTAGGGACATCAGCAAACGAGATCCTCCTAAAGATAAATGAATGAAGAAGAAGAAAAATAAAAAGAAACGAATGGATGACAAATGAGATTCTCGACATGATGCATAGGAAACAGAAAACAATACCAAGAAACGGAACGGAATCCCCCCCCCCCCAAAAAAAAAAAAAAACTACACTGAAGGACCATGGCGCATAAAAGAAAAAAAAAGAAGGATCAATTAAGATTTGGAGGCCTATGTGTACTAGCTGCATTTTCATATCCGATAAGCAAAGTAATTTTAACCAATCAATAGATCTTTTAAGTAATTAATGGTAATTAATACTCCACACCCACGCACTCAAGCAAGCAAGCACACACACACACACACACACACATTGGTTGTATGTTTCTTATTTATGCAGGTTTAATTGAAAACCAATGAAAATGTTTTATTTCATATTTTTTTTATTTAATTATATATATATAAAAGACAAAGTCTGTTTCGTGCTAGACAATTTTTATCTCCTGAATCTCTTACATATTTATAAGTTTAGCATTCTTTAATGCTTCGAATATTGATACCGTATATGGTCCGGTGATCCTGCTATATATATATATATATAGATATTCTTAATAAAATTCAAAGAAGAATCCGCAACATTATTAGTCATGACCTGGTATCTCGGCTCCAATAACTTGTCCACCA
>OZ010600.1:63141335-63191335 GCA_963932145.1 Acanthosepion lycidas | reverse complement strand
AACCGTGTGTGCTGTTTTATGAAAATAAATTAATGATTTAAATTCTTGGAATTCTGCATTTAACAAATATAATAATTAATAATTAAGCTCTACACAATTTAATTTCTCGAAATTTATTAAAATTAATTACATGGAGGGTAATAGATGTAAAAGAATATTTTTTTTTACCGAAATATTTTAATAAAAGAAAAAAATTCTAAAATAATTTCATTCACGTGTAAATATTAGGTTGGTGAAAAAATAATGTCGTTTTCTCACATATGTTACTATGTGAGAAAACGACATTATTTTTGCACCAACCTAATAAGTCCTGGAAGTGTCATTAAAATCAGACAATTATTTGATTTTTTTTTTTTTAGTCATATTTTCCGTATCTTAAATAACTTTCCAAATAGTTACATTTCTATACTTGCTTTATTTTGACATCTCTATTTTGTAGTTAGCATCTTAGCCTGTCCTTTTTGCTAACGGCTATACTTTCTGTTTTCTTACACTTGATGGTTAGTTCTCGCTTTCCTTTCCTATCTTTTCTAGGAATTCCTGCTATTTTCATGTGCGTCTGCCTTCAACACTGTTATTTTCGTGTCTTAACGTTTTAAAGTTGTACCCAGCAATAATAAATCCTGGTAGGACATCTAGTTCATTTAAGATCGCCACGGTTGAAAGAATAAAAAAATGCTTAGAAATTAAAGATATTCCTCCCCGGTACTATCATTCAGCGAGTCCATAGTATTGTAAGTATTCTTGTTCTCCCTCTCAACGACGTCCCAGATATAATGCTCCATAGAATTTGAATCAGGTGTTCTAAGAGATCAAATGTTAGTGGTAACATTATCGTGAAAGTGCTTGACTTTAGCAAGTGCATCGACCGGATCGCACGGTTCTCCTGTCTTCTATTAGACATGAACTGTTCTCTCCTCATAACGTAGGATTTGGATCTGATGTCTTCGTGCGCCACATATATGTTTGTTAATTCTGTGCGTATTGGCAATGGCCATCAACGATTTTTTCGATGTTCTTGTCGCTGATATCCAGGATGAACTCAGCATTCCTGACAATGTCTGACCATCAAGAATTTTTTTTCTTTTGGTCACGGAAGACACATTCTTAACAGA
Organism: Acanthosepion lycidas; assembly: GCA_963932145.1. Classification (NCBI taxonomy): domain Eukaryota; kingdom Metazoa; phylum Mollusca; class Cephalopoda; order Sepiida; family Sepiidae; genus Acanthosepion; species Acanthosepion lycidas. Next base: position 63,190,220 of record OZ010600.1, on the reverse strand, counting down.
AGTCTAGAGATCTTTTCTTACCATAAACACACAGGACCTGGCAACATTTAAGATGGTTACACTCTCCGAATTTGTGTGTTTGGCAGCAAAAGCAACAAGATCAGGATACCCTTTCATCTGCGTTAGAGTTGCAGTTTTCATGGCGGGGCTGAAAATAAAAGACAATATTTTTAGTTAATTTTAGTCATTTACGTCTGTCTAAAGATACCTGATGCACGGTGGATAATGTCTGAATGGGACATTTAGTAACTGCGGTAAATGTGTTTTAACAAAAGGTAAAAGAGAGAATTTCAATATTCATTTGCAAAGAAAGTGGGTCATACCGTTTCGAATATTGATACAACATAATCTCACCGTACCTACATTCCTCTCATTTGGCCCAATAGCGGACAAAAACTGAGCTTCGTAGATATCTGTTTCGGCATGACAATTTTTAACATAGACATTGATTTGGCCCAATATCGAATAAAAACTGAGCTTCGTAGATATCTGTTTCGGCATGACAATTTTTAACGTAGACATTGATTTGGTCTAATATCGAATAAAAACTGAGCTTCGTAGATATCTGTTTCGGCTTGACAGTTTTTAACATAGATGTTGATTTGGTTATATGTCGGACAAAAACTGAGCTTCATAGGTATCTGTTTCGGCTTGATTGCTTTTAATATAGATGATGATTGATGTTACAATTTTGATTTACGAAATCTTTATGTGAATACAGTTTGTCTTCGGACCTTGAAACACACCTAAAATTGTAATCTGGGGATCGAAGATCCGTTGTCTAAGCAACACCGCCATTTTTCAACACAAGGAGCACAAGACAGTGCGAAAGCGCACGGATACATTTTGATATTAACTTCTTGACCGAGCTATTCGAATATTTCGATGAAAGCTGCCGTACAATGATTTGTGACACATAAAGCATTTAGTGGAGGGAGGGGAAAATAATACCTGCATATTTTGGTAAAATTTTGGGGTATATTTCTCTACTATTCTTTTAGATTTAATATTATTATGAATATTCATGATAACAGGCTAACACTCGTAGCATTAGTTTCTATCTATCTATCTATCTATCTATCTATCTATCTATCTATCTATCTATCTATCTATCTATCTATCATCATATCCATCAATATCTATCTATCTAGGTTTGTATATATATTTCTTGTTTTTTTATATAGTTAAACGTATTTTTAAAACTTTTACATTATTTGTGAATTTAAACACATAGCGAATGTTCACCTAAAGAGAAAGTTTTAAAGTTAATATTATTATGACTATTCGTGAAAAAAGGTTAGCAATTTGAGTACTATGTTTTAAGATCTATCTATCTATCTATCTATCTATCTATCTATCTATCTATCTATCTATCTATGTCCATTTCAATCAATCAATCTATCTATCTATTAGGTTGGTGCAAAAATAATGACGTAACAATGTCGTTTTTTGACGTTAAAAATACGTCAAAAAACGACATTATTACGTCATTATTGTTGCACCAACCTAATATCTATCTATCTATCTATCTATCTATCTATCTATCTCTCTCTCTCTCTCTATATATATATATATATATATATATTTCTTGTTTTTTTCATATTGTTAAACGTATTTTTTTTAACTTTTAATTTATTTGTGAATTTAAACGCATACTGAATGTTCACATAAAGAAAAACTTAGGTTGTGGAATGAATTTCTACAAAATAAAATAAAATAAAAAAAACAAAAATAAGAATAGAAAATAAATTAAAAATAAATATAAATAGAGAAAGTAGAAAATTATTTATTTTTCAAATCTCACAATGTAATGATGGGAAGTTATTCGAAATGCGACTTAAGACAGGTGAAATTATGTTACTAGTGACAGAGGAACAGATTGACTGAAACGAGGTGTGAACGACATGACGAATGAAGAAAAGCTGCTAAGGACCACGAGGGATAGGAAGTTGTGGAGAGCCGTGATAGCCTATGTTCTGAAGAGACACCGCACATAGAAGAAGAATAAGTGGGATGTTCTTGAAAAGTATGTGAAATGCTACTTAAGACATGTGAAAATGGATATCTAGACAAATGGGTCAGATCGATCTGTTCAAAATGTTCGAACTTTTGGGTAACGGCTTGTACAAGAAAATACGTTACTTATGTTGCTTATTCTTTTATTTAAATTCCATTTTGGTTACCATGAAGTCTTTTCCAAGACCCTCGTTGATACTTGGCACGAATTTCAACAAACTCTCTTTATATCAGCAGAGATTATTTTTTAAAAAAATACTATGTACTTTTATGCACGTAAGCAATTTTTTTTTGGTTTATCTAAAATCCAAACAACTTAAATGTCAGTGTGTTGTCTGCAGAGATGTTATTTAAAGTCTGTCAATTTACCCTTCTTAGTCTTATCTAAAAATGTCAAGGACAATTTCATTGACTTTTACTTTTTACTTTTATATGTCATTTTCTTTTTCTTTCATTCATTTTTTAAAATCTCGGGTCAATCCTTTGTTAAATAGATTCCAAGGAATGATAAAAATTCAAATGATTGTATTTGTCCTTCCTTTTTTCTGCCGGCCCTTAAACTTGATGGCGTTTATTCTTTGAAAACATTGGACTAAAAGACGTTCTGGTGTTAGATTTATATGAGTCGCCCATTCATGTTTCATGTTTTAAATATCGATAAAAATCGATTACTAACGACATCGTTTTTAATCATTTCACCCCAAGCAAGGCGAGGATGCCACTAAGAATCAAGTCTTTACAGTGTGTGAAAAAGAATGAGAAAGCCTAGTGAAGAGAAGTGAGGAAACGACACTAAAGAAAGAGGATTCAAGAAGACATAAGATGGCGATTGACGTTGCATTTAAATCTTTGAAGATTGCAGGTAACAGAGAGATTAGAAATCCAAAGGGAGTTCCACAGGCGAGAAGTACGAGAAAATAAACTACTAGAATAGAAGAGACGGTTGCATCTCGCCAGTTAACAGTAAAACGGCGAAACCTAATGGCCAATCTAGTAATACGTTTAACTTCATGCAGTCGGGGAACGAAGGCTAACAGCTCATCAGAACAATTGCCATGAAAATATTTGGAGAAAAGGCAGAGGGAAGCAAAATCAGGTCGGTGAGAAAGTGACTGAAGTCGAGATGCCAGGCCAGGATCGATTTCATTGCAGATCCTTCTTTGGATTTTGCCAAGAATCTTGAGATATATAGTAGGAACACCAGACCAGATCTAGCAGTTCCATTTTTGGGGAACGTGGACACTTTGTTCAGGGTACTAATAATATATCAAGAGGTTTCTTATATGTGTTACAAGGATGCTGGAAGTCATGGCTTTTCCCAATTTCCTGTCATTTGTTATTCTTTTATCTCTTTGCTATTCATCATTGCCCTTGATTTACGATCTATTCACCAAAACTTGTTAAGTAGGCTACTGTCTGACCGCCACCCCGTGTTTTACAACCCCCCGACTCCGCCCCAATATATCCTGTACGTTTTAAATTCTAGAAGCCATCTTTCCTCGTTATGCGTCTCATAAATTGTAGTTTCTATCTTCCTTAAGGCTTTTTCGTTTCTTCACATCTTCTGTCTATGGTATTCTCAGCATTTCGGTTTGAGACCAGAAATTGCATTTCCCTGTTCATTTCTTCAAGAAAAATGCTCGAAAGTTCAAGAGATGTTACGATGTCTAAAGGTCCATATATTAAGGTCGACGAGGAATAAACACAAGAGCTCTCTCTCCGAAATGTATTCAGCCATCTTTAATATTTCGAGAACACATTCAACAGTCTTGGAAACTAACTGCGCATGCTTGAGTCAATAGTGAGACATCCTTTAAAAGTGCATAGCATGATAAAAAAAGGCCCAAACTTGATAGAAACACAGTTTTATCGTCAAAATGTGTGTTATTGTTAAGAAGAAAGGTCAAAGTATTTTTTGATTATATTATTAAATATTTTTTTAATCCTTTCTAGCTGGTTCTGAACTTGGGTTAAAAATCTTGTTTTTCTTGCGTCAGCAGATGGGTCAAAGATTACTATGGGAATACTAGCGTCTTTTTGTTGTAAAAAACACATTGTTTTCGAGATTCTTGTAACGATCTAATTGTTGGTTTTTAATGAGATTTTCAGGACTTATTCGCAAATGAATTATTTTTATTATTTTTTTTTCTGGGGGATCCTGGTAACTAACTGCGCATGCTTGAGTTGATAGTGAGGCATCCTTTAATGAACTTATTTCCTGTTTATCCTTCGCAACAATACTGTAGGTAGCTCCAAATATTCGTTAAAAAGTGCATGCCATGATGAAAAAGCCCCCAGACTTGATAGAAACAAAGCTTCAAGTCTCTTCATCTGTAAGAAGGAAAAGTCTGAACTCAAAACTAGCTTGAAGAGAGATGGATTCTATGAAGCTATCTTGCCAGACACACACCACTCCTGCTGTGGGTGAAGTACATGTGATACCCTTACGACCCTAATGGATTATGGAACCCATGACGTCTTGCAGTTATCATTGTCAGAATGAACAAGTACCATCTTGAGAAGTGTTTAAAACACCCTCATAATCAGCTCAACCTGTCAACTTGTAATATCTTTTATAAATTTATAGATAAAGAAAACATTATCACTGATCAATTCATTATACTATGGTTGTCAGCAAAAGAGACAGTCCAGCATGCAAATTACAAATTGGATATACCAAAATTAAGCAAGTAGAACAATTTGAATATTTGGGAAGTGTTTTAACAGTGTACAGATAGAGCGACACCGAAATCTGGAGGCACGCTGGGATAGAGAAAGGTGCCTTCCAAATGCTAAGCAAAGTATTAAGAAACAGGAAAATTTCGTTAGAAACAAAGAAAAAAGTACTGAACTGTTATGTAATATCGATTCTTGCACAGATAAAGGAGAAACTTGAGGTGATAAAAATGTGGTTCTACAGAAGGATGCTGAGAATCCCATGTACTGAACACGCGAGCAACGACGAAACCCTCACCGAAGACATATGACGTCACTTACAACGGTTGCACACCATCTAGGGGACTTCCCAGTACTTTCTGAAGTTTTTCCTTTGTGGCAAGGATTTTGATGGTTTACTTATTTATTCCGTATAACGGATATTCATCTTGTATTACTTTTCTCTGCAAAGTAGAGCACCTGTTTCCCATGAATATATATCCGTACATTTTAGCAATTATTCTTTCATGGGAACATAACACTTTGCATTCTAGGCTGATAGTCAGTGTTTGTGACATTTAATTGACTAAGAGTTGGTTAGATTTCCATGATATATGTCTTGACTTCTTTTCCTCCGACACGAGTCTTATCAACATCAACCGTTTGCCTATTTAACATTGTCAACAAAGCCTGGTGAGTTATGCATTGGTGCGTCACTACTGATCCCACCCCATGCATCTGTGTTATACATTTTGGATTATAATGGTTCAGGTCGCTTTAGTTGTTTGATCCATGATAAAAAGGTTTGATCTTTGCCAGGACCGACCAATTAAAAAAAAAACAACAAAAATTGGCGACAATATCTTTAAGCGAAACCCGTAATTAGTACTATAGGACAAGCTGCTCATATCCAAGTACGCCTATCTGCTAAGTTGGCTAGTTAACCATAGAACACTAACCATCAATTAAAGTTACACCCCTACTAACCATGGGTATATCATACCCGATTTTGAAAATATCAATAAAAAAAAAAAAAAAAAAATTTAATATAAATCTTTATTTGAAATATTTTACATGTAGTTACTTTAAACTTTGTACTTTGAGTTAACATTAATTGGAACAGAAAAACATATTATTTAGGTAAGAAAATCAGGTACTGAAAATTGTAATTAAAAATAGAAAAATTTGCGCTGGGTACTATATACCCATGGTTAGTGTTCTAGGGTCAATATCTGTTGTAATTTGTTTTGATTGATTGATTTGTTTTTTTATGGCTTATCAACTCTTTCTAAGTTATTTAAAGCCAAAACATATTTTTGATTTGTGAAAAATTATTTTCTGTGTTTGAATATCGCATAAACAATTTCTAAAAGATCATGATAAGTTTCTCCCCACACAAGTGTTACTATTTAACTCTTAGTTAAAGGAAGAAGAAGAAGAGAGAGGTTCATGCCTTTCCCAAGAGTATTTGCGTGTAAGTGAATGTAACGAAATCGACTGGGATTCAAACTCGGTTCTTCGATTTGCTCTTTCCGATCCGTTATCCATTTCACTACCCATATATCTCCTTATCTATTGGAGATGCCCGCACATTTGCATTTCTGTAACACCCACAGAGCCAACCTGTGGTTTATACTGCAACCGTTGAGCGGGCCTTAGATGTAGTTTCTTCGAGAGGGTGCATAAACTGGCGTTATCAACAATTTGAACTAGGTCAGTACACTCAAAACCTCGGCCACGTAAACTCCTTGCAAAAACAAACATCAGCGGCCTCTGAACGGCTTCGTATATTCAATTTTACTCACATGGTTTGGATGAAACATTGATATTATATGCTTGAATCACTTCACCAATATCAAGAAATACCGGGTCGATAAATCGACTATGGCGAGAGTTCGAACCCCGGCCTCATGTCCGGATTGCTAACGTTCTAATTATTTCGCCACGCGCCAAATAAATGTATGGTCGTTATACTTATCTTTTGCAATTGACTTTCTTTTCTGTTTTTCATCGATTTCATCACGTCTACTCTTTTTTCGTACGCGCGTATATTTATTTGTGCATATTAGACGGAGATTGTGTGGTAGGTTGCATATTTTGACCCAGGCTACTGGGGGTTGGGTGTTTTATGAAGTCATCCTCTCTAGATAGATTGCCAATCAAAGCTGAGGAAATTATATCTACGCATTAGCACACCAAGCTATCCTTCTACTAGACTGGCTGCCTGTTATTAACTCCATGTTGGGTGGACGAGGGAAAGAGATGGATTCATGCCTTTCCCAAAAGTATTAGTGCAAAAGTAAGCATAATGAAGATGAATAGCAAGCAGAGTATGATTGAATATATATGTCTAATCACACGAACACACAAGGGCGAGCGAGATGAGCAAGAGTAATGATCATAATACAGAGAGTGCAAAAGTAGGTATACAGCAATGCAAAACAAAACGTGCACACAAAAGGTATTGTATTGATTATACAGACATATCAGTAATAAACATAATCTCTCAAATATTCAAACTTTGCCTATGCAATTCATACACTCCTCTCCTCTTGTAAAGTATTCATTATTATTACTTATTAAAAGATAAAAATTATAAAAAATATGATAATAAAAAATATTAAAAAGATTTTAATGAATTCCAGTATTAAATCAGAGGTTCTCAACCGGGGTCCACATGGGCCCTAGGGGGTCCATTTAATATTTCTGGGAGTCCACATGCAAAATATAACAAATTGAGGGTCAACAATGATATTTTGGTGGTCCATGAAGAAAGCCAACTCAGAATGGTTTTTATTATTTAAGATTAAATTTCTACTGTAATTTACACAATTCTGAAATAAATATATATTAAGATTAATTTTAAACATTATAGGTATCGAAAATTCAGTGGAGGTACCTATATAAAAGAAATAAATAAAGAAAGAATCATTCACACACACACACACACACACACATATATATATATATATATATATATATATATATATATATGTATAATTGTTGACCCTCAATTTGTTATATTTTGCATGTGGACTCCCAGAAATATTTGTGTGTGTGAATGATTCTTTCTTTCTTTCTTTCTTTATTTCTTTTATATAGGTACCTCCACTGAATTTTCGATTCCTAAGGTTTAAAATTAATTTTTAAAATGAAAAATCATGCTTGAAGATTTCATTGTTGCTTTAATTAAAACTAACTGATTAAATTTATTTCCAATAAGTAAAATATTCTTGTGTATTTCAGACAGAAATTATATAGATTGGAATGTCAAATAATTGCTCGATTTTTAAAAAAATATTATTACTATAATAATAATAATAATAATAATAATAATAATAATAATAATTATTATTATTATTAATATTATTGTAGAATAATTTATTTGATTTAAATTAGTTTTCATTTAAAAATAAAGCTTAATTATATAATATTTCTTTGATTATTAAAACCTCAAAATTTTTATTAGTGAAAAATAGAATATTGTTGTCTTATGCCAAATAGCTGTTAAGGGGTCCAATAAGAAAAAAAGAAGGGAAAAGTAGTCCGTGGGTAAAAAAAAGTTTGAAAACCACTGTATGAAATAAATCCTAGAACCACTATTACAGCATTGGTAATAATAATAATTATTGTATACCTACTTTCGTATAGAAATATAATAAATTCATATCAATCAGAAAATTATGATAGATTAATTAACACCTAAAATAGTATTATTGGATATATCTAATTACTCAGCTTAACAAAAAAACAAAAAACTTTTATTTGAAATAGCAATATTACAAATGTACTCAGCACAATAGATAATAAAACACAAAGTAGTCAGCTGCTGATTTCAATTGTTTACAAAAGGTATTTGATATGTCGGCCATATTTGTTTCTCTCTTCATTCTTAATGAAAGACATTATTTTTTATTTTTATTTTCATAGTTTGATATATAGGTGGTGCAAAAGTAGGTATACAGTAATGAAAGACAAAACGTATTGTATTCATTATATAAACATATCAATAATAACATATCAATAATAAACATATCAATACCTCAACTGTTCACACTACTTGCCCTAGGCATTGACACACTCTTGTCTAGTCGAGAGTGGACACAAATGCGCATTCTGGCACAAAGGTCTTTGCCAGCATCTTTATCACCGTTTGCTCACATTTGTCAAGTATCCGGTAAATCTTGAGCCTCGTGGGTGGAATTGTTGTAAATGTTTTCCCGCCACTGCCCTCGCGCACTCTGTCTTCCAGGATTGTTTCAAAATCCATTTGCGCTCCTTGTCCGTTAAATTTGTATGTACTCACCCCCTCCCCAGCATGAGGTCAGGTTGTGATACAAGGTCGGTTTAATGTGGGGAGCCCGAACGCGTACCTCCGGGTTAGGAACAAAAATTCCCGTGGCCCCGCAACCGTCGTTTGCGCTGGCCTCGGTGTGTGCACCGATCCCTCTCTCTAGTGCAATGAGAGGGCGCGACCTCGGGTAGCTGTTCCTCAGAGTCGGTATCTCTCAGTATAATGTTCCTCAGTTGCGACTCTGTCCTTTTACGGAGTCACCTACGTTTCTATTCTGCCCAAGGACAGAGATGCCACTGAGAGATGATAAATAGGGTGTTACAAACTACGAGAGAGAGAGAGAGAGAGAGAGAGAGAGAGAGAGAGAGAGAGAGAGAGAGAGAGAGAGAGAAAATTTAGACCCTTGTTCGTTAAATAACTAGCCATCGTTAAATTACCATTTTACCTGCAAAACATTTATTATTATTATTTATCAAAAAATAAAAAAAATATATTAAATATATTATAATAAAAAAATTTGGAAATAAAAGTATTAAAACTGATTTTAATGAATGAAATGAATTCTAGTATTAAATGAACCCGAGAACCACTATTATAATACTGGTATAATACTTACTGTATATCTTCTTATGCAGTCACATGTATAATAAAACAGGCCAAATATACAATAGCAATAGGAAGTAGTAATTTATTCACATCCTCTTCCAACTTTGATAAAAACTAAAAGAATCACTCATAAATGAGAGCTAAGTCACGGACGGCTAAAGTGTACGAGTTATTTTTTAAGTACATTACATGCATAGAAAGTAGACAAAAAAGAGTGAAGAAGGCTTATGAAGAAGTAAAGGGTTTACGCCTATTATATTTGTTGGCATCCGGGAGAAAATATTTCCATAACGGCATACGATTGGATGCGGGTCGTTAAAACTGAAAAAGAAGCTTTCGGTATACGATGCGACTCAGTTCACAACGCTAGATACTATGGCGGTTTAAAACTGTGAAACCTGATCTTCTCTTCTTTTTTTTTTTATCGAATTTACTCCAAGCAAGACGGTAAAACACAAGGGGTTACCGAGTGTGAAAGGAATAGAAAATAGAAACATTATTAAGGAGCAAGAATGATAGAAGAGTAATCAAGAAGGCAGTAGATAACGATTGAAATTGCATTAAAAGTTTTGAAGATCAAAATTGGCTGGAGAGCAAGGAGTGTTCCATAAGCGTGAAGTGTGAAAAAGGAAACTGTTAGCATAGAACTTATGGTTACATCTAGCCAACTCAACTGTGAATTGATGGGACCTTGTTGCTAATCTAGTACTGCACTTATATTCATAAAGTCTAGGTACCATAATAAAAAAAGAACATTCATTATAAGAGCGAGATACACTCAAAAGAATAATAAGTCACTTAATTAGAACACATTATGTTGTAATTTTAATTTTTAAATCGTCAGGTGTCTTTGTAGGGAAAATGAAATAAAATCGATAAATAACCCAATAATAATGAATAATAAAAAAAAGAAAAAGAAGTAAAATTTCCCATGATGCTAAGAGTAAAGGAACTACAAATATAATTACCCTACATGGTTTCGTCAAACGTCGTTAGGCGGCGCTGGTAAATCTATAAAAAGACAAACATTTTCATGTCTCACCCTCTTCCCCCCATTGCTCCAAGATGTTGAACCACGTAGTAATTACGTTAGTTCTCCCCGTCCGCTGACGACTGAAATCTTTTTTCACTTCCTAATGCATGGCGTTTGCATGTGTCTACCAAAACCTCCTTATGAAGTAAATCAACATTTCCTTTAGTCGTTCCAACTCCGCGCAAGGCTAACTTTAGCTTGACCATTAATACGATACTTATAGTTACTTAGCCTAACTCCTGGACCAAAAAGAAAACGAAAGAGACATTAAGTACTTTGTCCGTAGTAGAAACCCCAGTTTTCGTATGCTTCTTTATTCAATTGTTTATCATATGTGTACACGCACGCACTTGAAATACACGCAAACACGTAACCTTTTAAATACCATACCTTTTACGACTCGGTGTAGTTCACGCTGTCTCATGAACACCGTTTAACGAGTACTTCACACTTCAACAAGCATGTTTTGATAAGCGTGATGATTATAAGAGTGTGTGTGTGTATGTGTGTGAGAGAGAGAGAGAGAGAGAGAGAGAGAGAGAGAGAGAGAGAGAGAGAAAACTAACTAATATATTACTCATTGCTATATACCCTTATCTTGAATATGAAAAAAAGAAGAAATATGTTTACTTTTGGGCATCTTGATTTTTGCATCAAAGAATTCTTGGCGTCCAAGATTTTCTTGGAGTCTGATCTTAAATGCATGTCGTCAAACTCATTCAGAAATATCTAAACTGTCATCTGTATACAACCGCTTCTTGAGATCAATGGGGAAAAAGGCTTTGAGCGAGCAAAGCCTGAGGGTCTTGACAAAGATCATCCTTCATCAAACCTCATGGACTGGCGCTACAGACGCACAAGCAAAGAACTGTACCAAATAACAGAAACCACATCACTAGAGAACTACCAACAGCAGCAACAACTAAAATAGATAGCACATGTAACTTGAAGAGAAAATAATGACATAACCAAGATATTAACAATCCACACCACTTCAAATTGAAGGTTTGGAAGGAAATTCCTAAACTATAATGAAAAGAGCAATAAACACTCCTAGACTTGACAAACCTGTTTTCCTGAACGATTGTCTTAAGAGAAAGATTTTATAAATTTCAACCGAAAGAAGTACTGGCTTCTGGGTCAATGAATGCCAAATACCCTAGAGCGACAATATCAATACCTAGCTCCGTGTTTAATCAGCCATGATGTCTTATGGTCGGAACTCTAATGCTTTAATTATTCGACCATATAATAGAGACCAAATACGGCAGCCATATTTGAACCACTGTGCGATACGAGTGAACCAGCACCATTCGAAATGTCAACATTTATTTAACGATTTTAAGTAGCTGATAAGAATTGGTCTCAAATTTGTGGCTCACCCAACAACGTTTCTGAGCTGAGGAAAATGGCAACTTAATAATCTGAGATCATTCTTTACTATTTTCATTTGTTTACGTGTTTTGAATCTATGTGCTTGTAGAATCCTTTGGAATAAAATTAGCTGTTACTAAATACCTGTAATATTAACTTCGTCAAAAGAAAGTATTTTTTTTTAAATTCTTATGAATTGTCCTAAATTTCATTTTTTAATGCCTTATCCAATCTGGATTATCTATGAAGTGTCATTACCCCCCAGAAAGATAGTGGCCTGGTTCTCGCTGGTTTCTCCACGGTTTTAAAATCATAGTTTTCCTTCTCTTAGACTAATTACTACCAAAGTCCAGTGCATCCTGCTATTTAACCTATAGTCTAGGGGGTGGTGGAGATATTAAGTCATGTATTTCCTAAGAGCATTTGTGTGAAAATAGATGCAGCAGGTAAGGTGAGAGTTTGAAGTCAGCTCGCTGATTACCACTGTTGTCCAGGTTTAATCTGCGCTAAATTAGTCAGACATTCTATTTCAATTTTGTCCCAATTTTCTGGGAGGAACTGAAACAAATCCACGGCTGTTGTACTAACTGCAGACCCTTCAAACATGCAAGCCTCAGAAGATAAAATAACAAACGTTGATCCAAAAAATGCGTCAAGGACTTAGGGTTATCGGGTCCTCATAAAACTATGAACTGAGGCTGAAAATAATAATTTAGGTTAGGTGTCGAGTCCTTAGTAATATAATTAAATTAAAAAAATCCAAGTTTATCATCTTTGTTTTTTAATGTCCTCTCCCTTCAGGACTTTGGTTGGTTGGCTAATTTTGTTTAACGGCATAGCAATCTCTATGGGTTATTTAATGCCGAAATCTAAATATTTTGAATGCATATTTATGCAACTACAGATATTTTGTACATATTTTTAAACTTTCAGGGCAAACGTAAGTTTTAAGATATACAGTTTGTAGATGATAAAATGTATTGTTGGTAACTTAAAAAATGTGTTGTTGGTCATTTTGCTATAAAATGTATTATTGATCATTTTGCTATAAAAATGTATTAATTTTTTAATATAGAAATGTGTTGCTAGCAATTTCATTACAAAAATGTATTGTTGGTATTTTTATTATAGAAATGTATTGTCGGTATATTTTACTATAAAAATACTACAAAAATGTTTTTTGGGGGGTGGGTGGGTCGCTATTTGCCCATAGCTGGGACCCTAGCAGTTGCTACCACCCCGGGTCAGGCTCGACCTGGGAACAACAGCAGTTAACAGGTGGTTCCATGCTCTTCAAAACCTTCAATTTCCTGATCAAAGGTCTTGCTGCTGCATGTAGTTTATCGTCATACCCAGGACTCCTTTTGGACGTAAGCGATCATAGCTCGCCATAGAATAGTTTTCTTTATTACCTGTGAAGTGTCATTACTTGAGAAATATAGTGGAGTGATTTCCTGTTGCAATTCCAAGATTTTTTAATCCAGAGCTGATCTTCTCCTAGACTGGTTGACACGGAAGGCTAGAATGCTATTTAACCCATAGCTGGTGGATAAGAGATAGATTCATGCTTTTTCTAGATATTTCACCCGATTCACACTCCTTCCTAGTCTTTTGAACAGGAGTAGACGTTCCCTGTTTAGGACTGGGTTCTTGGTTCCTTCTCATAAAGTTTTCTTCTTCTTTCCTGCCCTTGCGTCTTAGTGGCAAATTCGACTTGCTGTTTTTGGGTTTTTTAAATCGTTAAGTAAAAAATATCAATGTGAACGGAAAGCAATAGATCAAGATCGAAATTGAAATTGGTTTACTAATTTCAAATTCCGCGATGTTAATTGTTACGCGGCGAGCACAATCTCGAAATAGTGTAAAAAAAAAAAAAAAAAAAATTGTTACCAGTGAAAATGGCAGAAATATCTTCCCTTTCCGTCCGGGGGTCAACTGCTTTGTTTATTAGAATTCAGATGATTTAATTAGTAACATTTGAACTGAGAAATCTGTGAACTTTTTTCGTTCGTTTTGTTTCGTCCGTATACGATGACGTCATAGGGATGAGCTTTTTGCGACCTTTCAAGTGGGGAAGCCTATGTTTCTAGAAAACTTTACTCTCGGCTTTGATGCAAATTTCTTTCTTTCTTTAATTTTGCTTGACCCTTAAGTGTGTTTCACGAGCGACAAACTAAAAGACAGAAAGAACGATGATGATGATGATGATGTCGACATATACACGACACATGCTAGCAACGAAGTTCACCGAAACATTAACCCACATTCCTTTCGTTACAGCCGTTACTAATGGCAACTGACCATGACATAATTCAACTACAGTAAATGTCCTCATATTGGAACTTCAAAGTATTAGGTTGGTGCAAAAATAATGACGTAATAATGTCGTTTTTTTGACGTTAAAAATACGTCAAAAAACGACATTATTACGTCATTATTTTTGCACCAACCTAATAGTTCGAATATGAGGTCAGGTTCGGATAGAATGTGGCATGTGTAATATAACTATAACTTAACAAAATACAAGAACTGAAAAATATGAAAAATTAAATGACTTACGAAATTAAATATTACTTTGTAATGTTTAATACTCACTAAGTTTTATTTTTAATTGTTATTCTTATTTATTTTCTCATCTCGCTTTCTTTTCGCTGTTCTAGTTTTTTTTTTTTTTAAGTAAGTCATTTCTGCAAATTGCGTGTACATTCTGTACTACCAAGCAAAGATTTTTTTTCTCCATGAATTTGATTTACTCATCCAAAGCTTTCTTTACTGAGTCCCAGTCTTCTTTATCATCCTTCATATTTTCACTATTATTAAAAGAATTTAATTCTTCCTTTATTTCTTCACAGACCAAATCATTTTGAAGCGATTCTACCGTTGAATTCTTTAGTAATTCATCAGCGTCTTCAGTTATCCATTCATTTAAGTAATCCGAAGTGTGAGTCTTTAGTGGATCATCTTCAACAGCAAGTTTTAGTGTTTCGTTCAGATTCTTCAATCCTTGTTTGTTAATTTGCAACTTCAACGAATTAGGAGCTTCGTCCAATTATTCAATAATCCCTAATCTCTGACGTAACGTAAAAGAATTTCTTTTCTTTTCTTTTTCTTCCAGTTGAACTTATTTCTGTGCGAGACATTATGGCTTGAGAAATTTCAAATTACTAACAATTATCTGCAAAGAAAAGAAAAAAATATTAGAATGTAGCATATTCCTACAACATCTAAATGGCAACACTGAGAAGTTCAGATATGAGGACTTCTACAGTATTTTGTTTTAAGCTTAAAAATCAAGGCTGATTTTCTTGAAGACAATGTGATTACAGGTGTCAGGATTAAAATATAGACATTTAGGATTATCTCTGTCCACATTCTTACCCACTTTTTTCACGAATGAAATAACTATACTGTAAAGATACAACGGCATAAATTACTCTCATAAAAAAAATCTAGGATTCAAAGTCAATGATAATGGTTGGTTTCTCGTTTGTAAAGTTATTGTTCAGTGAAGAATTCGTTATGTTTACCCAATTTCAGACCAAAACCACTCAAGGTACAGGGTTACAGAATGGGGTTCTTTATGGATCTAAGAATTGGCGATTATGAGGATATTAAGGATAGATAACGGTTGAACCTAGACTTGAGAAAGGTTAAGATTGCAGTGGTCAGGGAGATATCTTCTAGGAGGTCTATTCCTGCAGATAATACTGGATATATAATGGAATAGACTGTAGCTGTATTTTATTATTTTGAAGTATGAAACTGATAAACAAAAAAACGGAAATTATTTATGACTCAAACTCATAGATATTCAACCCGACGTGCGCGCTACTTATAAGTGGGAACTTTAAAGAAAATAACTTATATGGATATGCAATGTGATAGGTCCTGACCTGGCATCTCGACTACAATCACTTTCTCACAGACGTGATGTGGCTTCCCTCTGTCTTTTCTACAAATATTTTCATGGCAACTGTTCTGGCGAATTACTTTCACTGGTGCGTCAACCCCATGAATTTAAGCGTGCTACTAGGTTGGCATCTCAGTCCCACCTTTTCACTGTTGAAACAGTTAAATGTAACCGCCTCTTCTACTTTTAAAGTGTCTTCTCTCGCACTTCCTGACAGTGGAACTCCCTTCCTCTTACTTGCTTCCCTGATAGTTATAATCTTAAAATATTCAAGTGTAATGTCAATCGACATCTTACTTTCACACGTGGCACACGTGGGAAGGTAAGAGCAAAGGGGAAAGGAGATAAAGAGAAAGACGGGGATCAAGACCAAGGCATCAAGATCAAGGACGGGGATCAAGAAGAGCAAATTTATTTATTTCTCTATTGGATCATGTTATTTAAGTCATGCCAATTATGTGTGAAAAATAATATCGCCCAAATGTCCGCCAAATCTGAAACAAAAAAATAAAAAAAAATCATTAGACGCTTAAACTTAATTCACATTTAAAATCAGTCCAAGTTACTGGAAAACCCTTTATTTATATGTCTACTATTCGTCCATGCTTGGAATATTGCAGCCACATATGATCTGGCGCTCCTGCTATATATTTAGAGATATAAAATCCAAAGAAAAATTTGCGATGTAATTGAACCCGAACTCGGCCTCAGTCACTTAATCGCCGCCATAATCTAGCTCCTCTGTGATTTTTCTATAAACACATTTAAGGCAATCGTTCTGATGAACTTTTTGTTTATTTTTACCCCCAGCTCAAGACAAATTGTAAATATGGGAACTATTAGGTTGGTGCAAAAATAATGACGTAATAATGTTTTTTGACGTCAAAAAACGACATTATTACGTCATTATTTTTGCACCAACCTAATACTTAGGACTTCACAGAGACTTTGAGGTATTATGGTGGCTGTAGTAAGAATGGTAAATTAAATGTGTTGTGTTGGTGTAAGGAATACTGCGGCATGTTTGGGTCAGTTATTGTGGCTAGATAAGTTTAAGATAAGACAGATTGAAGACCAGCCTTCTCCTATCCGCCCTTTTGACCTTGTGCCACATTTTGTATTATCATGCAAATAAATATCGCTTTCCTCTTCGGTACCTTTGTTAGTTTCTAGTGGTACACCCGCCTTGCTTGGGATGAAATGCTTAAAAAAATGATAATATTCTTATCGAAACCATTTCTTGTATAATTTGCATTTGAAGGAAAGAAGATAAAAAAGATATGACGTCACATGGCAGGCAGATTCTGTTTAGAAAGCAAAGAGAGAATTATTTTTCCTTCTTATTCAGTCCAATCTTGATTTAGTCCCTCCAGACAGGTCTCACCACATTTAAAAACTGACCCATAAATTACAATCCCGTTTCCTTGCTGTCTTTCTTATCACCCCACTCTCTATATCCATGTGTTGGGCTTACGGCCATATCACGTTAAAATACCGGTTCCCGTACAATCACCGAAGTTAAGCAATCTCGAGTCTTGTCAGTAACTAGATAGGTAACTCTACTTGGGAATACTAGGTGTTGGAGACTTGGATGTGCAGCCGGTGCAATGGATAACGGCTCTGAATTGGAAATGGGAAAACCGAGTTCCAATTTCAGTCAGTATTGTTATCTTCATTTACGAGCAAATACTCTTTGGAAAGGTATGAATTCACTTCTTCTCCTCCAACTATGGCTTAATTAGAACGACGTATATCAATAAATCATTGTTATATCCACCGCAAAAAAAAAAATCATATTCTAAAAATATTTTATGGTTTTAAGTAACCTGCAAAAGGTTGATAAGCCGTAATAAATCAATCAGTTGTCCATGTCTTAAGAGCTAGAACAATAGCAAAAAGAACGTCCATGTTTAATCTGCGCGAAATTAGTCAAACATTGTATTTCAATTTTGTCCCATTTTTCTGGGAGAAACTGAAACAAATCCACTGCACATGAGGACGCTTTTTGTACACGTCACAAGAAAGTTTCTGTTATATCATAAAATTTATAGCAATTATCAAGATCATAACATCGCCTTGATATCAAATGTCACCTGATGTTCACATTCTGATACAAAACTCTGTCTATCAATCTATCTAATTTTGTAATCTATCTATCTATCTATCTATCTATCTATCTATCTATCTATCTATCTATCTAATTCTTTATCCTATTTTGTGTTCTATCCTATCCTTTATTTTATCCTGTATATTATTCTTTCTTTCTTTCTTTCTTTCTTTCTTTCTTTCTTTTCCCGTATTCTATCTATCTATCTATCTATCTATCTATCTATCTATCTATCTATCTATCTATCTATCTATCTCAGTTAAAATGTTTTGCATTTAACAGATGACCCATGCTACATTTCTCACAAAATATTAATGTTTGCTCTGGAGATGTATCTAGATCTTTAACATCTGTCGATAAACATTGGTTGCTATTTCATGTCGTTGTTATAGTTCGGAATGTCTGACATTTTGGTTTAACATATGCAATGGAGATGTTGCTGTGAAGTAACATCTCCATTGCATATGTTAAACGTAGTTTTAACACAAATTCCAGTTTCATTGACAGAACTTGAAGAAAAAATAAATACACCCTGCCATTCCATCCTCAGATTTCATTCGATATAAACTTGGCATTTATTACATTCCTTTGTCATTTTCTTTCTTTATCGAGCGTTGATTCGTTCGTCTTCGTCGATTATATAAAGCCGTTTGGATCACTCGACTCTTTCACCTGGTAGTTCTAAAATAAGACAAAGTGTAATGTCAATCGACATCTTCTGATGCCTTGATCTTGACCACCGTCCTTCTCTTTATCCTTTCCTCTTTGCTCTTACTTTCACACGTGGCACACGTGGGAAGGTAAGAGCAAAGGGGAAAGGAGATAACAATTTAGGCATTTTCGCTTTAGTTTTTTTTTATCCGATTAGAATTATTCGTCTGGAAATTATTTTCTACCTGAGAGTGTTGAACGTTTAGGCCAGTATTCCATAAACTCAAGAAAAGAATTATTTGCGGAAATAAGGACGCAAAGTTTTCAATTAGATTATCTGATGCTAAAGAATCTTCTCAAACAGGAAATAAATTTCTGGTAAGATTTAGCTATTCTCACTATTTACATCGTTGGGATTGTTGTTCTCTTCTTTATTGCCATATCCACGAAACATGACCCATGTTCTAATGGAGGATGGAAAGTGCAACACTTAGATCCAAAGACATATTGGGATGGCCAAAGGTGCATTCCCGAAGCTAAGCAGAGTATTAAGAGACAGAAAACTTCATTAGAAACAAAAGAAAGGAGTACTGAACTGTACTCCTGTATGGCAGCGAATGCTGGACAATCTCATCACAGATGAAGAAGACATTTAAAGCAACAGAAATGTGGGTCTACAGAGAGATGCTGAGGATATCATGGATGGAACACGCGAGCATTGTTGAGGTTTTGGAGAAAATAGAAACAAAAAGAAAACATACTTAACATCAGGAAGAGACAGTTGAAATTTTTTGGGCACATAATGAGGAAAGAGTGCTTGGAAAACCTGATACTTACAAGATCGATTGAGGTAAAGCGGGACAGAGGAAAGCAGCACAAAACATGCATAAGGATAAATGGATGGTAGAAATAACAAAAGGACAGATCTACAAGGGACAGGAAGATGTGGAGGGCCATGATCGCCTACGTCCTGAAGGGACACGGCGCATAACAAAGATACGTATACGATTTTCTTTGGAGATAAGTCATACATTAATAAAATCTATAGTAAAAATATGTACTCCTAAACAAAAAAAGTTTCTAAAATCAAACAAGCAATATTTTATAAACAATTTTTAAAAGCGTTGGTTGAGTAATTCAAAAAGTGACATGATTCAAAGACTTGTGAGTTCAATATCTGACCACAGCAGGGGGGGGGGGGAGGGCAACGACTTGGAGAGTTACGTTACTAAATGGAATTAACTGATACTGAAAAAAAAAGCATGTCACGTGGTATTAGAAAAATCTACTCCCGGGAACTAAATAAAGAGTTCGGTTCGAAATTCCAACATATATCACCTGAAGAAGGTCAGAGCGTACAACGACCGAAACGTCGTGGATATGGCAATAAAAATGCGTGCAATAGTAAATAGTGTAAATAGTTACAATAGTTCATCTCATAAACATAGACAGATATTAAGATTTAGCTTGAGCAAAATAAAAAGGTACTTGCTGATATAGCTCAATTATTTTGACAACGATCTCTACGTCGTAAGGCTTAAAGCTTTCCGACGACAGTGACATGTGTATATTAAAGCTAAAAACTATATTTAAAAATACATCAAAACACTATTGTATAACTCAAGAACATAGACGTTGACTGTAAATGATTTTATCGTAGCCTAGAGCGCTGTCTGGTTTTATGACAACCAACTGTAAGATCAAGATATGAGGACTTCAAAAGAGCCATATTCTGTCCGCAAGTAGAGGGAAAAGATGAGGAAATGAAATGGATAAATAATAAAACTTTCAGGATCAAGTGACCCCCGGTCGGAAAGTAGAGAATTCCGGTTGTGGGAATTAGTCCGCATTCTACATAACTGTTAAAGTGGGCGGAAAGAGGATCCACCGCTAGCCGTCACTCGATAGATGCAAAATGTTGTACAATAATTTTTATTGGTGAACGTAGAGCTAAATTAGATGGACAAGATGGCAAGTTTATGCGCCTTCAGATTTCTGCGTCACATTTTCCGTTGTCTGCATCACTGCAACTCAGAATACTGAGGAGAGTCCTGGAGAGTTGCAGAGAGTTGTTGTCACTTGATTTCTTGTGGAACTTGCTAGGTAATATTGCGAAATAGTTGAGTAGGAAAAAAAAATAATAACAATAAAAATAATCAATTATGGCTCCCATAGCTTCTGAGGTGCTATCATTTACATGTTTTATATTGGTGAATTAAAATGGGATACACTAAATATTCTGTTCAGTCCCCCAGATTTTCTTGTCAGTTTCCCGACCATAAGCAGTTGGACAGTTAGGCTGGTGCATTGGGCATCACTGTTTATGAGCAGGGGCAGTATATGGCCAGGTGTTGAGTGTGTTATTTTTTTTAAGTTGAAAAGATGAAGCAGTCATCTAGATACATAGGAAAGCCTCAAATTGAGTCCGTCTGAGCGGATTATATTATCCAATCTGAAGATATTTCTAACTGGATCTCATCTGTAAGGTTATGCGCTGCTTTTATCAAAACCTATGGGAACACCCACAATCGGAGACTGTCTCAGGACGTGGGCGATCATGGTTCTCCACCTGCCTCTATCCCTTGCAGATCTCAGCAAGTTCCTTCCTTTTGCTTCCTCCTCCAAACCACGTTCTGTCATCCACTTGCATGTCCGCCAGGTATGTCACACGTTGTTTTCCCTTGTTTATCTTTCCCTCTATTCAACCCGTGAGTATCAGATTCTCCAGGCCCTCCTTCCTCATTATGTGTCCCAGAAACTTCAGCCGCCTCTTCCTGATATTAAGTGTAAGCCTCCATCTTGTTTCCAACATCTCTAAGATCTCATCGTTGCTCCCACGCTCGGTCCATGATATCCTTAGCATCCTTCTGTAGAACCACATCTCTCGCCTCGAGTCTCTTCTTCATCTTTGAGGAAATCGTCCAACATTCGCTGCCGTAAAGAAGGACAGATGAACTGTATTACCTGATCTGTAGGTATTTTTAACTGGATCTCATCTGCAAGGTTATTTGCTGTTTTACCAAAACTCATGGGGACATCCTCAATCAGAGACCGTCTGAATGGACTGTATTACCCGATTTGTAAGTATTTCTAACTGGACATCATCTGAAATGTTAGGCGTTGCTTTTATCAAAACGTGTGGGAACATCCTTAATCGGAGACCATATGAGCGAATTGTATTACCCAATCTGAAGGCATTTCTAACTGGACCTAATCTGCAAGGTATGCGCTGCTTTTATCGAAACCTCTCGTTATATCGCGTACATTTGGCTGTGATGCACGCACCTTGTTTTCTTTTGTCTGACTGGGTGACATGATTTGCATATTAGGCTTCGTATCTTTGTACCTAAGCGATACTCTCTTGGCATGCTTCTCTCTCACTCAGTAATAATAATAATAAAAATAATGATAATATTAATAATGATTGCCATGCGATAAGTACGGACTTTCTCAGATGAATATCAATTAATTAACATTTCGCTTTACATCCGCCCCTCTTTCAAGGATTAAGGAGACCATGAAATTCTGATGAAAATGTCCGATAAAAATCAGTAATTCGGAATGTATTGAGTTCTTACTCGTTTATTTACAACTTAGGATTAGAAGCAATAAAAACAGCAAAATGAAAGAAGATTTTACAAATTTGTTTGGTCTACCGTATTTTGCTGCTTATAAGACGCATTTTTCTTTCCCTATAAAATATCTGCCAAAACCACCCTGCGTCCTATAAACCGAAATGTCGATGATGCGAGTTAACTTCTCTTCTAATTATTACATTTTAAATAGTTACTATAAATTTGCTACTTCTCGGACTGTGATGAATTTGCCGTGATTAGTCAGGTTTTCAAGCTGAAATATGCTATTCAGTCGGTAAAACTAGGGGATAGTGGGGGAGGTGGTGGTAGTCTTGGGGGATGCTATGAATCACAAAGAAACCATTTTTATCCCGATTTCTTCCTTCAAAATCTAGTTGGTTGACTGAATAATTCATTTTCTACAGCTTATCAACCCTTTGCAGGTTATTTAAAGCCAGAAAATATTTTTAGATTGTAAGAATATTTTTTGGAGATAATAATGATTTAGTGATACAATTGTTATTATTTAAGCCATAACTTTAGGGAGGAGAGGTGGATTCATGCATTTCCCAAGGGTATTTGCGCGTAATTGAATATAACGAACCCAACCGGAATTAGAACTCGGCTCTCCGATTAACAATTTATCCATTACCATTTATCCATTACACCAAGCTTATAGCATATAATATTGCCAAGGGGTCACCTATCTAAGTACTCACCAGACTCGACGTTGCTTCGGTGATCGTAGGGGAACCAATGTTTCAGCGTGATGTGGCGGTAAGTCTACAATTTTTAGTGTTAGTGGAGGTGTAATGCGCAGGAGCGTCTTACAGCTATTGTTTAGTCGATGTACAATGTTAGAGAATCTACCTCTTCAGGAAGTACCCGTTTTCTGCCAAGCTTTTATCTTGATTGGCAGTCAGTCTAGGGGAAAGAAAAATCTGAATTCAAACCAGTCTAGAGAGGGTTAGGCTTTTTCTAAATGTAAGAAGAACGTTTTACTCACCTTTGTCCAAAAAACTGTTATCTGTTTGGAAGGAAAGTTCTCGAATTTCTTAGAACATTAATTTATTCAGAAACTGTAAGAACCTTTCTTCCAATCAAATATTTTGTAGAACAGACATCCGCGTGTACGTTTCCTCGAAAACTTCGGTCTTAAATTCTTCACGTCAAGGGTTAATCGTTATCTATCTCATAATCTTCACTTTCTACTTACTCTTTCTTTCATTTATATCGCACACCCCATTAATCACAACTATTTTAACAGTAACCCTTGACCATGGTTGTCTAGCCTATTGGGTGAATTTTAGTACAAAAATCAAAAACAAAAACAAAAACAAAAAAAAATATAACCTTTGTCTGCAAAAAATCTCAGAAACTGTCATGACGTTATTCCAAAGAATTTACATATTGTTTTCATCTAAGCATCTACATATGGAGTTTCTAATTCTTGTATGAAACAAGTGATCCATATGTTAGATTACATGCCGATTCATGTAGGTTCATAAGGGCACAAAATCTGTAATATAATATAAAAATCTATAACAGCTATTTGTTTTCTTAATCTTAATAAATAATTGCATCAAGACAATTTATAGAGCCTAGGGTAGATATCTAATCCCATTTGCCTGCTCACTCACGTTTTGTATTTTTAAAACACTCACATACATATATATATATATATATTGTTTTTCCAAGCGCAGCTTAGATGTGACACAAGGCCGAAAGTATGGGTCACGCACAGAGGTATATATTGAGACTGTTTGTGGCTTGTATTACGGCTATTTCTTAATACTATAAACATTATAGGTCCACATTGTTTGAGTAGACAAACTTGATATCTACAAGCTTAGAGATCGAAAGTCATATTAAAGAAAATATACATTCTGATAGTTTTTAATATGACTTTAGATCTCTAAACAGACAGATATTAATTGCAAAGTTTAATAAAACAAAAAAAAGAAATATAAATTTAATCGATATCTACCGGCTTAGAGATCGAACGTCTTATCACCAAAAATATACATTCCGGTAGTTTTTAATTAGGCTTTAGATCTCTAAACAGACAGGTATTAATTGCAAAGTTTAATTTAAAAAATGAGACAAAACGAAATGAGATATGAAGACACACGCGACACGTGAAAACGCGATATTTAGAAAAACCTAAGACTTCTTTGACAATGGCCTATGAAAACTGAAAGTACTCCGATATTGGACAATTTATATTTAATCTTTCACTAGAATTCTGGAAAAATGGTTCGAAAATACAATTAGCAGATACAGACTGAGAAAGTTCCCAACGAGTAATGTATGTTTCATAATTTGGGTAATTGAATTTTGGGTAATTGAATTTTGCTTTGCTGCAATGACTTCCCGTGGTTCAATGTTAAAACAACCTTGCCTTGAAAGTGATTTCCCAAATAAAAAGGAAATACGGGTTGGATTTTTCGGAAGGCACATTTTCTTTAAAATTTTCGATCTCTAGACCGGTAGGTTTTAATTTTACTGTTTATAATAGAAAGAGTATATATATATATATATATATATATATATATATATATATATATATATATATATATATTCGACCCTTCCGTCGAATTCGACGTATGAATGTCAAGGGATCAGTTCCTAGGAACCGAAAACCCGACACCAGCACATGAAATTTGATTAGAGTGGTGGAGGTTTTGTGCAGAACTATCCACGCTTTTTGAAGGGCCGAATACAGAGACCTTGTGCACTACGTGCCACAAGGATCCCAAACCACCTTCCGCTGGTTTTGAATTCAAAGTTGTCCTTCTCGTAAACCAGTTGCCATCCAAGGCTATAGAACTCGGTCTGTACTGCTATTTACCCATAGCTGAAGGGAGAAGAAGAGGATTGATATCTTTACCAAGGCTATTAGCATGTAAGTGAATATAATGGATTCGACTGGAATTCGAACTCGGCTCTCCGATTCCTCAATCTGAGCCTCTATCCATTACTCCATCATATATATGCTGAAAATACCCAGGAGTGAAACTGAACAGCGACGGAGTTTTAGAAAAAATGGAAACAAAAAGAAAAAAATTACGCTTAACATCAAGAAGAGAGAGTTGAAATTTCTAGGGAACATAATGATGAAAGAAGGTTTGGAAAATTTGATACTCACAGGACAGAGAACAAGACATAACCTACCTGACGAGGTTCAGTAGCTGAATTGAGTAGAGTTTTAGGAGAGATAAAAAAAAATATTAAGACCTACAAAGGATAGAAGATTGTGTGGAGAGCCATGATCGCCAACATCCTGAAGGGAGACGGCTCAAAGAAGAAGAAGAAGAAGAAGAAGAAGAAGAAAAGACTATTAATAAAACAACGATGCACGCGTTCGTAATCTTTGTGGCATGCGTCGAGAATGCAAAGCTCGCGAATCAGCGTAGCATCCGTTTTCCGAATGAAGAAGGTCAAACCAATATCTGATAGAAAAATCAGATTACACGCTCTCCCAAAGGAGAAGATGTCATCTCCTGTTGGCATAGTTTTGCAGCTGGTACTACAATTCTTTACGAAGAAATAATCCTTCCCTGAGGTTTCCTACCTCTGCCACCCAAGCTGGAAGGCGGTTAGATTTCACTGCTGTCAGCTAAATTTTTGTTTATATAATTTGCGCACTATGGATTTGAAAAGAAAAAAAGAAAAGAAAGTTCGTTGAGACTAGGTCAGTTTGCCCTGTTTTGGTGGGGGCGTTTTTCTCACTTCCCAGGGGGATTACGCGTGAATAAAAGAATGGATGTGGAGTATTTTTGCATACTATTCTCTGCTATTTCACACTATAATCCACATATGTAAGCCTACTTAGTAAATACACACACACACGTACACACACACACACACACACACACACACAAACATATATATATATATATATATATATATATATATATATATATATATATATATATATATATATATATATATATATCAAAGTGTAAGAGACGAACAGTAGGATTACAGCGTTCAAAACATTAATGCACATATCCACTACAAAATTGTACATTTTTGTTTCAAATTCAAAAAAAAATGTGGGGGGAAACCTTTTTAGACGTCTCATCAGGTGGGGAATTACGATGTTACACCGTAATTCTCCACCTAATGAGATAAATAAATATATATATATTCCCCATCTGCATAATATATATATATATATATATATATATATATATATCCTTGTGCAGGTATGCAGAAAATAGAAAAGAACACGTTGGGTGCATAATCTGGGGTTCCTTAGTATTTTTGTTTTTATTTTTAAAAAACAGTGCTCCATACAGAAGTAGAGCTTATATTATAATAATATTTTTTGTTTAAAAATATGATTCCTTCGCTACATAAGAGTTCTCATGTTTCAAAAACGTGAGCCGAAATCATCCAAATAATTAATAAAATTAAGTTGGATTGAGGTGTTTAGTCACGTTTCATCTTCAAGCGAAATTTTAGGAATTTTGGATGATTTCGGCTCACGTTTTTGAAACATGAGAACTCTTATGTAGCGAAGGAATCATATTTTTAAACAAAAAATATTATTATAATATATATATATATATATATATATATATATATGAAGAAAGGGACTGATTTTTTTGTTTATTAACCCGACTCGTTATTTTTGGTGAATACTTATATTTGTGTAGACGATCCGTTTATTTATTAAACCCTATATTTATTTATTTTCCTCTACCGGCCTGAATATCTGAGAAATTATAATAGAGTGAAATATGCGCTCTCCGGCAGGATTCGAACCTGTGTTCTCCTAGGGGAAACCGTCATGAAATCTGATGGCTACGGTGTGCGTCAATGACCTAACAAAATTTAATAGTGTCTTTAAATACAGACTCTGGAAATAGACAGAGTTTAGTTTCCTATCCTAACGTAAACAAAGCAATTTCTAAAGAAGAGGATGGATGTCTTATTAATCCGACAGATTTTTATTACTTAAACGTTATTTTTAGTGGATACTCGTATTTTGAGAAGACGCTCCGTTTATTTAATAAACATTATATTTATTTGTCGCCAACTTAGTACTGTGATCAAATTCATAAAATCTATTCGTAGAAAAGGAACAGAGAAGCTACGTTATGGCGGTGGGAAAGGGACTGAAGCCGAGATACCAGGTCAGGACCAATGACATTGCAGATTCTTCTTTAGATATTATCAATGATCTCTAAATATATACCAGGAGCACCAGACCAGATGTGGCAGCAATATTGAAAGTAAGGACGAATGGTGGACTTATAAATATGTAAAAGAAATTCTAGCGAGAAAGATAAATTTTCTTAGCTGCAGACTTAGCAATTGATTCAATATAATCTTTCCACTTCATATCAAGAGAAAACATTAGTCAAAGAAGGCACCATGAGTCACTCTCCTGGAGGTTAGCATCAACCATGCTGATGGAAGGTAAAAAAGGTTTTCTCAGATGATTAAATGAGAACAGTTTAGTTTTTTTTTTGGCGGGGGGGGGGGGCGTTAAAATTAACAAACCACTCCTTGCCCAATTTAACAACCGATTATAGGTCATTTTGAGATCAGCTGAAAATTTTACCATAAAAAAAAAACCCTGAAAAATATAAGAAAAATTCAATGAGCTTAAAACGTAATTTGGTCGATCATAATAATGGATCCAGTGATAAAATGTCTGATTCTTTTCCAAGCGATATTGAAACAAGGAAGATTTTCAAGGAATTCAGTCAAACTAATAGCAACATACGTTTTTTATTTACAATTTTTCTTTATTCTGATGTTTTCGGGTCTTTTTGTTTAGAACAATAGATATGAATTTTTAAAATATCAGATTGAACTTTTGTTGAATAAAGGTTCAACTGTAACTTTTTTTGCCCAAAATCTTTGTCTTCAAAATAAGTGCGTCTTATATTCCAAAAAAATACGACCTGGAACGAACCTCTGAGATCATCTAATATTCTTACACACAGGGAAATGCAAATATTGTTTTCTCTGTTTGAAGATTGTGTATTTTTGGTGTGTGCTGGGGTGGGATAAGTCACAGTCATTTAATCAATTATCTCCGGATCCCCTAACACCATTACATCCTTGCGAAGGACGGGGCCGCAGCCTAACCACGCTTGGTGTTGCTGCTGTGGTTTCCGTAGTAAATTGCGTGACAGAATTAATTTCAACTCGGAACCTCAAAAGGGTAATTTGCAGTTCAAGCCCCATGCTCTGTTTCTAATAAAAAATCCCAAATAGTTCCATTTAGGTGCAAATGTTGATGCTTAATTCGAAAATAACAAAGAAATTTTGATCTACCGTTTTGGAGTTATCGACACTAAAAAGTTCGGACTCATTTGATTGACGTTGAAATGAATTCTGCACCCCAGTTTTTATAGGGTGGTGTTGCAAAGTCCAGCTTCGAACCGGTTTTTAATTGACAGTAGTCCTTCTCAACTGACTGCTAGTTTACACCGTTACACTGTTGATTTTTCAATTTCGAGTTTTTATTCTTATGGTTACCGTTTCTAGGCAAGTGAGGCCAATGGCCATTTCTGTTTAACTCCAAAGATGGAGGAAGATGACATCATACGTTGTTTTTCGAGAACATTATCGTGAAGTGAACGAAACAGAATCGACTGGAATTTGAACTCAGCTCATCGAATTTAAATTCTGAGGCACTAACCGTATGTCCTAATCCATTATTTATCAACGTTTTTTATTTATATGTTATTCGATAAAATGCTATACTAAAACTTCATCAGCAGATTCTCGTTTAACTAACAATAATGAGGTAACACGAGACTTCTTGAATGATTCGTTGGTATTTAACAAAAGTTTCTGAAAAGGACCACATTGCCAGTGAAAGCAAAACTTGTCTATTTAATCTATGCGTCTGTTTAAAACAACCAACAGAGTTGTATTCAATTCGCGTGAGATTATTCGCTCGTCTGTACAAAAGGTTCCTATCGAGTTCGAAATGCGCACAATAAATAGTTTGTTTTTCAAAACATTAAAAAGCTTATTTCCTGCATTTTTTAATAATATTTTTATTCTTAAATGCAGAACTTAAATTACAAGTGTAAATATAGTCGGTTGAAAAAAAAATGTAGAAACAACATACTTTCTGAAAATATTCTAGATTTATAAACTGCAACCAAAAAATTCAGGAAATTTGAACGGCCCGGGAACCGAAATGGAATTTTGCCGCTTAACTTTCTGAACAGTAACTGTTATGAGTTACGATATTTTTCCTTTAGTGGGGCATATCAAAACCTCTATGGGTTATTTAATGCCGAAATCTAAATATTTTGAACACAGTTGTATGCCTTCAATTACAGATAAAATGTATTGTTGGTCATTTTGATTTAAATATGTATTATTGATAATTTTACTATAAATGTGTATTGTTGGTTGATTGATTTTGTTTAGCGGCATATCAATACCTCTATGGGTTATTTAATGACGAAATCTAAATATTTTGTACGCAATTTTATTTAATTTTTGGAGGTAATAATGGTTTTAGTGATACAAGTCTTATTAATTAACTCATAGCTGAGGGGAGAAATGCGGATTCATAACTTTCTCAAGGGTATTTAGACGTAACTGGATATAACGAACCGACATGTAAATAGAACTGTGCTCACGAATTAAAAATTCCGACCCATTATCCATTACACCACCCGCACATCAAAGCATCTGTTATTCCCAATCTGTCATCCATCTAGGAACTGGCCAGACTCGACATTGCTTAACTCTGGTGATTGTACGGGAAACGGTGTTTCAACGTGATATGACCGTAAGCCATATGAGTTAGTAGGACTACTTTGAATTCCAGTCGAATCCATTGCATTCACTTGCGTGTTAATACCCTTGGGAAAGGTATGAATCTTCTTTTCCTCTCAGCTATGGGTAAATAGCTGGGCAGAAAGGCTTCTATAGCCTTGGATGGCATCTAGTCTACCCTAGAAAGAAATGGCAACCTACTGAGGGAAAAAATCTACATCGTCAGTGGGAAAGGTATGAATCCTCCTCTTCTCCCCACCCCCAGCTATGGGTAAATAGCAGGACAGACCAGGTTCTATAGCCTTGGATGGCAACTGGTCTACCGCAGAAAGAAATGGCAGCCTACTGATGAAAAAAATCTGCCTCGTCAGTGGGAAAGGTATGAATTTTCTTCTCCCCCATTTATGGGTAAATAGCAGGACCGACTGGGTTCTATAGCCTTGGATGGCAACTGGTCTACAGCAGCAAGAAAAGACAACCTACTGAGGGAAAAAAATATCTGCCACGTTAGTCAAGTATCCAAAGAAACGTGATCGCTTAAGCGCGTATCACGCATGGCACATAAGTGACTGACTTCGAATGATGTAGTGGAAACTAAGTTTTATGTTACGCAGTTTATTTTTCATGTTTGAAAATCCTTGAACTTTTTGTAGTAATCGTGTGATTGATTAATTGCATTTTTGTCTACTATAAACTACAAGGATGGCATTTAGTCTTTTTTATTTTCAATGGCGTACAGTAACTATTGACTGTTGTATTAAAAATATGCAATGGCTTCAAAAGTGATTGTTTCCACTTTTGGTATATTCCTTCGATAAATATATCTTCCATTTATTCAGGTCCCATTCAGGTTTTTTCGCGCTATTTAAAGATTATTTTCGCTCTCTTTTCTTTATTTTCTTTTTTACCACGCTTCAATTGAATTTTAATCCATAAATTTTCTTCTTTTATGTGCCGTGTCACTTCAGGATGTAGGCGGTCATGGCCCTCCTCATCTTTTTCTCCCTTGTAGCTTTTAATAAGTTTTGTCTTTTTGTTATTTCACCCAGACCCCGTTCTATAATCCATCAAGGATGTTACGTGCTGCTTTCCTCAGTCCCTCTTTCACTCAGTCTGTCCTGTGAGTGTCAAATTTACGAAGCCCTCCTTCCACATAATGGGCGTCAGAAACTTCAACTACCTCTTCCTGATGTTAAGTATAAGTTTATTCTTCGTTTCCATTTTCTCCAAAACTTCGTCGTTGCTCACATGTTCGGCCCATGGAATCCTCACCATCTTTCTGTAGAACCACATTTCTGTTGCTCAAGCCAATCAAGTATGTTACGCGCTGTTTTCTTTTGTCTCTAATTCCCTCAATCTGTCCCCATGAGTATCAGATTTTTTAAGCCCTCCTTCCTCATTACGTACCCCGGACATTTCAACTGCCTATTCCTGCTGTTAATTATGAGTTTCCTTTTTGTTTCCATTTTTTTAAAAAACCTCGTCGGTGCTCACATGTTCGGCCCATGGTATCCTCAGCATCATTCTGTTGAGCTAAATTTCTCTTGCTTCAAGTCTCTTCTTCACATTTGAGGAGGTTGTTCAGCATTTGCTGCCATATAGGAGGACGGATATCACGTAACCTGGTATTAATTACAAAAATCAAAATTAAAACCAGTTATCAATTATAGGTTTCTAAAAAAAAAAAAAACTTTATTAATTATCGGTTTCTAGATCAAAATCCGGAATTATATTATCTTCTGCTATGTATCATGTTTCTTCAAGAGGTAAGCGATCATGGCTCTCTACGACATCCTATCCTTTGTAGTTCTTATCCTCCCAGTCCCTGTTCTGCTATCCATTTACACAAGCTCGTTAGGTTGATTACTCGCCGCTTTTCTATGTTCCGTTGCCTTCAATATGTCCCGTGAGTGTTAAAGTTTCCAAGCCCTCTTTCCTATATCCCAGAAATATCAACTGTGTCTTTTTGATTTTAAGCATATGCTTTCTTTTTTTCCGTTTTCCTTAAAACTTCTTTGTTAATCACATGTTCATCTTATGGTATTCTCAGCATCCTTCTGTAGAGCCACATTTCGGCTGCATCAAGTTTCTTCTTCATCTATGATGAGTTTGTCTAGCATTCACTGCCATAGATAGTCAAGTACTCGTTTCTGTGTTTCTAACGAAATTTTCCTGGCTTTTAATACTTTGCTTAGTTTTTGGAAGGTACCTTTCGCTATCATAATGTGTCTTCGGATTTCGGTGTCGCACTTTTCGCCCCCGGTTAGAATATTTCACATATATTTAAATAGTTGTACTTGCTTGATTTTGGCATCTCAAATTAGTAACTTGTATGTTTGGCATCTCAAATTGTAACTTGTATGCCATCTGTACTTGAGGACACATGGCACAGTGAATAAAGGCGTTGGCTAGATCCAGTGACAGTGTGAGTTCAATACCCGGTTAAGGCAGTGGAGAACTTTCAGAGGGAAAATTAACAGGGAATAACTGATAACTGACATCCATTAAACATGGCACGTGGAACTAGAAGAGTCTACTCCAGTGAGCGAAATAAAGGGTTCAGTTCGACATTCCAACCACCTGAAGAAGGCCGGAGCGTACAACGGCCGAAATATTGTAACAAATATGGCGACAAAGATGAGGACAATAGTCCGAATAATGTAAATAGTGTACTCTTTCCTTTGTTTTATACATTTTATATACTCAGTATTAATTATAGTCTTATTAAAACCTGGCATTAATTATAGGTGTCTATAAAAATCCTGTATTAGTTATACGTTTCTATCTATAATTAATTAATGGCTACCGTCCAATTTGGTTGGGGACAATGGACATTATTGGGTTAAGCTGGACTCCTGAAAATATTGAGATTGTGCAAAGCTGTAATCAAAAGAAATCGGTGTCTGGTAGTACGGCAAATGAAAGAAAATCTGGGGATCCCGTGTTCTTTTTGAAATACATCCAGTCATTTTGAATATTTCCACTGCCTATTCTTCATGTGCTGTGCAGAGTATGTTTTGCCCAAACATTGCATCATTCACTGCTTTTTATCGTTCAGATTTGGGTTACAGCCTGATTTGGGTTTTCACGAAACAAAATTCGCCGTTAAAAAGAAGGAAACTACTGCTCATGGACGAAATCGAGAAGGTCGCAGTTAGGCTGATGATGGCGACCGCGAAAGAAGTCCTTGCATCCTGTTTTTTAAAGTGGGAGTGACACTGGCATAAATTAGTGAGGTTTAAGGGGAACGAGGCCAAATTATACTGTATATTTTTGAGGTCTCCGTCTGAACTCTGAAAATTTATTCACTAAAATTATTTTTTACCTTTCCCAATAGGAGTAAATAGGCTCGCCTATCGCCCGGTTCACAATCCTCCCGGTGTTTTCAACAGGGATAGAGTGTTATCCCTTGTTTCCTGTTAGGATTAGGTTAACAGTTTCTTCTAAAATCTACTTCCACCCTATAATTCTAACGTCTCCGACTGAACTTTGATATTTTATTCCCTAGTTTAATTTTAACCTCTTCAAGTCTAGAGTTAGCTGTTATCTTTCCAGCATAGTCCCAAGAACTTCACTACTTGTCTTTTCTTACGCTCATTCAACACCAAACATTATCTCTCTACCTTGAGTGACTCTTGTGTCTTGTATTAGGTAAACATTAGTAATATATATATATATATATATATATATATATATATATATAATATGTGGTGCAGTTTAATTTATATTACAATGAATGATTCATACAAAAAGTAAATTAGTAAAGTTAATGATATAAAATGGCGAAATCCATTCGCTAACTAAATTTTACAAATGCAGTAATCCACTAATCACTTGATGAATATTATGATCCTTGTTTTTTTAAAATTATAAATTGCATTAAGTCTCCTTTAAATACGCAAGTACTTTCGACGGTTCTACCGGCCATCATCAGGTATGGAAACTATTTTGTTTTTGGAAAATACTACTACTATTACTACTACTACTACTATATATATATATATATATATATATATATATATATATATTACCTGCGTGAGTTTCACGATTCAGTTTCATGTATGTAGAATCTTCAGGTACTAATAGTTATAATTGTACGCACATGGAGCTCTGAGTTGTACAACTCACTTAGTATAGTTAAGTATAGTTATTAATATATACTTTATAGCTTTGTTTCACTACATTGAGCACTGTTTTGATTACACCAAAAATTGAATAAATATTAGTTTTCAAATCTGAATATGAACATAATTGCACGAATGAATGGTTACTGATATCACTTTATTTAATTCATATATATATATATATATATATACATTAAGAAATGGACAAAGTCCGACAATTTATTTATTAAAGACATTTTTATGTTTAACGTTCTTTTTTATAGATACAAGTATTTTTTAAGTAAATGCTCTGTTTATAATAAACAGTATTAAATAACATTTACCGGCCTGAATGTCCGAGAAATTTTCATAGAAAATATTCGTCCTTTGACAGGATTCGAACCTGAATCCTATACGGAACCGTCATTTACGCTGACGTGCCTTAACCGACTCGGCCACAAAGGAGCGTTCGGTAGGCAAGGTCGAATTTGTGGCCGAGCGGTTAGGCACGCCGGGATAAATGGCGGTTCCGTATAGGATGCAGGTTCGAATCCTGTCAAAGGACGAATATTTTCTATGAAAATTTCTCGGACATTCAGGCCGGTAAATGTTATTTAATACTGTTTATTATAAACAGAGCATTTACTTAAATACTTGTATCTACAAAAAAGAACGTTAAACATAAAAAATGTCTTTAATATATATATATATATATATATATATATATATATGCAGTAAAATTTTTTCTGCTATCTTTAAAAATAAGATGGATTCTTTTATCATCCAGTTCACGCTTCTTCCTAGGGATTTGAACAAGAGTAGACTTTTATCCCTTGTTTTCTGTTTAGGATTAGTTTTCCGGTTCCTTCTAAAGTTTACTTCAACACTCGATTTCTATCATCTCTGATTAAACTTTGAAATGTTATTCGATCATTAAATCTTGACCTTTTCAAGTCTAGAGTCAGCAAAGCCCCGGGAACTTCACTTCTTGCCTTCTCCTACGCCAATACAACTTTACGCAGTAACGCTCTTCCTTGAGGGGCTCTTGGGCCTTGTATTTGATGAACATTAGTAACAAAAACAAAAAAAAAAAAAAGAAAAAGAAAAATAAGTAGGCTTTTTTTGTTTCCGAACAGACCTTAAAATTTGTCAAATGTGGGAAAGGAAGAAACCGCCAAGAATGTATGAACGAAACGAAACCTACGGATATGTTTAGGATGGGCCTCGTTTTCTTTTGCCCCTGCATTTTATTTGGCACATGTTTATCACACTTACTTTGTAAGAAACAAGTAAGTCATTCTGTAAGAAAGAAAAAACTAGAGTAAGGAAAAACCCGGGAGAACTTAGAAGCATCTTTAAGAGTAAAATCGGTGAAGGAATTATAAAAAAAAAAAAAAAAAAAAAAAATAAGGAAAAGTTGTCTTAGAAGACGGGGAAAATAAGGTCGGATACGGTACTTAATCTAAGAGTCAGTAAATTAATCACGGTGTAGTTTCCGAAGGGAGCTTCTCGCCCTCGCTACAGAAAAAAAAAACTCATAAGGACCAGTCTAATCTGACACTTTTTACTAACACTAAACACGCTACTTTTATCCCTACCCACAGGCTGAAATCTACACGGTTCAATCTGTTCATATCATATTTGAGTGTTACTTAAATCTGATCTTTAAAGTAACATCTTTAAAGATTTCTTTCAATAATGTCCAACGCAATCATTCTAGCCAAAGCTAGCAGCGTGCCAAACATCATTCATTTCACCTCTGTGCACTGAAATTCACACAATTAAAGTTTTGACCTTTCATCATCCGGACCACCGACCAAATTGTAAAGTGTGTGTGTGGGGGGACTCTACGGTAACAGAAGGAGTCAAACATCCGATTTAACCGAACTCTTTATTTAGTTCACGGGGGTAGATTGTTTTAATTCTACGTCACATGTCTTTGGATATCTCAGTTTTAAAAATTAGGCGCTCGGATGGAAATTCAAACAAATATCACCTGAAGAGGGCTGGAGCGTGTAACAACCGAAACGTCGTGAATGTGACAGTAAAGATGAGGACAACAATCCGAACAATGTAAATAGTATAAATATTTGATCATCTTTTCTTCTAGATGGAAATCGGGTCTAAACCACACTCCAATAGAAGCATAGTTGTTTGACAACTTGAAGGATTCAGGAAGTGAGCGACTTCTTGCCCGTTCCTAACTGTATTTTGATGGACTTGTCCCAATTAATCTTTATCGCACACATTTTCGTATCGTTTAATCATCCTCTGAACTATCCGATATCTCTGTGGCAAGATAAGAAAAAGAAAAAAGATAACATTACCTG
Source organism: Acanthosepion lycidas (assembly GCA_963932145.1). Lineage (NCBI taxonomy): Eukaryota > Metazoa > Mollusca > Cephalopoda > Sepiida > Sepiidae > Acanthosepion > Acanthosepion lycidas. The sequence continues at coordinate 63,153,802 of OZ010600.1, read as the reverse complement.
CATACATGAATATTGCCGTATAAGCTCATACAAAAAAAAAAAAAAAAAAACCCACTCTGCGCAAAGCCAGTGTTATTTTTAATCTCCTAAACTTGCAAAGGAATGCTTCGTAAATAAAAGCATATTTGAGTAGAGGATCCATTTATTTATTAAACAGTATATTTATTGACCTGCTTTCTGAATAGTGCCTGAAAACACAGATTGTTACCCAACACATCTACTCAGTTTCATATACTAACGTAAACAAAGCAATTTCTAAAAAAAAAGGGGTGGATTTTTTATTTATTAATCCGACAGATTTTTATGACTTACACGTTATTTTTAGCGGATACTCATATTTGAGTAGACGCCCCGTTTATTTATTAAACAGTATATTTATTTATTTTCACCTACTGGCCTGAATGTTCGAGAAAAATATACTCTTTCTTTAATATGATTTCTTTACTTAAGTACGGAATATCCACTAAAAATAATATTTGAGTAACAAAATCTGTTGGATTAGTAAATAAAAATCCATCATTTTCTTTCATATATATATATATATATATATATATATATATATATATATATATATATATATATATAAAAGTGAACATAGAAGTCGACACTTAAAGGCGATCATTTTCTTTCATATATATATATATATATATATATATATATATATATATGAAAGAAAATGATCGCCTTTAAGTGTCGACTTCTATGTTCATTTTATATATATATATATATATATATATATATATATATATATAAAAGTGAACATAGAAGTCAACACTTAAAGGCGATCATTTTCTTTCATATATATATATATATATATATATATATATATATAAAAGTGAACATAGAAGTCAACACTTAAAGGCGATCATTTTCTTTCATATATATATATATATATATATATATATATATATATAAAAGTGAACATAGAAGTCAACACTTAAAGGCAATAGTCTGTTTCATGCTAGATGCAATCGTGGCCTGGCGATTGCATCGAGCATGAAACTGACTGTCGCCTATAAGAGTTGACTTCTATGTTCACTTTTATATTTACACTCGCTCTATCTCTGATATTGAGCACTTTATCCCATAAATATAGCATATGTTAAGACTATATATATATATATATATATATATATATATATATATATATATATATAGCATATCTTAAGACTGTATATATATATATATATATATATATATATATATATATATATATATATATATATGAATAGTGGGTAATAGAAGTCAGCTTTACCGCATCGATCACGAAATATAAATATTTTCGATTATTTTTCAATATCTTGTAGTATATCATTTTTACATTCAACATTTCATCGCCATTTTTAATTGTGAATGAATTGCTTATTATTGTTTATCAATATTGGACATTTTGGCTTGTGATGCTATAATTTTCTTATTGCTTTATTTTAGTGTCCAAAACGACATCAAGTTCATCGCTAACCGTGGCAAAAGCCGGCTTGTTAATTCTAACGCCTCCAAAACTTAACTTCTCTCCATCAATATAGTTGATGCTAACCTCCAGGAAAGTGACTTGTTGCGTCTTCTCGGGCTAACGTTTTCAGCTGATATGAAGTGGAAAGATTATATTGAATCCATTGCTAGGTCAACTGCTAAAAATGTTGATTCACTATGTCGTGCGAGACAATTTCTCTCTCCAAAATCTAGCTTACATATCTATAAGTCCACCATTCGTCCATGCTTAGATTATTGCTGTCACATATTTATCTTGAAGTCCTTGGTAAAATCAAGAATCAACAATACTATCGGTCCTGCTCTGGCGGCTCGGCTTCATTCATTTTTCCACCGCCGAAAGGTTGCCTCTGTCTGTCTTTTCTAGGAAAGAAACTTTCATGGTAATTATTTGGATGAGCTCTTCGTTATGGTACTTGGTTTTTTTGACTGATGTCGAGAGCCCATCAATTTACAGTTGAGCTGGCTAGATGTAATCATAAATTCTATGTTAGTTTCTTTTCTCGTACTTCTCGTTTTAGAACTTCATAGAGACTTGAGGCATTATGGTGATTGTAGTAAGAATGTGTTGTTTTTTTTTCTAAGGCATATTGTGATATGTTTGGGTCAGTAATCGTGGTTAGCTAAGTTTAAGACAAATTGACGACTAGCCATCCCTACCCCCCCCTTTTAGCCTTGTGCCACATATTTGTATTATTCAAAATAAATTTCGCTCTCCGCTATGGTATCTAGACTTTTTTATTTTAAGTGCAATACTAGATTCTCAAAAGGGTTTCATCAATTTACAGTTGAATTGGTGAGATGTAACCGTAAGTTCTATGCTAACAGTTTCTTTTATCTCACTTCCGGTTTGTGGAACTCTCTTCCGGTTCTGTTCTTTCCGGTTAACATTGGTCTCCAAAAATTTAAATGCAATGTCAATTATTATCTAATATCTTCTTGATTACTTTTCTTTTATTGTTCTCACACATTACTATTTCCCCTTTTTTTCTTATTCTTTAACACTCAGTAACCCCCTGGTGTCTTAGTGCTTTTAATGCCTTGCATGGGGTGAAATTATTAAATATAATTCCCATATATTTAGTTTTCTTTTGTAAGAAATTGGAATGACGGGGAAGAATAGTAGACTATTCAGGTACGGTAGGGCACAATAAAGATAAAAGTGATATGTTTCAGTCAGTTGTGAAAACGACCAATTATTAACCTTGATGGGGCTGCTCTCGGGCAACGTCTCTCCCTAGAGAGAGAGATATAGGGTTAATCACTGGAGCCTTAGAAGTGCCCAGAGGCTTTGAGCAATTTTTAACCCTTGGCCCATGCACGCATCGACTGACTGTAAACTTGAATTTGTGTTACATTTGGTATAAAGTGGGCGTAAAAATTAATACAAAGATCATTTTTTCGCAACAGTACTAGTTCTTATCTTTTCATTAGTTGAAGAGGAAATATTTCCGATAGTTTTGGCATAAGTCTGAATGTATTAGAATCGAACCCACGACACAGTAATGAGGATGTGTAGAACGAACTTGAGAGCCACGACTCCAAAGTGAGTCATTTCACACCGAAAATCTATTTAAGATACTGTGTTTTTTTTTCATAGGAAAACGATGTTTCCAATTCATTTTCACATCATTTTTCTCGTCAGAGACCGTCTTGCACATTTACAAATCAACCATTCACCAGTGCATCAAATACTGCTGCTATATCTGAATTGGTATCCATACTATCCACCTCGAGGTTCTTGACAAAATCCAAATAAGGATCTGTAATGCAATCGATCCTGACTTGGCATCTCGACCTCAGCCACTTTCTCACTGACATGGCGTGGCTTTCCTCTGCCTTTTCTACAAATATTTTCATGGCAATTGCTCTGACGATCTTCTTTCCCTGGTGCCCCGATTGCGTGAATTTAAGCGTGCTACTAGATTGGCACTTAGGTCCTACCCGCTTACTGTTGAAATAGTTAAATGCAATCGCCACATCTACTCAGTTCTTTTTTTTTCCTTTGCTCTCGCTTCCCGCCTGTGGATCATGTTTACTTGCTTCTTTGATGATTCTTTTCTTCAAAAATTTAAATGCAACGTTAATCGCCATCTTCTATCTTCTTGAATCCCTTTCATATTTTGTCCTTTCTTTAATCCTCCATGTACTCAATCCTTTCACTTTAACCTCCTGCGTGCTAGTGGCATTCCCGCCTTTTACGGAGTGAAATGATTAAAAAAATAGTGTTTAGGAGAAAAAAAATCCCTGGTTTTTACGTCTGGTTTTAACATTGATTTACCATTTACATACAACGACGATATCTGTCAAGTTTCAAGTTTGATGCGTTCCTGTTTGTAAACCAACCGAATCAGTTTTATTTTTATTCAGAATCCTATTATGTATAACCCTTCCCACCCGAGACAAAAAAAAGAAAAAAAAAGAAAAAGAGAATGGAGAAAAACTGGAGAAAAGCCCCAAAATAACAACTGCTTCCTTTTTCCTTGCCCTTCCTTCCGTCGTATCGTTGCGAAGATAGGACTCATATCACTGACACTTCGCCCGTGGGAACGAAGGACGAAATTGATTGTTGGGACACTTATTTGGCCTCTGATGCGCAGCTTCAAAAAAAATGAAGCAAATTTGCTTTACTCGCCCGTTTATTTGGGCACGTCGACGTGGTGTAATATTTAGCAAACCTTTCTCGCTAGATCAGTTATCACTGAGTTTTATCCTTACTAGGTGCCTCATTCTTTCGTGCTTGGGCCGCATCTACGCCACGATTAGTGGGGAAAATGACCATAACGTCATACATTATTTTATCAGGTGTCCGTTTTCCAGCATGAAAATTGTATCTATCTATCTATCTATCTATCTATCTATCTATCTATCTATCTATCTATCTATCTATCTATACACGCACACGCTCACGCACACACACGCACGCGCGAAGAGGATGCGATGGATAAATTGTCGCCTAAATTACGCAAAAGAGAAAATAACACTGACATTTTAACAGATATATTTACCAAAATTACACAAAAACTATCTTGAAATATGAAAGAGTAAATTTATTCAATAAAATCGCCATAGGCTTCAACCACACCCTCCTTCTACTTCGAAATCTTCTGCAACTCTTTTGGCCGGTCTCCAGTTGGTGAATGCTGTCATAATCCTTGCCTTCAGTTCATCTTTGGTATTACAAGGAGTTTTTTGGTCTCTCACTCAACTGCGCCACAGACATAATAATCAAGGGGGCTACAGTCTGGGGAGTTAGGTGAACAGATGTAAGGGGTGATAGGGCCATATAAATTCTCTTGCTGTCATGACTGGGCTCTCCTGGCATGGTGCAGAGTCCTGATGTCCGACATGGGGTCTTCCAGCAGCCAGCCGCTTGACCCACAGTTGCAATATCGCCTCAAGTCACTTGATGCAGGCCTCCATTTTGAATCTGAGGCCATCACCCACAAATTCGGGAGTTCTTTTCTTATCAGAACGGTACTAAACAGGCATTGACTGTTCGATTTGTCTTTTTACTACTTATCAACCCTTTGTAGGTTATCTAATGTGGTAACATATTTTGGGGCTTGAAAGAATAATTCTTTTTTTTTTCTTTGTGAGTGAATATGTCATTAACATTTTCTTTTTAGAAAACAATGATTTTTCCAAATACAAGTTCTAATATTTAATCCATCGCTGAGGAACAGCTAAAGGATTGCTTGACTGACTGATTGATTCGTTTTTTACGGCCTTATCAACCTTTTGTGGGTTATTTAATGGGGAAACATATTTTTTGAATTGAAATGATTTTTTTTTCTTTGTAAGTGAATATCTCATTAATTTGTTTTTTTTAGATAACAATGATTTTTCTAGATTCAAATTCTACTATTTGACTCATAGCTGAGGGATAGGTAAAGGATCGATGTTTGATTGATTTGAATTTTACAGATTTATCAAACTTTTTGTACGTTGTCTGATGCCGAAACAACTTTTGGATTGAAAGAATAATTTTTTTTTTATTAACAATCATTTGTTTTAGGTACCGATTATTTTTCCAGATGCAAAATTTACTGTTTAATTCATAGCTGGGGGACAGTTTTTAATACAAAAAAGTAAAAAGAAATATCGTAGAGAAAAGGTTAAGAAAGAATATGGAACAAACGGAGCCAAAATTATGAACGTTTTTCTGAGTTGTCAACCTCGTTTGATTCTATGAATATTTCCGTGTTAGTAATGTATAGACTTAATAAAAAGAAATCATGCTGTTTATTATTAGAGTAGGGTTGCACATGCCACTATCCACCCAAGTAGTCTTCCCACTAAAACTGCTATCTTTGTCTCCCATCAAAGAAAGTAATTAATAATCTGAAGTGGCTCTTGCCTTAGGGGAAAAAATAATTAAAAGTCGAGAGGATGTGGCAAATGTCTGACCAGTTTAGTCACTTCTGAGATAGGAATGTGGGATTATTTATTTTTTGTATATATAAAAAACAATCCTCTGAAGCAGAGAACGAACGTGGACGACGATAGAGAAGTGGAATAAAACAAACAAACAAATTACAAACAAGAAAATGAAAAGAAAACTGATATGAAAGTAATTCGACAGGATTATGTGGTGATAATCTATTCAAATTGTTAGGCTAAAGTTGATTCATTTGGGAAAGATAAAAATTCCAGAACATTTACTGCAAAGAAACCATCTTCATATGGATAAGAAATGAGTTGAGCAAGTATACAAAAAAAAAAAAAAAAAAAAAAAATAGAAAATGGCGGGAGACAAGGATGCACTTTCTCACCAGATTTAGTTAGCGTAAACAACGTGTCATAAAAGGTTATTGTTAGTGCGTACAATTTTGACAACATAGAATATGCAGATAACAATGTCTTGATGGTAGATACATAAATATAATTGCAAAATGTCTTAGATAAGGTAGCAAAGGAAAACAAGATGAAAGGATAAACTATCAATTATAATAAAGCAAAATGTACGGCTGTAAGCAAAAAGGGGAACCCCAAAATGCAAGCTACTAATTATAGACATTAGAATAAATCAAACAGAAATTTATTCGCGAAGGGCTACAACAGACAGTGGAAAATGTGACTCAGAATAATTGCAGGAAGCGCATTGGGATAGCGAAAGATACCTTCCAAAAGTTAAGCAAAAAATTAAGAAACAGGAAATTATCGTTCGAAAAGACTACTGAACTAAGAGTCAGCAGATAAAGGCTTCTAAAGGTCCTAACATGAAATGTGTATTTTTAAATAGGTAAATTAAACTTGCATTGGAATAGCGAAAGCCTTCCAACAGCTAAGCAAAGTATTAAGAAACAAGAAAATTTCAATAGAATCAAGAGAAAAGACTACTGAAGTAAAAGCTAGCAGATGTAGGTTTCTAAAGGTCCTAACATGAGATGTGTATTTTTAAAAAGTTAAATTAAACCTGCATTGGAATAGCGAAAGATGACTTCCAAAGGCTAAGCAAAGTATTAAAAAACAGGAAATTTTCGTTAGAAACAAGAGTGCTCAATTCTTATGTATTATCAGTCCTCCAATATAGCAAAGAATACAAGAAAGAACCCCCACAGAGAGGATTGAAGGCAAGATAGATGTTGTTCTACAGAAGGATGCTGAGAATACCATGGAAGGAATATGTAAATAATGAGGAAGTTTTAAGGAAAAAATGGAAAAAAATATGACACTTTTGCTTAGGATCTGAGAGGGAGAGTTGAAAATTCTGGGACACATAATGAGGAGAGAAGGCTTGGAGAATTTGACCCTCACAAGACATTGAGTGTACGCGCGGCAGAGGGAGACATCGATTAACATGCGGAATGAGCAAACGGATGGCAAATATTGCCTAGAGTTGCAAAGTATAGGAAGTAATGGTGAACTATGAGCCTGAGGATCTTGGCGAAGATCCTCCTTTTTGAACATCGTGGACTGGCGCTACGGAATCACAAAGAACTGTATCAAATAACTGAAACCACATCACTTGAGGACTACCAACAGCGGCAAGAACTAAAATGGATAGCGCATGTAACTCGAAGAGAAAATAATGACATAATCAAGATGTTTGATTTTCCGCACTACTTCAAACAGAAGGTTAGGAAGGAAACCCCCATCAATACTGGAAAGAGCGATAAAAGCTACTGGACTTCAGAAACCTATTTTCCTTAAAGTGTTTTAAGAGGAAGATTTTATAAATTTTGACCTAAAACAGTACTGGCTGCTCGGTCAATCAATGTCAAATGTTTCCTTATAGGGAAACGGTTAATATTACCATTATCATTACCATGGCGCAGAAAAGAAAAAAAATCGGAAAATTAACATACTGAACATGTATGTGCTCGCAGCTGACACTGAGTCAGTCTGCTCATAGCTTCGTGTCAACCTCCCCCCCATCCTTGTGCTCAACTATTACACCATTGTAACATTGTAACATTGAAATGAAACGGCTCTGTGATCTTTACGACAGCTGATACATTCGAGCAAATCACCTGCGTCGAATTTTATGCGGAACCGGCAATTCCGCTGTGGAAGATATTAGTGCGAAATTGAATGCAGATAACTCGGCCGTAACTTGAAGCCAGCACGCCGATTCCGCTTTCCTCGCCGATAACCGCCACGCTGACATCTTCATATTCCACAATTATTTCCGAGTTCCAGGAACAAGATCTTTTTTTTTTGTTTTTTTCGGTATTAATCCCTGGTCTACTCAGGTTACGACATCTATTCTAAGAGATCTCTTTGCTAACCATATTATTATTATTATTATTATTATTAACTTCATCGTTGTTTTTTTTAATCTTTTATTTCGTGACATGCTAGTTCACATTCCTATTTATCTTTGCTGATAAGCTACGATAAATATTTAATGACGTTACCACCCACTGGGTAATGGCGTTGCTTCTTATCCACAAATGAAAGCTTAAAAGTGGAAGAAAAAAAAAAAAAAAGAAAAAGAAAAAAGAAATGCCGTTAGATACGGAACTACGGAATTAAACTAACCCCCCAAAATAAAACATGATAAAAATGACGTTTGTTTATGCAGGGTGTGGGGGGATTATAAGGTTTATTTATCAATAATGCAGATCTTTAGGACGTTGGCGATCATGGCCCTCCACAATTTCCATTTTTTAAAATTATCTGTGAAGTGCTGTTACTCTTTATGTGCCATGTCCCTTCAGGACGTAGACGATCATGACTCTCCGCCTCCCCTATCTCTTGCAACTCTCAGCATGCTCCCCCCCTCTGCTTCCCCCCCCAGACCACGTTCTGTCACTTGCTTAAGCCTGCTAGGTATGTCATGCGTTGTTTTCCCTTGTATCTCTTTTCCTCTATTCGACCCGTGAGTATCAGATTCTCCAGGCCCTCCTTCCTCATTATGTGCCCAGAAACTTCAGCTGGCTTTCCATGATGTTAAGTATAAGACTCCTCCTTGTTTGCATCCTCATCATTGCTCACACGCTCGGTCCATGATATCATCAACATCCTTCCATATCTCCATCGCCTCGAGTCTCTTCTTCATCTTTGAGGAATTCGTCCAACATTCGCTGTTGTAAAGAAAGACAGATGTCACGTAACAGCTCAGTATTCTGTTCTTCGTTACCAAAGAAATCTTCTTATCATACAATATTCTGCCCAGTTCTTGGAATACGTCCATGGCCATCTTGATACGTCTACGGATTTCAGAGTCGCACTTGCTGACCTCTGTCAAAACGCTTCCCAGATATTTAAATTTCTGCGTCTGCTTGATTCTAGAGTTCTCGGCCTGCAAATCGCCATTACTCCTACAGAAAGATAATGGAGTAGTTTCCTGCTGCCTTCTCCACGGTTTTAAAGTCACACTTTTCCTTCTTTTAGACTAATTACTACCGAAGTCTACCGAACACAGTGTACGCTATTATTTAATCTATAGATTGGGAAGTGGAGGGAGATGCTGATACGCGTTTTTCCTAAGAGTATTTGTGTGAAAGTTAATGTAACAGAGACGACGGAAATTCGAACTCGGTTCGTCGATTCCACTGTTTGCGCTAACCACAGATCCTTTAAAGTACGCAAGCCAAAGAAGTTAAGCCAAAAATAGGTTATGGGTCACAGGGTTATGGTTAACGAGCTTTAATAAAACTGAGGTTGATAATAATAATTTAGGTTAGGAGTCTTCAGCCATGGAGCGAAAAAAAAAACTCAACTTTTAAATTTATTTTTAATGTACTCTCCTTTCAGAGCGTAAGCGATTATTGCTCTCCACAAAATTCTTTTCATTATTATATCTGATGTGTCATTACTTGAAAAATATAGTCGATCTCATGTTGCCATTTCTAGATTTTTTTTAATTCAGAGATGATCATTGCCTAGACTGGGTAACAACGAAGTTTTGTAGCTCTTAATAAATTTTGTCTTTTCACTATCTCTCCAAAACCTTTTCTGCCAACCAATTACACAAGCTCGTTAGGTCCGTTATGCTCTGTTTTCCTCTGCATTTCTTGCCTTCTATTTGTCCTGTATCAAATTTCATCTTTTTCGATAATGGCTCTCCACAACTTCCCGTCCTTTGTAAAATGTTTAATGACGTTACCGCGCACCAGGTAATTTTGTTGCTTCTTTTCTATGACTGAAAGCATAAATTTGAAAGAGAAAAAATAAGAAAAAGAAAATAAATGTGTCAGATATGGAACGACGGAATGAAACTAACCAAAAACTAAAACTTAAAATTAATTGTATCGCTTCGGCTTAATAAAGTGACATCCGCTATCTTATCAATAGTGCAGATATTATTCTATGCGCCGTATCAGTTCAGGACTAAGTCCTGGGTAAGACGATAAGCTACATACTCGTCCTGGGTAAGACGATAAAGTATTATCTGCGTCCCGAGTAAGAAGATAAACTACATCCGCGTCCCGGTTAAGACAATAAACTACATCCGCGCCCCGGGTAAGACAATAAACTACGTCCGACAGCAAAGCTTCCGATCAGAAGGTTTCGAGAAGCGTGGAACCAGCTCTTAATTGCTGGTGTTCCCAGGTCCACCCTGACCTGGAGTGGTAGCACCTATTAGGGTCCCAGCTATGGGCAAATAATTAACCCCTAATTGGTGTCAAAACACTATGAAAGTGTTAAAATAGATTTTAATACCTGAAATACTTTTTGTAAAAACTTATTAACAGCAATACGTTATTAGCAGTAATACATTTTTTGGGAAAAAAATATTACCAGCTATAGATTTTTGAATTAAAAAAATATTACCAGCAATACATTTTCTGGAAAAAAATATTACCAGCAATAAAAAATTTGGTTGGCATTAAATAACCCATTGAGGTTAATATGCCATAAAACAAACCAAATCAAACCAAAACTTCAGGACTCTGGTGATCATGGCTCTCTACGATTTCCTGTCCATTGTAGCTGTTACTAAATATTGTCTTATCGCTACCTCTCCTAAACCCTTTTCTGCCATGCATTTACACAATTGCGTTTATGCTTTGTATTCCTCTGTCACTCTTGCTTCGATCTGTCCTGTGAGTGTCAAAATTTCCAGGCCTTTTTTCCTCAAAATGTGCCCGAGAAATCTCAGTTGTATAAGTCGTTTTTGTTTCAATTTTCTCTAAAACTTCGTCGTTGTTGACGTGTTCAGCCCATTATATTCTCATTATCCTTCTGTAGAACCACATTTCGGCTGCTTGAAGCCTCTCCTTCATCTGCGATGAGGTTGTCTAGCATTCACTGACATAGATAGTCAAGTACTCGTTTCTTTGTTTCTAGCGAAATTTTCCTGGCTTTTAATACTTTGCTTAGTTTTTGGAAGATACCTTTCGCTATCACAATGTCTTCGGATTTCGGTGTCGCACTTTTCGCCCCCGGTTAGAATATTTCACATATATTCAAATAGTTAGTAACTTGCATGACAACAGTTCTTACATTTATGTGTCGTGTCCCTTCAGGATGTAGCCGATCATGGCCCTCCAATATTGTCTTTTTGTTATTTTCCCAAACAATTTTCTGCTATCAAGTAATGTTACACTTTGTTTTCCTCTGTTTTTCTCTCTTTCAATCTGTCCCGTGAGTATCAGATTTTCCAAACCCTCCTTCCTCATTATGTGACACAGGCATTTCAACTGCTTCTTCCTGATGTTAATTATGAATTTCCTTTTTGTTTCCATTCTCTGCAAAATCTCATTGTTGTTCACGTGTTCGGTCCAGAGTATCCTCAGCATCTTTCTGTAGAACCACATTTCTATTGCTTCAAGTCTCTTCCTCATATGTGAGGAGATTGTCCAGCATTCGCTGCCATACAGGAAGATAGATATCACGTAACATTTCAATACTCTTTCCTTTGTTTTATACATTTTATATACTCAGTATTAATTATAGTCTTATTAAAACCTGGCATTAATTATAGGTGTCTATAAAAATTCTATATTAGTTATACGTTTCTATCTATAATTAATTAATGGCTACCGTCCAATTTGGTTGGGGATAATGGACATTATTGGGTTAAGTGGGACTCCTGAAAATATTGAGATTGTGCAAAGCTGTAATCAAAAGAAATCGGTGTCTGGTAGTACGGCAAATGAAAGAAGATCTGGGGATCCCGTGTTCAGTTTGATCCAGTCATTTTGAATATTTCAACTGCCTCTTCTTCATGTGCTGTGCAGAGTATTTTTTGACCAAACATTCTTTTTATCCTTCACACTGGGATTACTGCCTGATTTGCGTCCAGAATTCGCTACTATACAGGAGGACATATCACGTAGCAGTTCAGTACTCTTTTCATTGTTTTTTCATTATTTCCCCTAAGTTTTCCACGTTGCCAATTAAGTTATCACACACTGGGAATAAAAAACAATAGGAAACTGTGACAAAGTGATAACGATTCAGAGCCGTAGTAATTTGAGTCGTGAGGGATTGTCCTCTAGTCGGCGTGCCGCTCAAGATCGCATAATTGCTGGCTTTATTTTTCGGCACGGTTGGTGTATTCACATCACATATTTATATGT
>OZ010600.1:63121335-63138835 GCA_963932145.1 Acanthosepion lycidas | reverse complement strand
TGAAACTTTGTTGCCAATCTAGTACTGCGCTTAAATTCACAGTCTAGCTACCATAGAGGAAAGTTCACCAGAACAATTATCATGAAAGTATTTGTAGCACAGGGAAGGTACATTACAGCAGTGGGAACATACCTGAAGCCGAGACATTAGTCCAGGTATAATAATATTGCTGATTCTACTTTGGGTTTTATCAAAGAGCTCTAGATAAATAGCAGGCGCACCAGGCGATATGTGGCAGCAATATTCCGAACGATTGGTAGACTTATAAATATGCCAGATTCCAGTAAACAAAATTGTCTAGCGCGACACCGGGAACCAAATTTTGTTTTGCATTAAGCGTTCTTCTTTGCTTAGCATAAAGAAGCCTTTATTCTAAGATTTTCAAATACATTTTTAGCAAAAAGTTTATATCAGCTTGCTCGTACAATTTAATGGGCGACAAGTTTCATTTAAACTGTTAGTAGAACTCGGTCTATTTGGCAAGAACATTGACAAGACTGGGAGTATCTTTGATTAACTGACTTGCTTTTTTTTTTACAGCTTATCCACCTTTTGCATATTATTTAAAACTAGGAAATATTTTTAGAATTTAAGAATTTTTTTGAGATAATAACAATTTTATACTGATACAAGTAAATATTAACCCATAGCTGGTGGGTGAAGATGTGGTTTGTTACTTTTCTCAGGGGTATTTGTGCGTAAGTGGATATAACGAACCCGACTGGAATTGGAACTCGGCTCTCTGATTTCCAATTCCGAGACGTTATCACTTGCACCACTCGCATATCCAAACTTACAGAACTTGGAATTATCAAGCTTCAGGTGCTAACCAAACTCTACTTTGCTTAACTTCAGTGATCGTACTGGAACCGGTGTTTCAGCGTGATATGGTCGTAAGCATAAAGAAGTCTTTAATTATGATTCTAAAATCTTAAAGTACATTTCTAGCAAAATGCTTGTACAATTTCCTAGTTTCATTTGAATTGTTAAGAATACTGGATTTACTTGGAAAGGATTTAAGAATAATATACACATTAGACTGGAAGCAAACCACCTTCAAGGATTAGGTACACTAAGGACTAACTAACTAGATAGACTTTCTGCGTATTTAGTGAATTTCCTTGTCAAGCCGTATTTCGATAGAAAGGGGCGTAAGACAAGGATATGTCGTCTCACCAGATTTATTCAACTTCTACAGGGAGGCTAACCTAAGGGAGCTCGGATTTACGATCGGTAGCACAGTCTTAACAAAATAATATAAGCAGATGACATTGCAGACACAGAAAGAAAACTAAAGGACATACTAAACAAAATAGTAAAGGAAAGCAACAAGAAAGAACTGCCAGTTGTAAGAAGAGAGAATCTATGGTTGTCAGCAAAAGGGGCAACCCAAGATGCGAACTACAAATTGGAAATGTCAAAATCAAATAAGTACAAAAATTTAGATATCTACAAAGTATTTTAACAAAGGATAGAAAATGCGACAAAGAAATCTGAACGCACATTGTACTAGTAAAAAATGCATTCCAAAAGCTAAGCAAAGTATTACGAAACTTGAAAATTTCGTTGGACACAAGGAAAAATAATGCTGAATTGCTATGTAATGTTAATCTCATTGTTTGACAGTGAATGCTAGACGATTTCCTCCAAAGCCTAAGAAAAGACTGGAAACAATAGAAATATAGTTCTATAGAAGGATCCAGAGAATATCATAGATGGAGCGAGTAAGCAAGAAGGAAGTCTTAAGAAAAAATGGTAACAAAAAGGACTCTTATACTCATTTCTAGAACTCAATGAAAAAGGAGAACTTGAAGAATTTGACACTCAAAGGACATCTCCTCCTTCTCCTCCTTCTTCTTCTTCTTCTTCTTCTTCTTCTTCTTCTTCTTCTTCTTCTTCTTCTTCTTCTTCTATATGTCGTGTCCTTTCAGTACGATGGCCCTACAAAATTTCCTATCCATTGTAGCTTTTAGTAAGTTTTTGTATTTTCTCTTTTTCTTTTATTTGCTGTGTCCGTTCAGGACGTAGTCGAACATGGCTCTCCACTTCCTCCTATCCCTCAATATGTTTTGTCCTTTTGCTAATTCACCCAAACCCTGTTCTGTCATCAACTTGCTTAAGCCTGCTAAGTATGTCACACATCGCTTTAACTTGTCTCTCTTTCCATTTATCCACCCTGTGAGTATCAGATTCTCCAGGCTTTCCTTTCTCAATACGTGTCCAAGAAATTTCAGCTGCCTCTTCCTGATGTTATGTATAAGCTTTCTCATTGTTCGCATACTCTTCAAAACCTCATCGTTGCTCACATGTTCGGTTCATTCCTCAGTATTCTTCTGTAGAACCATACCTCCGTTTCCTCGAGTCTCTTCTTCATCTTTGAGGAGACCGTCCAACATTCGCTGCCGTAAAGGAGGACATATATCACGTAGCACTTCAGCACTCTTTTCTTTATTGCCAACGAAATCCTCCTCTCTCGTAATATTCTGTCTAGCTTTTGGAATGTGTCTTTGACCACACCAATACGTCTTCGAATCTCAGCGTCTCACTTACCGTCTTCTGTCAGAACACTTCCCAGATATTTAAATGTACACAGGCTCGTTAGGTCGGTTATGCGCTGTTTTCCTATGTCCTTCTCTCGTAGGACACATCGAAGACACAAGAGGCAGGCGAAGCCAGCGGGCTATCTACCTTGTGTGAATGGATCGCTGAACGGAGTGCGGAAGGCTTGTCCAAGGAACAACCGTTGCTAAGGGATATAAAAGATAGGCGGTACGGCAGCGAATGTTCGGCGATTTTCTAAAAGATGAAGAAGAGACTCGAGGCGACGTAGATGTAGTTCTACAGAAGGATGCTAAGGATATAGCGTGTGAGCAACGATGAGGTCTTAGAGAGGATGCAAACAAGGAGGCTAATACTTGACACCAGGAAGAGGCAGTTTCTGGGACAGATAATGAAGAAGAAGAGCCTGAAGAATCTGATACTCACAGGTCGAATAGAGGGAAAGAGAGACAAAGGAAAACAACACATGCCATACAAGACGGGCTTGAGCAAATGGTTGACAGAACGTGATCTGGTGAGATAGCAGAGGGAATGAACTTGTTGAAAGTTGCATGGGATACAGGGAAGTGGAGAGCCATGATCATCTATGTTCTGAAAGGAGACGGCACATAAAAAGAAAGACGGTGAGTCATGATCGTCCACATCCAGAAGGGACACGGCGCATAGACGAAATTCACCTTCAAGGCGAGGTGAAAAGAAGAAATTTAAAGGAAGTTCGCGCGTTGAAATTGTTATTTGTAGAGGAACTATTTAATGTCCTTATCAGTTGGGATGAGAGCTTCATGATGAAAATAAATAAAAAAAATAATGGAAGATGTTTGTTTTAAAACGAGTCATTCGGTGTTGACGAACACGGGTTCACGGAAGTTTGATTTCAATTCAAATGAGTAGAGTCCAGACCGGGTTTGTGCCTCGTCTTTACTACTACTTCTACTACTGATGCTGATGCTGCTGCTGCAACTGCTACTACTACTACTGCTACTGTTGCTGCTTCTACTACTACTACTACTGTTACTTCTACTACTAGTACTACTACTACTACTACTGCTGCTGCTACTACTACTACTACTACTACAACAAACAAAAAAATGAAAAAAACGCCTCGAAACAAACCTAGAACGACTGGCGCTGAAGTCATTACGATGTGCATATATTTCGTTCAAGTATTTGGTGCTTGATCTGACCTTTTTTTTCTTTGACATGTTTCACGCCCTCTACCCCCCCCCCCAAAAAAAAAGAAAAGAAAAAAATGGAATTAAAATGTGTGAGAGAATCTTAAAAGACTCCCCCTACCTTTAATCCCCACCCCATGCGCCCACATATACAAGAAAAAACAAAATGTAAAACAAACAAATTAGTTTCTTCACTGGGTTATCTTTATAGGGCCGTGGGCACTCGACCAAGGAGCACAAGATCGCAAATTATAAGAGCCTTAGGAGAGATTCCTGTTCCCACGCCAATGAAACGAAGAGATGCCTTTATTGAAGAAGGCAAAATATGAATTCTCGTCATTTTCTGCCTTCTCTTTCCCAAAATATACGTACGCTCGTATAGACGCCAGCGTAACATAAGGGAAAAGAAAGATAAACAAAAATAGGGTTCTACTTTTATTCGTAATTTCTCCCACTTACTACTCCCTTTCCCCTCTATCACCCTCCCTTATATCCTCTAACACTCCCTCCTCTCTATTCATCTCTATACCTTTCCACTCTGTATCTCACTTTCTTTCCTATTCTCAGATTTAATTCTTGCCATTTTCTCTGTCTTTCATTTCATTTTCTAGGAATTTTTTTTTCTTCTTCTGATGCGACAACACTAAATATTTTTTTAACTGTACAGCTCATGATTTCTGAACTCTTGTGCACCTACGCTTCTAGTATACCAAACTTACGAACGGGTTACTCTACAGACAGGGCGTGTAGCGCGGTATGTGTAATCTGCGAGTCGAGTTCAAATTCCGCGCTACTTTTTTGCGTTGAGTTTCGCACAAATATTCTTTGGGGGAAAAAGCATGAATTCGGCTCTTCTCTCTGCAGCTATGCGTTAAATAAAACTGTAAACTCTTTAGCCTTGAACTGCAACCAGTGTAAGAGAAGGAAAAAAAATTACATTTCGTGAATAATGCTACGGGAAAACCATTCCCCTATCCCAAGAATGCATGACAATTCACAGATAATAAAGAAAATCTGTGAGGAGCCGCGATCGCCTACGTCATGAAGGAATATAGTAGTAAAAGGTAGCAGGGTAAACTAGGCTCTCTAACCTTGAATGGCAACCAATCTAATAGAAAAAAAAGACTCAGAGTTCCACACCGTGGAGAAGGCAACGGGAAACCACTCATTCCTAAGAATGTATGGCAATTACCAGATAACAAAGAAAAATCTGCGGAGAGTCATGATCACCAACATCCTGAAGAAATATAGCTGGAAAAGTTAGCAGGGTAGACTAGGCTCTCTAACCTTGACTGACGACCAATCTCAGAGAAGAAAGATTCTGAATTCCACACCGTGGAGAAGGTAACATGAAATCATTCCACAATCTTTAATAAGAAGGCAGGACAATTCACAGAAATTAAAAAAAGGAATCTGTGGAGAAGGCAATAAGAAGCCCCTCCACCATCTTTCCTAAGAAATGTATGGCAATTCCAAGAAAATAAAGAAAAATCTATGGAGAATCATGATCACCAACATCCTGAAAAAATATAGCTATAAAATGTAGCAGAGTAGACTAGGCTCTTTAACCTTGAATGGAAACCAAACTAAGAGGAAAAAAAAAGACTCTGGATTTCACACTGTAGGGAAGGCAACGGGAAACCACTCCATTATCTTTTACAAGAACACATAGCAATTCAGATATAATAAAAAAAGAATGGTGAAGTACAATGTTCGCCTACGTTTTGAAAAAACATAATAGCAAAAAGTATCAGGGTAGACTAGGCACTATAACCTTGAATGACAAGAATAAGGACTCTGAATTCCCAAACCGTGGGGAATACAATGGAAAACCTCTTCAGTATTTTTTACAAGAATGCATGACAATTCAGATATAATAAAAAACACTGGAGTGTCATGTTCGCCCAATGTCCTGAAAAAGAGATCGTATTAGGTTGGTGCAAAAATAATGTCGTTTTCTCACATATGTTACTATGTGAGAAAACGACATTATATTAAAACGGCCTAATATTAAAAAAAAAATCTACTGACAATGACACTTTTCAAATTCTCCTTTTCATCTTTTCTCCTTATAATTCTTTCTTGTCTTCGTTTTCTTCTTCTTTTCGTTTTTTTTTTTTTTTTTTACATAACATTATTTTGTTTTTTGTTGCTTTTGTCTTCACTCACACTTATCCCCTTGTTATTTCTCCCTCCTTATCTCCTCACCCTCCTCTTCTTTAATTCACATCTCGTTACACCTTGCTATTACTGTTATCTTCTCACCTTTCTTCATTTGCGTCAACCGCTTTCATTTATATTTCAAGTTGCATATTTCGTTCGGATGCGCCCGCACAGACATATCAATGACACCATGTTGCCTGCTTGTGCGAATAATTAGACACAGGCCATACAAGTAACACGGAAAATTAAGACATCAATTAAACTTGGTTGTAGTATAAACTGAGCGTTCCTAAGAAGCCGCACTTCGTTGTTTAAAGAAGCATAAAACATACGGCTGCCATATTTAACGTAACTATTACTTGTCATAGATATCGTTGCATAAAATCGGTGTTTCTTAAAAAGAAAGTTTGACGAGTAAAGGACCATTAAATCCACACTAATACCTTGCAATTAATATTGATTTAAAGTGACGTGCCATAGTTAATATAATAAAGTCTATCTTCTACTACGGGTGGTCCGAAAGTCTTGTCACCCTAATCCTCTCTTCCAAACTCTAGGAGTTCGTGTCAGCCATCTGAAATAGAAAATTATATTATGTAGGGGTGACAAGACTGTATGTCTTGCGTCCTTTCAGGATGCTGGCAATCATGGCTCTCCACAACTTTCTATTCCTTGTAGCGCTTAGCAGCTTTTCTGCTCTTTGCCAATGCTCACGCTCCCCTCCGTTCCCCTATCTATCCACATAAATTCGTTAGGTAAGTGGTTTACTACCTTCCCCTATCTTTCAAGCCCTCGACATGTCACGTGAGGTCTAAGTTTTCCAAGCCCTCCTTCCGCATTACGTGCATAAGGAATTTCATTTATCTTTTCCTGATTCTGAGTAGAAGTGTTGTTTCTGTTGACATTTTCTTCTAGACTTCCCCGTTGCTTGCTCGTTCCTTCCATGGAATTCTCAGTATCCTTCTGTAGAACCACGTTTCTGATGCCTTCCAATTTCCTTACCCGTAGGGAGACTGTCCAGCAGTCCCTGTCATATAAGAGGATGGATGTCACATAGCAATCTAGCATTCTTTTCGTTGTTTTTTCTAACGGAAATCTAACGTTTCTCAGACCCTTGCTTAGCTTTTGGAAGGCTCTTGCGTGTCTGGATCTCGGTGTTGCATTTTCGAACCTCTTCTAAAACACTTCCCAGATATTTATACTCCAGCACTTACTTGATGTTGACAACCCTAGATTGTAATTAGCAACTTAGGCGTTTTCTCTTGCCGATGACCATATTTTGTATTTTTTTTCTTTTTTGCAGTTGATGATTAGTCCTTTTTTCTTGCTTTCTCCTACTACCCTGTCTAGGAGGTCCTGTAATTTTCTTTCCGAGTCGGCCATTAACACAGTCTTATCTGCATACCTTAAATTGTTAAGATTACGCCCACCAATAATAAATCCTGGTAGAGTCTCTAGTTCATATAGAATAGCGACCCTATAGCGGTTGAATAAATCTGTGCAGAAGACACATCCTTGTCTCACGCCCCTTTCTATTTTTGTGTCGCTACTCAATTCATTTTCTATCCGTATGCAGTCGATTTTCTCCCAATATAAGTTCTCGGATAAAGACTATAGCATGTTCAAACCTAGAATCTTTCTAATTGCGCTAACCAAAGTAGTGCGGGTTATGCCACTTGGTTTCGTCAAAACGCCCGTTAGGTTGCGTTGTTTGAGTTCTATAAAAAAAAAAAAAAGACAAACATTTGCTATCTCTACCTGTTTCTTTCTTTACCTCCGAGATGTATTAGTATATAGATGAAGGCGTCCCAGCTGGGAAACGTTCTTTTCCCCGTTCAACTGATGACTGAAATGTTACACACACACACATGCACACACAAACAGCAACAAAAAAGCAAGCACATTCTTAATAGTTAAGTTTTTAATCACTTTTTATTTCCTTTCAGCTGTGTACACAATAATGTAATTTCTCTTTGTTAATACATACCTTAATTGTTTGTTTAAAATCCATGTTCCTTTTTTTTATTTTTGTCCAGGCTCACACGAGTCCACAAGATATTGTTTGCAGAACAAATGCACTTGGAGACGGAAAATGAATAACTCTAATTCCTGCAATAGTCGTCTGTGAAAACAAATTATTTCTATCTTAACCATATGTCTTTTTTGTTGCAATGTATCTTTGATGTCAAATTAGCGAATTTTTTGGGAGTAATGCTCTATGGGTTGAAATTCTGGACCTTCAAAATCTCTCAAGGACTGTGATCAAGCCACACTGGTTTTCGTAATCTTTTTAAAGTCACTTCAAGTTCTGCATTTGTAAAACTTCTAACTTCAATGTGAAGAGGGTGTTCAAGGATTTGTTTGACCTCAGTATCTAAAATATCAGGTACATTTCCCAAGAGAATTTTAAAATAGAAAATGCTGCTAACAATGTTGGACGCTATGTCAGTGCCTCTGAAACTGAATTCATAGGCTTCAACCAGCAAGATCCCAATCCAAACTGTCCCAGGCGTATCAATAAAATCTGTCGAATCTTTTACATAACTAGGAAGCGAAATAAATTCTACTGGAAAGGATGTGAAAGTTCGCATAGATAAAGTCTGGCCTTGAATAAAATGGATGTAATCTAGAATTCTGATCTACCAGACAACCTCAAATGGAGTTCTTACGCAAGACTATAGAGTCGGTTTTAATGTATGGTGCCACTTCTTGGACATTAACTAAACCCCTTGAATCTAAGCTTCATGGACCCTACATTTGGCTGCATAGAGTTAGACTTAACGTTTCTTGGAGACAACATCAAACTAAATCGCAGATCTATGGGCTCATCGCTGATATGTCTACAATTTTATGTGAACGCAGAATGCGCTTTGCAGGACAATTGCTAGTGAGCAAAACAAACTTGTGAGTGATCTACTGCTCTGGGCACCTAGCCATGGCACAAGACGGGAATGTCGTCCAGCAACCACCAACATTGACCAACAATGTAATGACACAGAATACCAGACTAATGATCTTCCGACCTTGATACAGGAGCGTGATGGTTGGCGTGATAGCTCCACTGAATAAAAACATAACTCTTTGCGAAACCTCAAGCCTTTTGGATGGCATTTCGACAAAGAATTCTAAGGGAAATACTAGATTAACAAGTAAAATTGGTTTCCTTCAATTTTCGATGTAAATTCAACCCATTCTTTAAACAGTATAAGTTACAGTTTATTGTGACCAGTGCTACTTTTTAACACAGAAAAGTAATATAAAAGTAAATGCAACTGGAATATCGTATATACTTGCGTATCATGCGACTTTTGAAAACCTAATTTAGAAGCTAATTTTAAGGAGGTCGTATCATACACGAGATATAATATTAGCGTATGTACTGCCAGCTCTGGCTATGCCATTGACCAAACTATATATCCATTTACTGTAGTCAAATTAGCTTCAAAATGAGGTCTTTAAAAGACCAATACACGCGAGTATAAAATGTTGCTGTAAAATTGTAAATAAATTGCAGTTTTAAATTTGACCGAAATTATTGGAAGTTTATTTTCTATATTAACTGTGAATATGACAGATTACCAATGCACCATATATCTTGATATTCCAAAGTCTTTAGGAAAACTGTTTATTTGTGCTCAGATCATTTATTTACATAGGCGTAATCATTTGCACAATTCTTAGTATTTCACTCTTCCTACTCCATCATGCCTGC
Organism: Acanthosepion lycidas; assembly: GCA_963932145.1. NCBI lineage: Eukaryota > Metazoa > Mollusca > Cephalopoda > Sepiida > Sepiidae > Acanthosepion > Acanthosepion lycidas. The sequence continues at coordinate 63,129,229 of OZ010600.1, read as the reverse complement.
TTTTATATTTACTTTAGAATGTTGACAGAATATATTATGATATAGTTTAGCCCCATCTTTCTCCGAAAAGAACTTGTGTTTTGGTCTATTTGGGCCTTGACATAATTATGCACTGTATATACTCGCGTATCATGCGACTTTTGAAGACCTAATTTTGAAGCTAATGTTAAAGGGTCGCATCATACATATGATATAAAATTAGCGTATGTATTGCTGGCCCTGGCTACGCCATTGACCAAAGTATATATCCATTTACCATAGTCAAAACTACAGCTGTATTTAAAATATACAAAGATTTTGACGATAAAGCTGTTTTTATTAAATTTTGAGTACATTGTCATCATTCATGCACATTTTTAGCGAATCTTTAGTTGCAGTTACAGACACACAGAAACACAGACACAGACACACACAGACACAGACACACACACACGCACACATACATATATATATATATACAGTGTAACCCGGATATAAGAGAAACCCGGATATAAGAGAGATTTTATCTGGTCCCAAATTAGAGCCATACTTACCTAAACAAAATAGTCCAAACCCTGATATAAAAGAAACCCGAATATAAGATATTTATTATCCGGTCCCAACAACTCTCTTATATCCGGGTTACACTGTATATATATATACAGGATGCGATGAGTAAATTGTCGCCATTTTAATTTTTAATTTCCTGCATGCGCTGTTTCTGTTTTTGATGCTGTCAACTGCACAATATACTAAGGTTAGTTAGGCACCGTCTATGAGTAAAGGAGGACCATGACGCTATTTACTCCGCCAGAAATTTGGAAACGGCGTGCTGTACTGCTTGGCATTCGCACCGGAAGCTCCAATGCGAACATTTCAGAGTGATTGGGTGTCAATCTGAGGACAATGCAGTGGATTCGGAAAGAGCTGAATGAGTCTAATGGTGATTCCGAAAGTACGGCAACTCGGAAAACTCATTATGATCGTTCTGATAAGAAAAGAAATACCGAATTTGTGGGTGAGGGTCTCAGACTCAAAATGAAGACCTGCATCAAATGCCTCATTATTATAAAAGTTATTTTTTAGTGGATGCTCATGACTGAGTTAAATAAAGTAATAGGGGGATAGCTTTTGAAAAGTTTTTTAAATAAAGAAATTGTGCGTTTAGGCAGGATTCGAATCTGCAGTGCGCTATACAGAGGAAGCCACTGTTTAGCCCGCTATATATACATTTGTGTGTGTGTATGTATGTGTGTCTGTGTAAATATATATATATATATATATATATATATATATATAAAGTCAATTCACCCCAAGCAAGGCGGGAATGCCATTAGCACACAAGGGGTTACAGAGGATAGAAAACAAGAGTAAAGAAGTGTGTTTGAGGAAAGGATACAGAGAAGGACGAGGAACAAGCTCAGGGTGTCAGATGTCGATTGACATTATTGTCCTCAGTATGACGATAAACTTCATCCGGTATCAAGGCCTCTGGTCTGGAGGTTTTGAGAAGCGTGGAAACACGTCTTAATTGCAGTTGTTCCTAGGTTCAGTCTGACCCGGGGTGGTAGCAACTGTTAGGGTCCCAGCTATGGGCAAATAGTAAACTCTCGAACTGGGGTCAAAACACAATGAAAGTAGAAAATATATATTCTTCTAGTGAAAATTTCCAGCAATAGATTTGGTATTTTTTTTTACTATTAAAGTAAAAAAAAAAATTACTAAACCTTTGCATCGCCATTAAATGACCCATAAGGAGTTGATATGCCGTCAAACAAACCAAACTAAACATTTATATATATATATATATATATATATATATATGTGTGTGTGTGTGTGTGTGTGTGTGTGCGTGCGCGTGTGTGTGCGTGCGTGTGTGTGTGCGTGAGCGTGCACAGACCCGTGCGTTTTATAATCTCTAATTTAAAAAAAAAAAAAAATTCCTAGGTCTTTAAACAAACTTGTATAAATGAAAAATTGCTTTCGAATTACACACTTTTTCAAGCGCCGCCCTATCAATCTGGATCCGTGGCTGAGAAGGTAAAGGCTCACTTTGGTACTAAAAGGGGGTTTCCCTTATGTAAAGAAAGGGATGCAGTTTCGATTCCTGTCCGTTGTTCTTTAGTAGGTCTTCTCAATTTAGACCGGTTGTTATTAATTTCAATGTTTAATTAAAAAAAAAAAAAAAAAAAAAAAACCCGGCATAACAACTCAAATACATGCAGACACTTCTATCATATGTAATCTGTACATATGCGCCTTTTTATCTATTCAGTCAATAGGGGTAAATAAGTTCGCCTATCGCCCAGTTCACAATCCTCTCCTACCTTTTGAACAGGAGTAGAGGTTTATCCATTGTTTCGTGTTTAGGATTAATTTTCCGGTTCCTTCTAATGTCTGCTTCAGTTCTGTACTTCCAACATCTGTGTTTTATTATTTACTAACTTTTTATTTTATTTTATTTTTTTAACTCCTTCACTAATGGGAGTAGATAGGTTCGCCTATAGTCTGGTTCATACTCCTCCCCAATCTTTTGAACAGGAGTAGAGGTTTATCCCTTGTTTCTTGTGTTTCTGGTTCCTTGTAAATTCTCATTTTTTTTCACTCCCAGTAACCTTTTGCGCCTTAGTGGCATTATCGCCTTGGTTGGGGGTGAATTGATTATATATATATATATATATATATATATATATATATATATATATATATATGTGTGTATGTGTGTGAAAATATATAGACAATAGGAAAGAACTGGTTAGGTAAATAATCCAAAGTTCTTTAGTATTTTTGTTATTATTTTTAAAAAATAGTGCTCGATACAAAAGTAGAGCAGAAATATAAATATATGAAGTCGTCAAAAAACAAATGTTATGGCAGTTTTTATATGCACAAATCCCTTTCATAAAGAAATAAAATAAAAAAATAAATAAATCTCCATAGACACGTAAACCAGACTAGGCGAAAACATCTTCCGTTTTAAATTTAGACACCCCCACCTTACCCTGACTTGACATCTATGAAAGTAACTCTATACTAATACAAATTATTAACACTCAACACCCCTAACTATTTTAAACAATTCGCCCTGGCTGTTACCATGGAAATTTTGATTTCAATTGTGAATATACTATTAAAACACGTAAATTTCAGAAATAAGTTATTCAAAAAAAAAATTTCGCTTGAAGATGGCACAGAGCTTACTTTAACTCAATTTAATTCAAATAATTATATTGAAGTTTTCGGCTCTTGTTTTGAAACATGAGACCTCTTATGTAGCGTGTTGGAATCATATTTTTAAATAAATAATTATATATATATATATATATATATATATATATATATATATATATATATATATATATATATATATGTATGTATATGTATGTATGTATGTATTTGGGTATTTGTTTGTGCATGTGTGCCTACCCCTACGAACGCACACATCGTTGTATATTTATATGACTTTTTTTTCTTTCACGATAACAGAGGTCCAACTCTTTGGGTGGCATTTCTTCGCAACATCTGGCGAGTATTTGCAGTTATAGCTTCAAGGACAAAATCTGAGGCTGAAGACCATCCTTCAGTGTCGATTTGTGTCACCTGGAAGGCGCAAAATTCCGAATTCAGTCTTTGTAGTAAAATCTCCCCTCTCCCGACCTTGACGGTCACTTACGTCCTCGAATGATTCAAGAAATAACTCATCATAACTATCAACATGGATTCTTTTTTTGCTGTATTTCATTTTTCCGCTTCTTTTTTTAAAGATGAAAGACATTTATAATTTCCTTCATTGTTTTAGTCCACGTTTCCGCCGACAATTTGTTTGCATTAGCTAATATAAATTTATTTTATTTACGAATGGTACTTTATTTGATATTTATCTAACTCCAGACATAGTATTTTTTTGGTTGTTTTTTTTTTTTTTTTCGTTTCGTTTTATCCCATTTCGTTCCGTTTCCTTTTGGTTGGCTTTTTCTTTAGTCTGAATCAATAAAGAAGCAGGCAGATGAAATGTCTCTGTACTACTAAAGTCAGCTGAAACTGCCGCACTTTATAAAATCTCAATACATACCTTACGATCTTTGAAAGATTTATTTATTCTATGCGTGGATATGATTCCTTGCGTTAAGATATGAGATTTATACTTAATATGGCGTAAGAACGTTTTTATAGCTATCGTTTTTTTTTTCATTCAGAAGAAGAGAGAAGTTAAAAACGATATATGAATAAACAGCAAGAGGAATAATTGTTTACGTGTGGACCAGATGCAAGTCGACGCCTTGCTCAAATCGGTAAACAGTTTTTTTCTTCTGAATTATTCAACGATTGAATTAAATTTTTCCTTTTTCCTTTATTGGTGAAATTTGATATTTTAAGTTACTAAATAAAACAAACGTTAAAAATATTTTTGTATCATAAATAAATAATGATAAATGGATGATCAGTAGTTTAATAAAGGAGTAATATTTACGTAGTGGACGTGCAATTAAACCTTTAGGGCTTCAACTTTGTCACCAGGGTTCGAATCTCGCCATTGTCGATTTCAAAACTATAAACTAAGTCTTGTGAATGAAATTGGGAAGACGAAAAAGTTCGGAAGTCGTCGCTGCTAACATGAATGCGATTTTTTCAATGTCAGTGGTTGCTCCAGCCATCCCAGAGAGGACGGAGTCTTTTACATTCACCCGGGAATGTAGGGTCCACGTTCGGAGAGGTCCTCAGAGCCACGCTCTCATGGGTAACTAATGAAGACCGGAGCCGAATAAAAAGTAATGCTACATATGAGAGGTTAAATGTCGTTACACTAACCTTTATCTTCTTGCTTGTTTGTTTGCTTTTTTACGGATTATCGATCTTTTGCGTGTTATTTAAAGCCAAAAGATACATTAAATTGTATGAATGTTTTTGAAGATAATAATGATTTACTAATACAAGTCCTAGTAATAAACCCATGGCTTGGGGAGAAGAGTTGGATTCATACCTTTCCCAAGAGAATTTGCGCGTAAGTGAATATAATGAACCCGATTGGAATTGAAACTTCGCTCACAGATTTCCAATTCCATGCCGTTATCCATTAGACATACCGCACATCTAAGCATGCAGCTCCTGGTATTCACAAGCAGTCATCCATCTAGGTACTGACCAGGCTCGACGTTGCTTAACTTTGTACGAGAACGGGTGTTTCAACGTGATAGGCCCCTACTCCTGTTTATCCGAAGCGCTAACTTTAAGATTTATAACTGTGACCCTGAACTTGACCTAAACTAAATAGAATGAATATATTAGGTTGGTGCAAAAATAATGTCGGTTTTTGACGTTAAAAAATACGTCAAAGACCGACATTATTTTTGCACCAACCTAATATCTGACTCAGACACATACAGAATTATAGGGCAGTCCAGAAGTCACTAACGGATTTAAAAATTAAATAACTCCTTTATTTTTAAAATTTAATATACAATGCCATAGTATTATATACAGAAGATATTCCCTCATCCCCCCCATTTTGGACTTGTGCCACACGTTTGTATTATCACACAAAATAAATATTACTTTCTTCTATGGTACTTAGGCTTAAGCGCAGTACTAGATTGGCGGCAAGGTCTCATCATTTTATAATAGAAATGGTTAGATATTACCATAAGTTATATTCTAAAAGTTTCTTCTCTCGCACTTCACACTTGTGGAACTCTCTTCTAGCTTCTTGCTTCTCAGTCAACGTTGATCTTCAAAAATTTAAATGCAAAGTCAATCGTTATCTTCTATCTTCTTAATTCTTGTTCGTTTATTTTTCTCTCTCCTTAATAGTGTTTTTTCTCATATTCTGTAACATTCGATAATCTCCTTGCGTTTTAGTGACTTTATTGCCTTGCTTGGGATGAAATGATGAAAAAAAGTAAAATAAAAAAATAATAAAAATAGATTAACACTCTTTTAAGTGGCGTCTATTTTAAGTTTCGCACTGAGGCATTTTCGATCACAGCCATCAGTGTTTCAGATTCAAGTGTTCTGATTTCTGTCTGAATGTTGTCCTTCAGCTGCTGGAAATTCTGAAGCTTGTTCCCATAAACCTTTTCTTTGAGATAGCCCTATAGGAAGAGATGAGGGTTTGTCAGATCTAGGTGACATGATGGCCAGTTTATGCAAAAAATTGCCTGAGAGCTGGATTATGCCTGGCCGTTTGAGTTGTCGTCCCATCTTGTTATAAGTAAACAGGTCGAGGCTTTTAAGAATTCGTTAGAGTGACATCCGAGAGATCCAAACTTATCAAGACCACCTTCGAGTTGATGTGCTAGGAAACGCACTTAATGAACCTTTACTACGATAACTTGGAGAATCCCTCACACTTAATTGAAGCGATATGCTTGTTGAGTTTGAATTATTGATCCTTGGTTTTGCTTGATAAATTTCTCTATTTGCGTTCATTATTCAGTCGTGTGTTTTTTATTCCAAAACCTCCTTTATAAAATGTCTACAAGAAAGAAAAATGTTAATAAACAAAGAGATTATTAAACTTTCAGACTCCTTGGTGACCTTTGAGCCACACTAACTTAATTGTAATTAGCAATGCATCTAATGAAAAGATTATCGAGTATATAATGACTCTGTGATCCAGACTGCAGTCGGCCTCTACAATAAGGATTAATTGTTATTTACACACGGATTAATGTCTTTATCTCTTTCGTTATTATCACAACGTTTCGGCAGTTGTGCTCCCCAGCCTTCTGCTGCTGCCTGTCAATTCGCGTAAACTTTAGGAGATTTGAAACAGAGTTCTTTATATTTAATCTACGAGCGTAGATTGTTCTCGTTCGGTTGTTCATGTCTAGTGAGATCTCGTCTCTGTTCTCGTTTTAGTACTATTCAGTTATTGCTAGACCTGTTTACCACTAACTCTGAATCCGTTCCACCTGACCCAGGGATTGAACTCACATTTGTTTTCCTTTAACATCCACAGGACACACTTGCGGTTAATACAAAGTCTTTGCTCAGCGGACCTTGGATGCAGTTTCTGGGGAAGAACGAACAATCCGGCGTGATCAGTAGTTGAACAAAGTTATTGTGCTCGAACCCTCGGTCAAGATTATTTGTGACTTTGAACTGACACCATCATCGACGGCTGCCAAACAATTTAATCTACCCAATTCCACTGACAAGGCTAGGGTCAACCTATGGTATTATTGTTTCCAGGCAATTCCCAAAGTTGCCGCATTATCGAAAGAAATATAAACTTGTAAGGCCGACTTTCATATGTAGAAAAATTCTTTAGAGTAAATTATCTTATTATAAATAATAATACTAATAACGAATTGGCTGAAGGCGCGATATGGGTAGTTTTTGTGCTCCCTCACTTCCACCAGACAGGGAAATGTAAGAACGCTGGAAACTCTGTGTGTGTGTGTGTGTGTGTATATATATATATATATATATATATATATATATATATATATATATATATATATATATATTTATTAATATATATATATATATATATATTATTTATTAAAAAAAAATGTCTTTAATAAATAAATTGTCGGACATTTCGTAATATATATATATATATATATATATATATATATATATATATATATATATATATATATGTATGTGTGTGTGTGTGTGTGTGTGTGTGTGTGTGTATGTGTGTGTGTGTGTAAAGTTGTATCCTGTCTGTTTGTTATCGACCTACACCTAGTATTCTGAATCTACATTACTCAGGGTACTTGGATTAGTATATTTCATTTTGATCAAAGGGGGTCACCGGGAGCCCCCCCCCCCCAGCACCCACACGCACTAAAAAATTTTCCACTTCGATTTAAATTAAATTTAAATTTGAACAAGTGAATGATTCCTATCCAAAATATAGAAGGAGGAAGCCAGACGATGGAGGTCACATCGGCAGAATCAAAATGAG
>OZ010600.1:63043835-63116335 GCA_963932145.1 Acanthosepion lycidas | reverse complement strand
AATGGAGGCCATATAACTCAAAATAAATAAAAATGGAGGCGATATATCTCAGAATGAATCAAAATGGAGGTGATATGATCCAAATGAATCAGATTCATTTTTTAATAAAGTTAATTGATATGCAAAAATAATTCAATAAAACACACTTCTTTTTAATTATTTTTTAATAAAGTAAATCGTAAAATGCGAGACAAAATGAAGCAGTTTTTTGGTTTTTAATTATTTTTTATAAAGTAAATTCTGATATAATTTATTTTTTATTAAAGTAAATCAACAATCTTCTATATTTTTATATGCCGATTTACTTTATTAAAAAAATAAATTATATTAGAATTTATTTTATAAAAAATAATTAAAAACAAAAGACTGGTTCATATTTTGCATAATGCCTTTTTAAATGCCTTATTTGAACAAAAATATTCACTAATTAAGGTTTTAATTCTCAATAAATTACTTTTATTCGGCTACAAAAAAATGTTGTTTTCTGGTGCTGAGTTGTCTCGGTCCTGAGTTGTCCCGGCGCGGTGTTGAGTTGGCGGTGTTGAGTAGTCCCTTCTCGATTGCTGATGCAAATGAAAGAAGAAAATGGACCAAATCTAAAAAGGGAAATTTTGAAAACCAATCCCCCAAAATGCCAAATTATGAGACACTCTGAAAACATTTTTTTCCAGCGTGTAAAATAGATCAGACTTACAAATGCATTACGATTCAAGAAATTTATTAATGAACGATGAGATTGAAACAGCATAGTCAATAATAGATAAGATTTTTAAATTAAGACTTTTTAATAAGTTCTTATAAGTAAAATAAATAATCATTTCCAGTCAATAGATGATCTCCTATTTTTTAATAAATGCAGTTGTTTTTCACAATAATATTATAACAATGATTGTAAATTATTCCAAATATCTCCTTTGTTTAATGATATCAGTTTGTTATTGTTATCTAAAAGACTTTTTCTAAAGTGTTTATTTACTAAGAATAGCTAAATTTTGGCTCCAAAACACAATTATGTGTCACCCAAGACCCTGTCGCAAAGTAATCTCAATAAATGACTTCGTCTGTATTTGTCAACTTCAGTTGGAGGGATGACCTCAGTAACCAGCTTATAGTAGCCGACTTGTGGAAGTCAATAATTTAAAACATTTCACCGTTCTTAAATTGTAAGATTTAATTTTCTAGCAAAGCAAATAATCATCAAAATATAAAATTTATTGATATTACATAAACAATAATAAAACGTTTTCCTTAAATACCGTATTTGAAGTGTTTTATTAAGAGATTTTAAATCATCATTGACTTTTTTTATATACCTAGTTCACAGGCCGGATCTAGGACTTAAGTGGCTCCTGGGTCGATAAAATTTGGGGGCCCCCTTCTTTACGTATGCTCTCCCACCGTGTCTATAAAAAAAAGATATAGTTTTAGATGAGGCATTTTGGCGCAAAATATGAAACACTTAAAATTAGCATGGACTTTTTTTTATACCTTAGTTCACAGGACGGATTTAGGTCTTAAGAAGCCCCTGGGTAAATAGAATTTGGAGGTACATTCATTACGTATGTTCTCCTCCCCATTTCGATATAAAAAAAAATATATATATATTTTTAGATGATGCATTCTTGGTGTAAAACCTGAACTTCAACTAAAATTTTTAATGATTTTGTTACTCATCCAATTTCTTTCATTAACAACTTCATGATATTTTTTTCGAACTTTACATCCTACAGAAATGCATCTAGAATGAGGGCTTGTAATTCCACTGAAATTATAGCATTCAAATTCACTAGCAAAGCATCCTAAAAAAAAACATAAAGATGATGGAGAAGGACAACAATTCTGACATGATACAGCCTGACGATCCTAGATCAACATAGCTGAAAAAATATTGGGAGAGCCTCTAATCTTGAAGCCTTTAGGCTGCAACCCATACTAGTCCATATATGGGCTCAACAATAGGATTCGAACCTGCACCCCCTTTGCAGAAGAAACCGCCGTTAGATACGACGTACTTTAGATCGACTCAGGTAAAGTCGAATAGTGTTTTTTCCTAAAGAAATAATAATATTTTTATTTCTTAATCTGACAGATTTTATCACTTAAACGTTATTTTTAGTGGATACTCATATTTAAGTAGACGCTCCGTTTATTTATTAGCATATTTATTCATTTTCCTCTAACGGCCTGAATATTCGAGACATTTTGTTGAAGAAAAATATGCGTTCTCCGGCATATTTTCCTTTAATAAGATTTATCGACTTGCCTATTTGCAAATCACTCACTGTAGGTTCACGTCATTTTTTTTTTATAAAACCAGCCATATTTAAAAGGTCACAGTATATCGTAAAATAAAAACAGTTATTTTTATTAACTTTCTCTAGTGTGTTCCCTATAATGAATCTTTACGATTCCCCTTTTTGTGATTAAGCCCTAGACCCAACAACTATCTGCTTATTATAATACCGTTGCGTAAGAAACTTCGATGTGGGGCAATAGTTAGCTAGAATGTTCTGCTTTGTCAATTACGACTTAATAGTGAGTACGATTATCACTGGGTGTCTCATACTTTCGGCGTTGTGATGCATCTAAACTACGCTTAGAAAACCACCATTTACAGCTTAGTGAGTTTAAGCCTCTCTAAGTGCCCCACACTTTCAGCCTTGTGCCTCATCAAATACTACGCTTAAAAATCACTTCAGGGTACTTCCACGTGGTGCAATGGGGTAGCAAAGTCGTCTCACTAGATCAATTACGACTGAGTAGTGAGTTTGAGCCCCAACTTTTCTCCTTGTGCCACATCTAAGCTATGCTTAGTAAATCACGATAATACCGTTGGGTAATTTCACAGGATTGTTGAGGTCAACAAAAGAAATTCCCAGCAGCAGCAGTAAGAAAGAAAAAAAAAAGACACGTGTTTTAGATAAAACTAATTTCTCAAGCAAGTGATGAAAACCGATATGATGTTAAAATAAATCAACTAAAACGTTTATTACCACCGCAAGAACCAAAGCTTTATTCAGCGAAATCTTAGAGCTTTTATTGGCAGATGTGATTAGATTAAAAAACAACAACAACAACAAAAAGTAAATAGATAAATAGAATTTCATTGTGGAACTTAGCTTTATATTTGAAACATTTGAGAGACGATAGTTTTGTATCGGGGAATATTTGGTCGGGGAGGCAATGGAAATTAAACTAAACAAAGACATGGGAGAAGTTCGTTAAAAACAAAGAACGGAGTGCTGGACTCCTATGTCATATATATGGTTCTGTATGGTAGTAAACACTAGTCAGTTTCCTTACAGATAGTTTTTTTCTCCTGAATTTATCTTACAGATTTATAAATCTACCATTAGTCCATGTCTTGAATATTCCGGTCCCATATGGCCCGGTGCTCCTGCTGTATATTTAGATATTCTTGATAAAATCCAAAGAAGTATCAGCAATATTATTAGTCCTGACCTGGCGACTCGATTTCAGCCATTTTCCCATCGTCATAATGTAGCTTCCTTGTGCATTTTTCTATAAACACTTTCATGGTAGTTGTTCCGATGAACTTTCTTCTATGGTACCTAGACTTTATGAATTTAAACGCAGTACTAGATTGGCGGTAAGGTCACGTCATTTGATAGTTGAATTAGCTAGATGCAATCGGATGTTCTTTGTCAACAGTTTCTTTTCTCGCACTTCACGCTTCTGGAACTCTCTTCCGTCTTCTTGCTTTCCAAGCAGGTTTGATTTTTAAATCTTTCCACTTTATGTCAACGGAAAACGTTAGTCCGAGAAGACGCAATGTATCACTCGGCTGGAGGTTAGCATCAGCCATGCTGATGGAAGGTAAAAAAGGCTTCTCTCAGACGATTAAATGTGGGCAATTTCATTTTGGAGGCGTTAAAATTAACAAGCCATTTCTTGCCCCAGTTAACAACAGATAGTAGATCGTTTTTGAGGTCAGCTGCCAATTTGACCTTGTCGAACCGCTCAGACTTACTATGACTATTGTGTTGTCAGCATAAATACACAGTTGAGAACTGATGACAGAAAGGTCATTGATGAAAATTAGGTACAATGTCAGTGCATGATTTGAGTCTTTTGAGAACATCTGCATTAATGCAAACAAGGTGGAAATATCTACATATTGTCTTTGAAACTGACTTAAAAACACTATGAATATTATATATCAGCAACGGTCAAATAAATAATGAATTTGTATTGTTTGTTTCTCGTTCTGTAACGATAGAATCGCCTTTCATGTAATATTTATTAACCTAATTTTCTTTCTTTTTTAGCTAAGTTTCGCGGAGAACAAGGCTCGAGATTTATACAAAATAGATTGATTTGTTTTTTACGACTTATCAACCGTTTGCATTTTATTTAAAATATTTTTAGCCTGTAAGAATATATCGGGGCTAATAATGGTTTAGCGATACAAATCTTATTAATTAACCCATAGCTCGGGGGAGAAGAGGTGGATTCATAACATTCCCGATGGTATTTGCACGAAAGTGAACATAACGAAGCCGACCGGAATTGGAACTCCGCTTTCCGATTTCCAATTCCAAGCCCTTATGCATTACACCACCATCATATCCAAGCTTAGAGCACCTGTTATTCCCAAGCAGTCACCCATCTAGATGCTGACCAGGCACGACGTTGCTTACACAAGTTAAATGGTTATAGTGGGATTGGTAATGATGAATAAAATGTGTTATATGAATGGAAGAGAAGATGACATGAAGTGGAGATTATGAGGATATGGAGGATAGATAACGATTGACGATTGGCTTGAAAATGTCAAGATTATAAAACCATTTTGTGCATCGTGGTGCAGTGGTTAGCAACATTGTCTCGCTAGATCCGTTATGGCTAACTAGAGGGTCCGATTCTCACTGGGTGCCTCATATTTTCAGCATTGTGCCACATTCTAAGCTATTCTTAGAAAATCACCATATCAAGCGAAAGATGATAGAAGCCTGGAGGCGACCGTGCTAGTGCTATGATGGTTGATCCCCAACTTACGAGGCGGCTTCACTTTCGCGCCTCTCGCAAGACTGTCATGTAACATGCGCATAATTCATAGTTGAAACATGGTCAGCCAAGTCTTGATGTAACTTCTGTGACTAGCAAATGACTTTGCCAGCAGGTTTAGTGGCCTTTAGTGGGATCTACTAATATGTACATTTCTCAGAAAAAAACAAAACTATTCTATGATAAACTTGTTTCTCGATCCTTTCGCAACATTGTTTGACAAAGCCCATTAAATTTATCTCGAATGAAATACATTCTTTGTTTTATTTTACACGACAACAGATTACCCAGATTATCTTGACCATTGAAGAAGTGTTTATCTGAAAGTTTATATAAATGTTTATGAATATCTAGTCTCAGGGAGTGACATGATTATCAGGTGAACTCGTTTTTGACACTGAAAGTGATCACCTACTTTCTCTTACTTTTTCACCTTGCATAGCGTATACATTCAACCCGTTGATGTCTTTCTTCTATGTGCGTTGTCCCTTCAAAACCAGCTGTTATTTTATTGTGTACTATACTACTTGCGTCTAAAAATGTCTTCTGGTATTCTTTACTCTAAGCAGCAGGACCGGCGCGTACTACCCCGACCTCCCGCGACTGCGGAGGGGGCCCAAATCTGACTGAGGTCATCTAGCAGTGCTTCGTGACACTCGCTATCTTATCAACACTTTCTTTTTTCTACTTACATTTATTTACGTTACAAATTAAACTAAGCACAACTGATTATTAAAGGATGAAAAATTTTCGGATTTTGACGTCATTCTGGGGGCTTTGTTTTTCGTTTAAATTCGTGAATTTCTTGGACTTATCTCGAAAAGAAAAACTATATAAAATTCAATATTTTTCATCCATAAATGTGTTAAATTATTCAACTTTTTTACAATAAAAATCTCCAGTTGATGTTTAAATTGCCGCAAAACATTGTTAATTTATTTAAGATGGAAAAAGATTATTATGACATGTCTCTAATTTGTATATCGATACATTGTATTAGGTTGATGCAAAAATAATGACGTAATAATGTCGTTTTTTGACGTATTTTTTAACGTCAAAAAACGACATTATTACGTCATTATTTTTGCACCAACTTAATATTTATTTTCATTATTTTTAATTGTTAACCTATATTGCATATAACCTAATTGTACAAATTTAGGTTACAATAAAAGTTGTATTTTATATGATTACTACCTTATGAAAATTGAGCCGGAGTAGAGAGGGGGCCCTGTAGATTCGGGGTGGGGGGATATGAGACTCTTGCACCAGACCAGCTAAGCTGAACTCGTTTTGTTTGTTGTTTGTCGTTTTGTATTTCGTTTTCAATATTTTTCTATTATTTCGAACTATTGTTCTCATCTTGTTTGATATATAACATGGCCGGCTCGGCTCGAACCTGGGGTGTTCACAGGCTGGTCAGTACTACCGCCAGTCAATTGATGGTTATCTACTTTCCATTTCGTTCTTTCATCTGCTTCTGTCCCACGTTGTGTTCCTTGAACACAGAGCAGTGAAGATCGAATTTCATCCGGACGTAAGCGCTGGATTGGACCATGGTAGAACCGTGTTAAAAAAAGGTCAAAGAACGCTTTCACTGGCGAAAATAAAGCGTGACCCCAAAAAACGGGAATTTTTGAAGTGCGTATTGCCAGACATGAGCAAGTGGCAACACTGCGAGACAGTGACCTTGAGCAAGTAAACATTTCGCCATTTAGAATTCAAGATGAAATTCAAGATGAAAATTCACAGTATCCCAGCATGTTGCAGCAGTCAATGAAGAATCTCAACAGCAGATTTCAAGAATGCATTCGTACAGGAGGGCGCCATCTACAGGACGTAATTTTAAAAAAAATGAAAATTCCATCAATGTTTCTTAAATGGCATGTTTTAAGGTTTCAATTACTATGAATAAAATATTTTTCTTCCATCATTCTTGGTTTTATTGGATTGCTAAAAAGTTCCCGTTTTTTGGGTCACCCTATACAAATAATAATAACGAAGAAGGTCGCCGACTTAATTTTCAATTGGTTTATATAGTTCTTGATACAAAATGAACCCTTCCCGTTAAAAAGTTCTATCGTGAGTAAATTTCAGTGTAATATATTTGAAAATTTGCAAGTTTTCATCTGAAATTAAGAAAATAAAATCCTTAAGCAAAATGGTCAAAATAGATGGAAAAATAAGATACAAGTTTACACAGACGCCGGGAGATGGCGGTTCAAAGAATCACATGTAAAACCTTCAAAGGAATTCAAATATAAGTTATTATTTTTGACGGCATGAGTAAAGTATGAATAATAGATGATTCTACTGGAAGGATCGGTTTTTTGTTGTTATTAAGTAATAAATTGAACCCCGTATAATTAGTTTAATGCAATAATTGGAAAACTATATTTGTATCACATTCAACCGGTGTCAGTTTAAACTGACGCCTTAATTTTTGCATGAATCTAAACTATCCTATGATAATTGTGCACGACCGTTACGCACCTCAATACCTCATAAATAACGGACTATTTCGTTTTGATCACGTGGAAATCGAGGGTAAAAGGCATTACTTTCTTTCTGAGAGAAAAATGACAAAGAAAGAAAGAAAGAAAAAAAATAAAGAAAGAAAGAAAAACAAACAAAAAAGAGAGAAGTGTTTAACCTCTCCTCTCATAAATAATGGACTATTCTGTTATGATTGTGTGAAAAACAAAACGCATAGCAGAAACGCTACTTGGTTTCAGTGAGAAAATGAATAAAAAAAAAAGAATGAAGGAAAAGAAGAAATGTTTAACAGTTGTTTCAGTGAAATGAACCCATTGTTAAAATAACGACTAGCATTCATATTTATGATTATTATTGCAGTATTTTGTCAAAGTTATTAAGCTCAAATATTTCTACGGATATTCCATAGATTCCCGTTATGACCATATTTAATCATTAACATAAAAATTAAGATTCATCTGAAAATTCAAATAGGGAAACGTGCATTTTTCGCGTGTCTTTGTAGTAAAATATAGTTTTGAAAAGAAAAATCACTGAAATCTGTTGAATATTTAGCAAGTTTTCGTCTGAAATTAAGAAAATACGAAATTTTAAGCAAAATAGTCGCAAAATTGCAACAGTATACGTAAAAGGAAGGGATCAGTATAGCACATATCTTCTGGTGTTAGTTTAAGCTGACATCTTTTTTTTTTCATATAGCTAAATTATAACTATAAAATATAATTTTGCAAAGTGAAAATTTCATTAAAATATGTTGGATACTTGCCAAGTTTTCATCTGGAATCAAGAAAATACGAACCTTTAAGCCAAATTGTAACTGTATATGGAAAAAAAATAGATGTCCGTTTAAACTGATACCCGGAAGATATTGGTTAACAAATCACATGTGAAACCTTCAAAGGACTTCAAATACATGACGTGCTTGAAGTTGACTGAAAAGAAAAGGCAGGGATATTGAAACAAACTCCAGGCTAATCTTAATCGGAGGCACCAACTTAATATTAATTATATCCTTTTTTTTTTTTTTAATTATAGCGTTTTATTTATTAATCCGACAGATTTGATCACTGTAAACTTAATTTTTAGTGGATACTCATATATGAGTAGACGCGCCGTTTAGTTATTAAACATTATATTTACTTTCATCTACCGGTCTGGATATTTGAGGGATCTTATTAAAAGAAAATAGGCGCTTTCCGGCAGAATATTTGTCTTTAATAAGATTTCAGGCCGGTAGGCGAAAATAAATATAATGTTTAGTAAATAAACGGCCCGTCTACCCAAATATGAGTAGCCATTAAAAATAACCTTCTTTTTCACATACATCTAAACTTAAAGTGAAAATTTTGCTTATATATGTTGGAATTTTCCCAGTTTATATTTGAAATAAAGAAAATATTAACTTTAGGCAAAAATGTTCAAAATATAAAGAAAAGAGAGCCGTCAGTTTAAACTGACACCAGATGAAAAGAAAGAAAGAAAGAAAGAGATGAATTGAGTCAAACCTATCGTCTCATGTTAGTTTAAACGAACACCTTTCTATAAATCTAAAATATAATTTGATGAAGTGAAAACTTCACTGAAATATGATAATTTCCCAGTTTTCATAGGAAATCAACAGAATATGAAATTTAAACCAAATTATAACAAATTTAATTTAAACTGACACCAGAAGAGTATTGGCTAATTTTTGATAAAGCATCATGGCATTTTCAGCTCATCCAAGACTTCTGTCTTGGATGAGCTGAAAATGCCATGGTGGTGAATAATATGGTGGTGAATGCTGGATAATCTCCTCAAAGATAAAGAAGAGACCTGATGCAACGAAAATGTGGTTCTACAGAAGGATACTGAGGATACCATGAACCGAATATGTGAGCAACGACGAAGTTTTAGAAAAAAAAAAAAATTAAAACAAAATGGAAACTTATAATTAACATCGGGAAGAGACCGTTTAAAATTCTAGTGAACATAGAGACAAAAGAGGGCTTGGAAAATTTGATACTCACAGGATAGATTGAAAGCAAAAGGGACAGAGGAAAACGACGCATAAAATTACTTAGTGAGCTTGAGTAGATGAATGATGGAACAAGATTTGAGAGAAATAGCAGAAAGACAAAATTTATTAAGAGCTACGAAGGAGAGGAGTTTATGAAGAGTTATGATCGCCTACGTCCTGAAGGGACACGGCACACGAAGAAGAACAGAGAAATGTCAATTTACGGCTATAAATAAATTGCAAAATTAAATTATTCCTTGAACTAACGATTGAATATAAACTTGATTCTCTTTTTGCACGGAGGATGTTCCAGAGACTATCGTGCAAAATAAAGCCGTATAAAAAGAATATACAGTATAAATATGAAAATTAAAGATAGGTTCCTTCCAAATATATTTAATAAAAAAAAGTTATCTGTCTATATTTCTGAGATGAGGTATTAGGTTGGTGCAAAAATAATGACGTAATAATGTCGTTTTTTGACGTTAAAAAAAACGACATTATTACTGCACCAACCTAACATTATGTACACTATTTACATTATTCGGACTATTGTCCTAATCTTTGTCGCCATATTTATTACAATGTTCCGGCATTCTTCAGGTGGTTGGGTAGACTGTTCTAGTTCTACGTGCCATGTTTAATGCATTTCATCTTCCGTTAATTACCACACTCCAAGTTCTTCACTACCTTAACCAGGTATTGAACTCAAACTCTTCCTGCCACTGGATCTAACCAACGCCTCTGTCCACTGTGCCATGTGTTCTTCAGGACGTCTGTGTGTGAATTCCTGGGTATTATAAACCTAATGTTGGGCACCTCGACGTGGTGTAATGGTTAAAAAGGTTGTCTTGCTAGATCAATTACGACTGAGTAGTGAGTTCAATCCTCACTCGGTGCTCCATACTTTCGGCCTTGTGCCACATCTAAGTCGGGCTTAGAAAATCATTATAAACCTAATGTCTTCAGCCATCTATTTTACCAGTGCTCATATTGCAATGTTTGCTGTTATTGCATGTAATAAGTAAAAAGGGGTAGCACTCTATTTTCTTTTATGTGCCGTGTCCCGTTATGACGTGAGCAGCCAAGACTCTCTACAACTTCCTTTACTTTCTAGCTTTACAATCACTCCCAGTTGCTGTTCTGTCATTACTTTACACGTTAGGATTTATCACCCAAGAGTCAAATACCAGACATTTAAGAATCACTGGAATAGACATAGATGAAGAGATACATACCGAAATATGAACACAGCGAAACAGACAGACAGATATGAACAGAGCTATTGATACAGATAGATATGGGCAGAACTATATATATATATATATATATATATATATATATATATATATATATATATATAGAGAGAGAGAGAGAGAGAGAGAGAGAGAGAGAGAAAGAGACAGACAGACAGGCAGGCAGACAGACAGACAAGAGACAGAGAAAAAGATAGATACGAACACAGAACGTGACAGACATAGAGGTAGATAGATATGAACAGACCGAGACAGACAGACAGACAGACAGATAGATAGATAGATAGATAGATAGATAGGTAAAAACGGAATGAGACAAATAGAGTGATATAGATATGAACAGAGATAGATAGATAGATAGATAGGTAGAAACAGAATGAGACAAATAGTGATATAGATATGAACAGAGATAGATAGATATATAGATAGATAGATAGATAGATGCGATCCCAGGTATATAGATAGGTAGAAACAGAATTAGACAAATAGAGTGATATAGATATGAACAGAGATAGATTGATAGATAGATAGATAGATAGATAGATAGATAGATAGATAGATAGATAGATAGATGCGATCCCAGGTATAATCAGTTTCTCCCCTACCTTGACTCAGCATTGCACATATAATTTATTTGTATCACTGAGATTCCACCCCATTTTCTTCTCTGGTTGGAATTCTTCTCCTAAGATTAAAATTCCTCTTCGAGGCGTGAAAACCTCTGAACAAGATTTCTTGTAAGTATTTACCACAAATAACCCGGATATGAAAATGTTATGCCTTAAAATAAAAGGATTAACTTTATTGACACAAACACTTTGTCAAAACGAGAAAAAAAAAGTACTTTTTTTCTTTAATGTCTCGGATATCTGACTTAATTTTTATGTATTTGCATTAAAATCTCTTGTTATTTTGAGAAGGAACAAGAGCACTCAATGAAAATGAAGAAAGAATTTCACATCTTGTATATTTACGAGTTCTCAAGCCTTTTCTATGCATCGAGTGTTGACGTAATTCTTTTTTATACTAAATTTCAACCAATATAAGGCTCGAGAGACACTCAAGTTTACAGTTTCTTTAGATATCTTCTGATAAGAATGACATATAAGCTTAAATAAAAACCACGCTTTCTTGCAGTATCTGCGTTTTTCTGTTCTAGAACTGAATCGGGCCCAGAACTACCAGTGAATGAATGCTCACTCTGGTAGGCCCTGGGCCTCGAGCGGCTACTGGGTCTCAAACTCAAGTGGTACTCGGATATAGGTTCCATCATTAAAGATGCAGGAAAAATGGTCAGTTCCTTGTGCCGCTTCAGTACCTGACTCTTCCTGTTATTCTCTACCTTTACAAGAGCCAGATTAGACCGAAAATGGTGCTGCGACTATATATGGACAGGAGCTGTACAGCCCTCACTTTCCAGTGTCAATAGCATTTAAAAGTGTCTCCGCTTCCTTATGGGGAACAAATTATTTTTCACTCTGCAATCCTTCTCTCAAAGACGAGATGTCTCAAGCCCCTCGCTTTTCTATCGCTATTTCCATGGAAAGTGCCCAGATGAACACCATCCCTTAGTTCCACCAATTCTAACCTTCGTGGCTAGAACCCGCCATACTACGCAAATTGTAGTGAACCACCATCATTCACTCTGTATTTCATTGGTGAGAAGTAAGTTCCACTCGAGCAGCTTCTTCTGTGGAAGCGGCTCTCCGATCATTACAACGTTGACGTGCTCAAGTCTAAGTTTAACCGTTATCTTCCTCACCTATCCGTATAAACTGTGCATCTTATTCTGTAAACCTTTACCTTGAGTGGCTCCCGAGCCTTGAACAGGGTAACCTCAAAGTAAAAAAAAAACTCCTTGTGATCGGAAATATTATGATAGTAATGGCGAAATTGATAATATCTGGCCCCTAAAAGCAGATAATTAACCCTAAAGTTTATAATAAAACAAGAACGGTCACTTGGAATAGACTCCGGCGAGGGTGCTTTCCTGAACACTTTAATCTGGACATGCCCAAGTCAAGGGTCAATAGGTATATATTTGCCTCGTTCTCATAATTTCATCTCCCAATCTCCGCTTTCATTCATACATTACACCTTATTTACATTCTAAATGTAACCTTGAGTGGCTCACGACCCTTGTATTCGGTGAAATTTAGCTAAAGAGTGAAATTAGTTTACGGAATATTACGTGAAAGGTAACTATAATGTTAAAGAGAGAGAAAAACGGTGGAGTGATTTTCGGTTACCGTCTCCATGGTTTGAAATTCAGCGTTGTCCTTTTCCTAGACTGGCTACCACCCAAGGCTATAGATTAACGCTCTTTTCATGGAAAGCATTAAGACGAACTACATTCCTTCGTTCCACTAATTCTAACTTTCACAGCTAAAGTGAGATAGCGAGATGTATGTTCCACTCCAAGCGCTTCTTTCCATTGATCGTTACTTTGTGGAAATGGCTCCCAGGAGGATGCTTTCCCGGTCACTGCAATGTTAACCTGTCCATATCTAGGGTTAACCGTTATCTTCACTACATATACCCATAAACTGTTCCTGTTACTCTGTAACTAACTCCAGTGGCTCTTGGGCCTTGTACGGAGTGAACATAATTGTAAAAGAAATATTCCAATCTACTCTGCTATAAAACCCGTAGCTAGATAAATGGATAGAAGAGATGTATACGTACGTTTTCCAAGGTTATTAACGTGAGCGAGATCGCAACGGATTAGGCGGATATTTCAACTCGGTTTGATGATTTCACTTCATGCGCACCGATGGCCTTTATGCTACCAGCACAGCCTACCTTACGAGTACAATAATACTATTATGGACAAATGTCCATTCGGAAGTGTACTGTTTGTTTACCATTTTGATTATATTTTTTTGTTCTCGGTGACAGCCGAGATTCTCGTCCAGTGCATCAATTTACACTGAAGTTTGATTTGTGCGTTTAAAGAAAATTGATACGAGGTCAGTAAAATGAGACGAAATCTTGGCTTACGAAGGAAATGCTATACACCTCGTGTGATAATCTGAATAAAGGTCATCATTAGGGAGTGTTTCTTTTTGTTCGACTGTTTGCCTAAGAGTTTTGATTTAAAAACAGAGACCAAAATATTGAATCAGTTGCTAAGACTGCTGCTTGGAAAGTTGGTTCACTGTGTTGTGCTAGACAGTTTTATCTAGACAGAATCTATCTTACAATTTTACATATAAGTCTACCATTCGTCCTCGCTTTGAATATTGCTGTCACATCTGGCCTGGTGCTTCTGCTATATATTCAGAGATTTTTGATAAAATCTAAAGAAGGATCTACAATGATATAGGTCCTGACATGGAAATTGAATTCAGTCACTTTCCCACCGCCATAACTAATTTCCCTGTGGCTTATTCTATAAATCATTTCATGGTAATTGTACTAATTAAATTTCCTTTATGGTACCTAGACTTTATGAATTTAAACGCAGTTTTCGTCGTCATCGTCGTCGTCGTCGTCGTCGGCGGCGGCGGCTTTATCTTGTATCCAAGAACCTAACTTCTTTACTGATCGCTTCCTTTATGATGATGGCGTTGATGGCTAAATTCATCAGAGCCATCACAGTACTAGATTAGCAGCAAGGTTTCATCACCAATTCTTCAATAATTTAAATGCAATTTCAATCGTTCTCTTCTGTCTTCTTAATTCTTGTTCTTTTATTGTTCTTTCTCTCTAATACTATTTTTTTCATATTCTCTAACCCGTGGTACCCCCCTTACGTCTTAGTGGCTTTATTGTCTTGCCTGGGTTGAAATGATTAAAAAAAAATCGTAGACATAATAGCACTAGTCCTTGACCGCCTGTTCGGACTCTAGCTTACCCCAAACCTCAAGTGGAACTTGTATATATGATCCTTCGCTAAAGATAAATGGCCGGTTCCCTATACCGCTCCAGTAAGTAGCTGACAGTCCCCGTTTTATTCTACCTTAACAAGAGCCTGATCTGGCTCTTGTAGAGGTAGAATAGAACGGGGACTGTCAGGCCGAAAATGAAGTAACGTCATGTACGGACAGGAGCTGCCCAGTATTCACTTTCCAGTGTTGATAAGGTCCAAGAGCGTATCCTTGGTCTTGTGGATGATGAATTATTTTACACGCAGAAACCCCATTTCCCCAAATGCGAAACGTTGCATGCCACCCGCTGCTCACACGCTATTTCCATTGGAAATAGTCAAACGAGACGTATTCTAACCTTCACGACTAGGACCCACAATGCTACGTACATTGTAGCGCACCACCCTCATTCCTTTCTCATTCCATTGTTGAGAAGAAAGATTAACTCGAACGGCTTTACCTTGCGAACCACTACAGTGTGAAATGGACTCTCAACGGGATACTTTCCAGGCCACTAAAATCTGTGTATGATTAAATGTTATCTTTCCCACATATCCTCATATATCTTAACTCTTACTCTTGCTGCTCACGCAACAAACTCATTCAGAGATCTTCTACCTCGAGTGGCTCTTAGGCCTTGCTTAGGGTGAACATTAAAAAAGAAGGCAATACAATGTTGTATCCAGCCTCATTCTAGCTACAGCAACGATGCCAAGCAGTATCGGTCCCTGCCCTTCTCATCAAGGATATCGATAGCGTGAAGAGAAGACATGCTGTGTGGACAGCTGTCTATCTCCCATAAAAGAATCATGTTCAAACCGATACCCAAGGGAGAGCACTCAAACATCGCCTCAACTGCGCGCAATTGGTCAAACACACCCCACGCTTCCATTTCATCACCAGCTGAACCAAAAAAATAAATCCCAAGCGCACAGCCATAGATTTTCGAAACCGACGGATGCCACAAAGGCTAAAATTACCACATTTTTATTTTCCCGTTTTTAAAACACAAGCTTAATAACTGAATTTGTATTTTACGGCTTATCAACCAGAAATATATTTTGGATTATAAGAATAATTCTTTTTGCATTAGCAATATTTTTTCTTGTTTTAAGATAACAATAATTTTTCCAGATACAAGTTCTACTGGTGTCCGGAAAACCGAACTAGTTATATTTTCATCGCCACCGTTCGGACACCGACCTGCCGCCAGTCACGATGAACGGATGTCCCCTGAAGGAGGCACCATGCCTTGAGAGGCTATTGGACCTCAAACTCACAATTGACCTCAAGTGGAACTTGTACATACGATCCATCTCTAAAGATGCAGGTAAAATGGTTGCTCCCCTGTACCGCTCCAGTAAGTACCTAACACCTCTATTTACAAGAGCCAGATCGGGTCAAAAAAGGAGTACTGATGAGCACATTTAGTCGGGAGGTTTATGTTAAGGGGAGATGTTTAGTTCTCACTTTCCAGTCTTGATAGAATTCAAAAGCCTCTCCGACTCCTTGTGGGTGATGAATTATTTTCCACCCTCTAACCACCTTCTCTCACGGGCGGGATGTGGCAAGCTTCTCATTGCTCTATCGCTACTTCCATAGAAAGTGCTCGGGCGAACTACATTCTTAGGTTCCGCCTGGTCTAACCATCACGGCTAGGACCCGCCATACCACTTACATAGTTGCAAACCATCCTCATTCCCTCTGTATTCCATCGGTGAGAAGTAAGTTCCACTCAAACAGCTACTTTTCCGCGAACCACTGTTCTGTGGAACAGACTCCTAAGAGGACATTTTCCCGATTACTACAATCTTAACCTGTTCAAGTCTAGAGTTAACCGTTATTTTCGCCTCCTATCCATATAAACTTCCCCTTAACGTAACCCTCTACCTCGAGTGGCTCCCGGGCTTTGTACAGGATGGAAAGAAAAAGCTAGAGGAGAAGTGATGATTTCATACTTTTCCCAAGGCTATCTGTGCGTAAGTGAATGTAAAAAAACCTGACTGGAATTCGAACGCGGCTCTACAACTTCTCACGCTATCCATTACGCCACCGGCACATCAGCAAGCTTAATAAAATGTTAACATGTTTCCTTTAATAATAATAAAACGTTCAGCTATCTCTGATGCTAAAAGTCATAATAATAATAATAATAATAATAATCATGAAAACGGAAGAGTAGACAAGACTGGTCAAGGAAGGAAAAAAAACAATTCACAGCAGCTAAAAAAAGGAACCTAACGACCAGTAGATTGAACGCAGATACTACATAAAAACGATGGGACCAAAAGCAATTATATGGGTACTTCAGGAGACAAATTATGTCGGCACTACAGAAGGTAGATTATATAGACACATTAGGAGATATATCGAGAGTACTAACAATAAATCTACATGAACACGGCTACATAAAGGAAAGATTAAAAGGAAAAAAATGAATAGCTCTTAAGTGGCACAAAATAATTGCCGCAAGAACCAATGATATAAAAGCCAAAAGAGATAAGACAGAAAACCAACAAATGGCGTGGAAATCAAGATGAAGCGGTGAACCACATAATTGAAGAATGTAGCAAACTGAGTCAGCTAGAAAAGAAGAATAAGCCTTACTGGGTGGTGGAATGCGACCCACAGAGAAATGTAAAATCGACTACATTTTGACCACATAGACCCAGTGATATATGCACAGTCTAGAATTTTGGCATAAAAATCCAACACTTAGAGAGTGAAACGGATCACCTAATTCAGGCCGGAAGACTAGCCTTAGTAAGAAGAAAAGGATCACAGAATATGAATATATATATATATATATATATATATATATATATATATATATATATATATGTGTGTGTGTGTGTGTGTGTGTGTGTGTGAACATAGAAGTCAACACTTAGAGGCGACGATCTGTTTCATGCTAGATGGAATCGTCAGGCCTTCTAGCATGAAACAGACTGTCGCCTCTAAATGTTGAGTTCTATGTTCACATTTATATTTACACACGCTCTATCTCTGATATTGAGCACTTTATCCCATAAATATAGCACATCTTAAGACTTCTTATATATATATATATATATATATATATATATATATTCTGTGATCACCTATCGGTAATCACTCTTTCTCTCGCTGTGATGCTCTGTCTCTCTCTCTTTATCTATCTATCTATCTATCTATCTATCTATCTATCTATCTATATGTATATATATATATATATATATATATATATATATATTGCTTTAAAACATTCAATTTAATATTACTAGGCATAATGAAAAATAAAAGTGGAAAAACAAACTGGTTATTGATCCTCTTTTATTTTTCATATATATATATATATATATATATATATATATATATATCATTTCACTGAATTAATGCGATAATACCACTAACACTCTGTGGGTTTCTGGAAGTGGAATAGAATTGGAAGACTTTAGGGAGAAGAAAGGACAATAAAAGAACAGATATCAGGAAGACAGACAGAAGAAGGGGGATTAACGTTGCATTTAAAATTTGAATGTTGTAGGTGGCATTGTGGATATGCGTTGTGGTGTAATAGATAACGTCCCAGAATGAGAGAAATCGTTGACCTGAGTTCGATTTACAGTAGGGTTCGTTACATTCACTAATGAGCAAAACCACTGTGAATAGCAAGGATCCATGTTTTTTCTTAGCTCTAGGCTGATTAGCATGTCATACTGGGTCCTATAGCCTTGCTTGGCAATCAGTCTACCGCAGAAAAAAATGATAACCTACTGCGGGAATATCTGCTTAATCAGTCATGAATCTGGAAAAAAAAAGAGATCGCCCAAACGTGTATCATTTAACCGACTGCCTGACTGAGGTGGGAGGGAAGCAAGAAATTAGAAGGGAGTACCACAGGTGAAAAGTGCGAGAAAAGAACAGAACTTACGAATATTTCAACAGTAAAATGATCCGTTCTAAGTTGCCAATTTAGCAGTATGCTTAAATTCAGGCGATCAAGATACTAAAAACTTCGAAGCAAGCAGAAGAGAAAAGGAAAAAGTCAAACGACAAAAGAGCAAGGCTCGAGAAAATCGACCTCTTCTTCGACCAACATTACGATGCAGCAATGCCATCGGCTCTTCCATGCAAGAATTAGTCTACTTAGCCATCAACGCCATCATCATAAAGGAAGCGATCAGCAAAGAAGAAATTAAATTGTTCGATACGCGATAATGCTGATAACGACGATATGTCTGAGATGAAGCATTGTAATTATTTACACTATTTACACCTGTTCGGATACAGTGGATAAAAGCGATGGTTGAATCCAATGACTTAACACAAAGAGTTGTAAGTTCAATACCTGGCTACAGTTGAGGTGAACAAAAACTTGGAGAGTTGAGGTAAAGGGAGATAAATGATACTGAGACATCCGGAAGAGGTATGTCACGTGGAACTAGAACAACCTAACCCGGTGGACGAAATAAAGGATTCAGTTTGAAATTCCAACCACCTGAAGAAGGCCTGAATGTACGACGATAGAAACGTCGTCAATATGGTAACAAGGTTTAGGAGAAATATCATTTATTAAGAGCTATGAAGAACAGGAAATTGTGGAGAGCCATGATCGCCTACGTTCTGAATGAATACGGAATATAAAGAAGTATCCTGTCGTTAGTAACTATTAAAAATAGACCTAAATTACATTAGCCTTACTCAGTCGCTCACAGGACTTTTTTTTATTTGACATAGGACGTTTTTAAATTAAGCTAAAAATCCTCCTTATATATATACTTCTAAATATAGTACGCATCATATTTAAAAGTTTATCAAAGTTTCTTTTTTTATCATATTTTTTATGATATTCATTATAAATTTAAGCAATGACCATAGAATATTACACTTCTGAAGATGTTTTGACGAGAAAATGTTTCTACGTAATTCCACGCTTAAAAGGACTCAATTGAAAGGCAATCCACTTTTAAGAATGAGGTTACTTTATTATGTCTCGACAAATAATTTAACCTAAATCTCGATTTTTTTCAAAGTTTTTTTTTATATCCGGTATGCTAGCAACGACTAAAAATAGACCGAAATTAACTCGTCTTGCACAGCCGTTTCGGAACATTTGACAATATTCCAGTTGTTTAAGTAGATAAGACATTCAGGGTGAAGTTGCAGGGGAATAGATGTTTGGGATCTTTTTGAGGTTTAACCACATCTGCTCCTCTTAGAGAACTCGTAACAGTTGGGAGGCGCTGTGATTGCTATCTTGTTTATATATTTAATAGAGAATGCTACTAAATTTCTTTCTCTGCTAATGCGAATCTTTTTTTTTTCTTTCTCGATCATTTCTTGTGAAAACAAACTCTTTCTAACGCGTAAGCAAGCATCCGGATGATTTTTAGAAGCCAGACTTTTTCCTTGGCGTCTTAGTTTTTCTGTCTGTCTATTAATCAAACCATCTGCCTGAATATTCAGTCGTCCATCAGTTTGTATTTTGCTCGGGTTATCGATTGGACAGCTATTTTACCGTTTAGTCGAATTATATAGCTGAGG
This sequence comes from Acanthosepion lycidas, assembly GCA_963932145.1. NCBI lineage: Eukaryota > Metazoa > Mollusca > Cephalopoda > Sepiida > Sepiidae > Acanthosepion > Acanthosepion lycidas. The sequence continues at coordinate 63,096,161 of OZ010600.1, read as the reverse complement.
GAATTCCAGTATATCCGAATCAGCCTCGACGTGTTTATTTCGGTTGAGCAGTTTACTTACTGGAATTGTCTGCCTGTCATTGAACCAGTCACTCTTTTTGGCCTTTCTGTCGATCTCTGTTTCTAACAAAACTCCGTCTTATTCTTGATCCCAAATTCAAATATTAGTTATTATTAGAAAAACTTTATCTTTAACGAATCTAATATGCAAAAATCTTAATGATTTTCCGGCAAACGAATAATGTGGCGGTTAAAAAAGTTCATAATTATTTTTTTTATTTTTGGAGCAGTAGGTTTTTGGAGGCAAACGAGTTTATTATCTGGTGCTTGCATAACCCACACTCACACAGAATACACTATTTTTTTTCATTTTTCTTCATCCATCCATCCATCTATCTATCTATCTATCTATCTATCTATCTATCTATCTATCTATCATAATTTAGCTCTTGAAAATATATTTTCAATTGAGCACTGTTGACAAGCTAATTCCAAAAATAATGGTCACCTGCGTAAATGCAAAGGTTTTCAGTAAAATGAATGGAGCACTTTGGCTGATTGGCGTTTGTTTACGTCTGTAAAAACAATACGCTAGATTTGGCTGACTCGTTCTGACGTGGGAAGATGGCTCAGTTGTAGAAGTTGAGTGACACCAAATCGGTTCGGTTTCAATCCGGGCTTGAGTCATTTGGTTGTCTAATCGCACTGAGGAGGTGTGATCCAGCGAAACAGTACTGTCTGCGAATTATATATATATATATATATATATATATATATATATATATATATATATATATATATATATATATATATATATATATATATATCAAGTGTGCTATATTATGGAATAAAATGCTCAATATCATAGATAGAGCGTGTTATAGAGATAGAAGGCGACAGTCTGCTTCACGGTGGCCTGACGATTGCGTCTAGCAAGAAACTGCCTGTCGCCTCTGAGTGTTGACTTCTATGTTCACTTTTATTTATATATATAATTCTATTTTAGAGTGTGCGACTTCCGTCCGTCCGTCCGTCACTCACTCTAAAATACATTGAACGATCGAAATCAAATGATGGGGAGAAGTGCAAACAGCTAAGGGAGTACAAAGTAGGGTTTTGTCAAAGTATTGTCCCAAATAAACAGTTATTTCAAATTCCATCGTTTGGTTTGCGAAATTGAACGAAACGTAGAGTTTGTAAATCTTCACAGAAATATTAGCGATCACTTCAACAATACTAAATACCGTGAGGATTTCAACACGTGTCAGTATTTTAAAAAACGAATAAAATTGATATTTTGCAAAGAGTGTGGTCTCAGCGCTTGCATAAGATTTTCTAAGCAGTCACATTCAAACATTGCAGGGAAAGGAGTGATTCGCTCGTTCCCTTCGTTTTGGGGGGGAGAAACATTAATTTTTTTTCATTCCTCTCCTGATCTATTTCTTGTCCCTGTTTAGGTTTATTTATGAATTTCAGTCGTTTTTAATTTTACAAATTGAATCGATTTTCTAACGATTTTATATTTTAGTCTTGCGCTAGTTTTATTATCACATTTAAAGTGTATCGGGTTGTTCCTGTTAAAAGTAATAAGTAAATAATTCCTCAACGATATTCTCTGATAAAAGGATTGGCAAATTTAAGAGACGCCCATAAATATTAATCTGGTTAACTAAACAATCTAGGTAAATTATGGAGGATGCGAAGTGACGTAATTTGATGTTTAATAAACGTGAGTAAAGGATGTTGAACTTAGTTTTTAATGCAATTAATATTTAAATTATTTTTGTATTGGATAAACTTATGTATTATATATTTTTAAAAATACAGGAGCAGACTGTCGCCTTTGAGTGTTCCCTTCTATATCTATAACATAAATTTAACCATTTTTTTTACAGTCATGTATATTGGCTTGGGATAGGAGTAATTCTTTAATGAATGGAGATATTTGAAAAAATCCTGGGCGTAGATTTATATTTTGCTATATATTTATATTTGTGCATAAACTTTGTATTAAACAGAACGGGCATCGAACCACCGTTGAGATTTTATCGAATAAGTGGTTTAAGTTTAATGTCAAGTGGAATGTTGTAAAGGAACCTGCTGAAATTATGTATTATATTCCAATTTTTTTTTGTTATAGTTAGATCACTTTATCTATCTATCTATCTATCTATCTATCTATCTATCTATATATATATATATATATATGAATCTTTGTGTGTGTGTAATGTCTCGTTAACTTTAACGAATGACGCACAGCAGTTCCCTTCCTTTGAACTGAACCCGCATAGGTGATTTGATTATAGTGTTGAAGGCTTGAAAGAATTTTTGAGAAATTGTATCATGAAGTCTCCAAATAGCCCTAATTTTTCTTTCCTCTTTAAGGGCATTTACCCAATATATATATATATATATATATATATATATATATATATATATATATATATATATATATATATATATATATATAAAGAAATATAGTCTTAAGGTGTGCTATATTTATGGAATAAAGTGCTCAATATCAGAGATAGAGCGTGTGTAAATATAAAATGAACATAGAAGTCAACACTTAGTGGCGACAGTCTGTTTCATGCTATATGCCTGACGATTGGCCTGACGATTGCATATAGCATGAAACAGACTGTCGCCTCTAAGTGTTGACTTCTATGTTCATTTTATATATATATATATATATATATATATATATATATATATATATATATATATATATATATATATATCCACAGACAGACTGTTTCGCTGTATCACAGCTTATCAGTGTGGTTAGATATGCGATTGCTTCAAGCCGGGATAAAATCCCGAATGATTTAAAATGAGTCAGAGTCTCTCATCCTTAGGTTATCAGCACAGAAAGTGAATTTTTAACACGTTATATACGAGATATAAGCATGACCGGCTACCATAGTGCTCAGTTCATAGCGAAGAGCTTTTAGCCTTAATTAGTAGCAGCCGCCCAATTCCCTTTAACGGTGACAGACGACCTAACACCTTAGATAAGAAAAAAAAAATCTCGAACTAGGAAAGAAAAAAGAAAGTTAGACCAAAAGGCAAACACCTAGCTATGGTGTAAGGTAAAGTGCTCAACACGCAGACTAACTATACAGAGCAAAAAACAAAAACAAAACACCCCCCCCAAAAAAAAACCGCTTCACAACGCCAGGACTTAACAAAGGAGAGATCGACTCATTAATCAAGTTTCACGCTCTCATGATCTTCAGGCGGCTAGAACATATATAATTAAAAACATATATATATATATATATATATATATATATATATATATATATATATATATATATATATATAATCAATCTACTCCATGAATGGCAGTAAAACGACTAACACACAAGAGGTTACAGAATGTGAATAAGGGAAAACAGAAACATCATTAAGGAACGAAAACTATAAAAGACTAATAAAAATGGCAGTAAATAACGATGGACACTGCATTTACGTATAGAGCCGAAATAGAGTTACACAAGTGAGAAGTGTGATAGAAAAACTATTAGTATAGAAATTAGATTTACATCTAACCATTTCAACTGTAAATTGATGAGGCCTTGTTGCTAATCTACCACTGCACTTAAATTCATGAAGTCTATGTACCATAGCGGAGAGTTCATCAGAAGAATTACCATGAAAGTATTTATACGAAAGGCCCCGGGAAGCTACATTACGGTGATGGAAAAATGAATGAAGCTGAGATACTAGGTCAGGTCTAATAATATTGCTGATTCTTCTTTGGATTTTTTCAAGAATTTCTAAATATATAGCAACAGCGCCAGTTCATATGTGGCAGCAATATTCTAATGGTAAACTTATAAATATATAAAATGGGGTTTTGGAGAGAAAAATTGTCTAGCACAACACAGTGAACCGACTTTCTTAGTTGTACACCTAGAAATTATGTCAGCCCGAGAAGTCGCAAGAAACCACTCTCATGGTGATTGAAGGCAGAAAGGAGTCTAATAGAGAGAAGTTTTGTTTTGGTGGCGTTAAAATTAACAAGCCATTCCATGCCCCAGTTAACAACGGTTTGTAGATCAGCTGCCGATTTGACCTTATCGAACCGATCAGACTTATTATTGAGACAGGAGCAAATAGTTGCGTTATCGGGATAGATGCCGAGTTGAGAACTGATACCATCATGAATGTCATTAATGAAAATTAAGAACAAAGTAGGCCCAAGGTTATATATAGTGACTATTACTGCTAATAATGCAAGGCTCTTCGGTAAATCGAATCGAGTTCTCTCAGTCACTGTGTGTTTATCTAAAAATAAATACGCTTAAATTCACCCTCATCCCTGCCGTGCGCCAATGGCTTAGTGGTCGAATCCCCCGACTAACGCCAACCGGACGTCTAGCCACACTGATGAGCTGTGATACGGCTAAACAGTCTGCCACTGGATGATATGTATGTATATATATTGCTCCAGCTCTTATTTTAGTCGATATTCCGTATTTTTAAACAATGTATTTTACATCTACTGGCATGTGCACTCGGGGAAACCTAATAAAAATATCTAAACTTTCCTGAAAAGGGTAAATACAGCCGTGGCGCTATCTTTGACACTTAGGTCTAAGGCACACCGGATCCGAAGATCCTCTTCTATAAAGGTGGACACGGGTTCAGACCCAGCCGAAGAGCGCAGTATCCTTATTAAGTTTTAAGTGCGGAGGCCGTAGACGTAATGCACACTGTTTAGAAAACGGTGCGTCTATTTCAACTATATAATAACGTCTGAAGTAATAAAAATATCGGTATATATACATATAGTGTGGTGTTAGGGCCCCCCGAGGCAGTGTAATGGTTAGCAAGCTTCTCTCGTTAGAACAATTGCGACTGAGTACTGAGTTCGATTCTCACTGGGTTCCCCATACTTTCGACCTTGTGCCACATCTAAGCCACGCTTGGAAAATCACTATAAGGGCACTTCAAGGTGGTGTAATGGTTAGCAAGCATGTTTCGCTGGATTCATTTCGACTGAGTAATGAGTTTGATCCCCACCTGGTGCTTCACACTTTCGGCCTCGTGCCAAGTGTAAGCTACGCTTAGAAAATCATTTCGGGCACCTCAAGGCGGTGTGATGGTTAGCAAGCTTGTCTCGCTAGAACAATTACGACTGAGTAGTGAGTTCGATACTCACTGGGTGCTCAACATTTTCGGCCTTATGGCACGTCTAAGCTACGCTTAGAAAATCATTTCGGGCACCTCAAGTCCATGTGATGGTTAGCAAGCTTCACTCGCTAGAACAATTGCGACTGAGTAGTGAGTTCGAATCTCACTGGGTGCCCCACACTTTCGACCTTGTGCCACATCTAAGCTACGCTTGGAAAATCACTATAAGGGCACTTCAAGGTGGTGTAATGGTTAGCAAGGATGTTTTCGCTGGATTCATTACGACTGAGTAATGAGTTCGATCCTCACTGGGTGCTCCACATTTTCGGCCTTATGCCACGTCTAAAAAACACTTAGAAAATCATTTCGGGCACCTCAAGGCGGTGTGATAGTTAGCAAGCTTGTCTCGCTAGAACAATTACGACTGAGTAGTGAGTTCGATCCTCACTGGGTGCCCCCACACTTTCGGCCTTGTGACACATCTAAGCTATGTTTGCAAAATCACTGCATACAGGGTGGTCCGAAAGTCTTGTCACCCACTACCAAAGAATAATGAGAACAATGGAATAACAAGTAATACCAAAGCACGTGTATTGGATCCAGTTTATTTACTTTCATTGACGCCGTTACACCTCGAGAAGTTCTGTATGAATAGAATCATTTTTGTGACACAAAATGATACGGCGTCATGTCCTGTGTTATATTTTAGGAAGCTGTGCTTTCTTAATTGTTGCAACAACGTTCTTCAACTGACTGGTATTCTGGTATTCGTTCATGTGAAACTCTCTCCCTGATAATACCCCAGAGGGTTGAAATAGAAAATTATATTACGTAAGGGCGACAAGACTTTCGGACCACTCTGTAAATATTTTGAAATGACCCCCCCCCCAAAAAAAAAACACGAATATGCTGTGAAATTGAGTGGTCGTTGTTTGCAAATGTGACAACTTGTGTTCTAGGCTAAGTGATAATCATTACAGATAGTGGTTCAAATAAAAGACAAAAATAAAATGATGTCTGGACGGGAGTAAGGTTGGATGATATCAAAGATTGTACTGAATGGAGCACTTAATTTTTACTCTTGAAGTCGACTCTATGCGGCTATAACTCGATTCTTATCATAACACTATACAGATAAACGCTATTTAACTAAATAAACGTATTAGCTGTTCTATCTTTTACCAATGTCACAAATTTGAAATCAAATCTTTATCTTTGTATCACTAAAGGATAATTAAAATATAATACACAATAGGATAAAACACATAGTTTCTCTTGAATATTCTTAAATCGCCTTTGAAGGATACTCGCATTTTCAAAATACCCCTTCAGTCAGTCAGTTATGTGCCATGCGTGATACACGCTTAGGCGATCATGTATCTTTCGATACATGACTGACGAGGCAGATTTTTTCCCGCAGTAGGTTGCCATTTGTTTCTGCGGGAGACCAGTTGCCATCCATACCCGGTCTGTCCTGCCATTTACTCATAGCTGGGGTGGAGGAGAAGAAGAGGATTCATACCTTTCCCAATGCATACCATTGAAAAGGGCTTAAATCCATTTCTTATCCCCCAAATCATCTTCTATGTGCCGTGGGCGATCATGGCTCTACACAGCTTTCTATCCTTTGTCACCCTTAGTAAAGTTTATCTTTTTGCTATCTCATGGAGATACCTAAAGCAAAATTGAAATATTTAGGAAGTGGGCGGAAAATGTGATACCAAAATCCGAAAACGAATAGGATAGCGAAAGATGCCTTCCAAAAGCTAAGCAAAGCATTAAGAAACATGAAAATTTCGTTAGAAAAGAGAACTGAGGTGTTATGTAATATCGGTCCTTCTCTATGACAGTGAATGCTGGAAAATCTCATCACAGATGAAGACTTGAGGCAACAGAAATATGGTTCTACAGGAGGATGCTGAGAAAAGCATGGACTGAACAAGTGAACAACGGCGATCAGATCGTCCAGCATTCGCTTTCATGTAGGAGTAAATATATTACATAACAATTAAGTACACTTTTCTTTGTCACAAATGAGTGTTTTCTGTTTCTTGATACTTTGCTTAGCTCTTAGAAGGCATTTTTCGCTATCCCAATGCGCCTTCGTATTTCGCTCTTTTAGACCTCTGTCAACGACAATTTAAAAAAAAAAATAGTACATCAATCGTCTATGTTCTTGACTTTGCTCTTTGTTTCTTTTACTCTCAGTAACCCTTTGAGTTTTATCACCAAGCTTGGGGTGAAATGCTATCTTGTCTTGTTTTCATCGTGTAATTTTTATTAGTCGTGTAATAGATTTTAAATGCTGTGTTTCCTGGACCGGTTGCCAATTTAGATTTACTTCTCTTAGATTGCTTGCCAGCCAAAGGTACAGAGACAGTCTGTCCTACGAGTCTAGATTTTTCAAGTATATTAGTTTGAAATGCGCCCAAACTATTTCCTCTGGAATTTAACGCAGGTTCGTTCATTCAATTTTCTGTCCTGTTAACTATTAAGTTGGTGCAAAAATAATGTCGTAATAATGTCGTTTTTTGACGTTAAAAAATACGTCAAAAAACGATATTATTACGTCATTATTTTTGCACCAACCTAATATTAAGTCAACTGCAGTTTCCATATAAAATATTAGAGAGAATGAGAAACATCGCCGTTAGATGGTTAGAAAGCCGATTATAATAAGAAAATGTATAAAAAGATGTGCGCGCGTATGTAAATGGCCCTATTCTGAATTCTCAGCGAAGATTAGATTAATATAAACTTTATGGAAAAAAGTTGATCTCCGCGCATAATGGGAAAATATACGGGCATAAGTTTATGTAGTTTATACATAAGTTATATACGTACACAAATTTATTCGAACTATTTTTATCATCCTGATTATTATAGATGCTGTTATAAACAAAACGTTTCGGCCAAGTACCATCTGCACTTCATCGCGTGTCTACTGTTTATGGCTGACATGTGATATCTGTTGATGTCGGTTCTTTTTTGTTCGTTCTGAACAGGAGGAAGACGTTTCATTGCCTTATCCAAAGACTGAAGTGACGACCAAATTTCTGTTTATCATGGCGGGTTCGTATTTCATAAGAATTTATATATATATATATATATATATATATATATATATATATATATATATATATATATATATATATATATGTATATATATATGTATATATATATGTATATATTATGAAATACAAAGTTATCAGAGTTTGTTTAATGCTTGAATGCAACATTCATACCATGAAACTGCGTTCAAGCCTGAAACAGACTGTCGGCGGCTCGTTGTTGATATGTGTCCACTTATATATATATATATATATATATATATATATATATATATATATATATATATACAGACTGCCGATGGCTCGTTGTTGACATGTGTCCATTTATATATATATATATATATATATATATATATATATATATATATATATAAAGTAAATATGAAGATTGCATCAAAGCATGAAACAGACTCTGTTTGTATGTGAGATAACTCTGTATTTAATAATATATATATATATATATATATATATATATATATATATATATATATATATCGACAGAGAGAGAGAGAGATAGAGAGATTAATAGATATATAGATAGACAGTCTGTTTTATGGTTGAACACAGTCTTTAGATCAAGACGATTGCGTTTAAGTAAGAAACAGTCTGTCGCCTCTCAGTGTTGGCATGTGTACACTTATATATATATATATATATATATATATATATATATATATATATATATATATATATATACATGTGTGTGTGTGTGTGGCACTAAAACTATTGTGTGTTGCAGATTTTACATGTACATAAATGTACTGATTGTTAAGTTCAACATTCCCCACCCACAAAACTTGTGCAGACTCATACCAACCAGTTTACACCATCTGGAGTCCAGCGACAAATGTGTTTGCGTATGAGTGATGTAAGATTCGGAAAGGAAAAACAAAGTTCAGTTCTAGAAACTGAATATGTCGTCGTGTATTGTGTCTGGGGCGGTGGCCCTATCACTGATAACGCAGGAAAGAGTTACACTTGCAAGAAGCATGACAGATGTATCAGGTGACATATGAAGTCAAATGTTTCGTCGGAGAAAAACGCCAGAACGCAAATGTCAACACTTGTAAAAGTTTTCATTCTTTGAAAACAGAAGAACTGAATTATTTTTTATTTTATTTTATTGCATGAATTCGAGCGGGAAGGCGTTGGCCACGGATTGAAAGAAATCTGCCAAATAATGAATGTGTATTTCCATTTCTGGAAGTGTTTGAACCGCCTCTTGGTTACTGGTGTTTCCGGGTCTGCCCTGATCGGTATGGTAGCATTGGGGTCCCAGCTATGGTCTGGTGGCTAGCCCCCGAGCTGGGGTCAAAGAACTATGAAAGTGTAAAAATAGGTTTAAATACCAAAAATGCTCTGTAAAAAATTATTACCAGCAATACATTTTTGAAAAAAAATATATCAACAGCTATACATTTTAGAGAAAAAAAAATATTACCAGTTAAACATTTTTTTGAAAAAAAAAAATATTACCAGCAAAGGAAAATTATTACCAGAAATAGATTTTTGGAAAAAAATATTACCAACAATGAAAATTTTATCGGTATTAAATAACCCATTGAGGTTGATATGCAGTAAAACAAAACAAACCAAACCAAATCTTTTCGATCTGTATTTGTTTTATAATCGTATGCTGGTTTATAGCCAATGACCTTGGCCAAGCTATGGATGGGATTTATTGTTGTTTCGACTTAATTAAACATAAGACAACTATAAACAAAACAACCAAAAACTTAAATGGACAAAACTCTAGGCTGTTCTTAAAACTAATTTTTGAATTTCCCGGAGAGATGTTGTACCGTGGATTTTATTGATTTGTTGAGTTCCCTTCTTTATCAGACCCAAAGCTTCAACCATAACAGGAACAGCTTAGTTTTTAAGTACCACGTTATTTTCTATTACAATTTCCAGGTCTTTGTATTTGCTTTGGTAAAAAAAAAACAAAAAACTCCGTGGAGGTATTCTTGTCAATTGGTACGCTCATGTCAATCAGTTTGCAAACATTTTCTTTTCATTCCTTGATAATAAATTTTAGGCGATTTGATTGTATTGTTCGATTGGAGTTGATAGAAATATCCCAGAGGATAGTAACAACTGCTTCCTCAAATACAGATTCAGGATGATTTTCGTACCAGATATTGACCTACCCTATTATTATTATTATTATTATTATTATTATTATTATTATTATTATTATTATTTCCTTTTAATTTCTGTTGTATATTCATTTCCTTCTGGCTCCCAACCACAGAACTAAGGGCAGAAATGGCTTCCTGACATTTTCAACTGATCATTTTTTTGTAAAAAAAAATGATCAGTTGAAAATGTCATGACACTTACGATAAACCCCCTTCAATGAATCCCTTCAATGAGTCTATTCGAACCTTTTCCAATCAATCCGAGGGCTTCAACTACAACTGGAATTACTGATGCCCTCATGTGTCACATTTTTGAGATTTCCATTTCAAGATCCTTGTATTTTGATAGTTTTTTTGAAGACCTTCAAAGATACATTACAATCTGCAGGAATCGCCATGTCAATACGAAAGCACATTCTGTTCTTGGGGTCTTTGATCACAATGTCTGAGCGATTAGCTTTGATTGTTCTGTCTGTGTGTATTTTAAAGTCCCATAAAATTGTGCAACCGAATTTGGGTGATGATCATACCCGTTACCTGCAGTTTCCTTCCCGTTTTACATTAAGTGGATGCTATTATTATTATTATTATTATTATTATTATTATTATTATTATTATTATTATTATTATTATTTCAGAAAACAGCTTGCCAATAAAGTGATGCACGAAAACCAATATACCCATCAAAACGTTCAGTTTATAAGGCACATGCAGCACAGCCAAACGTGCAGTATATGTCGACAGCTTTCGATAAAATCGGCGCATAACCTTGCAGGTGTGGCCCAGTTAGAAATACCTTCAGGTCAGGAAACCAAGTCGGTTTCCGATGTAGGGTGTTCCCAAGTATCTAAATGCGAAATGTAGTCTTTGCTGCTTCATTCTTCAAACATACAAAAGAAAAAAACAAAACAACCAAACACTCGACCCCAGGTTTGAAGCTGCATCGCTAGTCCTTTTCATTAATATCTCTAGGGGACATGCTCAACCTCCAATCTCCCGATCAAGGGCTTTGATCGGTTTTGAGGAGCATGGACCAACCTCTTAATTGCTGTTGTTCCAATATCCAGCCGGACCCCGGGTCGTAGCATCTGGTAGGTTCCATCCATGGCAAATAGTGAGCCCACAGACAAAAGCAAAACAGTATGAACACATAAAAATACCATCAAAAAATTACGAACAAACACTATTGATAGTAAAATGACCAGCAATTCATTTTATCTGTAGTTGAAGGCATACAATTAAGTTTAAAATATTTAGATTACGGTATTGAATGTTCCATAGACATTGATATGTCGATAAACAAAACTGACGAATCAAAGATCAATTTGAACACCTTTTTAAACAATAAGAAATCATCACTTTTTAACGGATATGCACAAAACGCCATGTTGAGGATATGCACAAAACGCCATGTTGAGGATATGCACAAAACGCCATGTTGAGGATATGCAACAGGAAAGGTAATGCTTAAATCGAAAAAATAGAATAGGCTGGGAGAATAGTTCAAGAAATAGCAAATTTTGATTTCAAACTTCTGGCGCTTTCATGTGATGTGCTGCGTAGCAATTGTCAATCTCCCTCCCACCCGCCAAAAAAAAAAAAAAAATCTACTCGGGCCAACACCCATAAGAGAATACGCTATACGTCGTCTCATCTGTGCCAGAAGTGAAAAGATATCCAAGCCCATAGTCACTCGAGAACGACGAATCTCAGACATATGAAATTTGGTGAGTAACGAACATCATGAATGATTAGGAAGAACAAAAGATATCAGTCCAAGGTATGACGATAAATGACATCCGACAGCAAGGGCCTCTGTTCGGGAGATTGAAGGTTTTGAAGAGCGTGGAACCACCTCTTAATTGCTATTGGTGCCAAGTTCACCCTGGTCTGGAATGGTAGCACCTGTTAGGGTTCCAGCTATGGACAAATAGTGAAACTTCAAACAAAAACAAGACAATATGTAGGAATACTTTTTTATAGTAAAAATACCAGTAATATATTGTTATAGCAAAAATACCAGTAATAGATTTTTATAGCAAAATGAGCAGTAATACATTTTATCTGTAGTTGAAGCGATAAAATTGTGTTCAAAATATTCAGATTCCGGCATTAAATAGTTCATCCAGGTTAATATGTTGATAAACAAAATCAAGCAAAAAGGAGAAATTATAGACATGGGCGGGAGGAAGAGAGGAACGAGATAATGAAAAATCTTCTGTGTCAACACGCGTGAAATTTCCTCGTTTTAATTGGTCTTATTTAAATAAAAGTCTTGATGAAGTGGTTTAATATTGAACTATTATTTAATTAAATATCAGTGGAAAAGCTTCAAGTATAAGTGAATTGATGGAACGCAAAAAGTTCGTTAGAAACAAAGAAAAGAGAACTTAATTCTTATACAATACCGGTCCTCTTATATGGCGGCATATGCTGGACAATCTTCTTGCAGATGAAGAGACTTGAGACAACGGGAAGGAGGTTCTACAGAAGGATGCTGAGAATACCATGGACTGAACATTTAAGCATCAATGAACTTTTAGAGAAAATGGAAACAAAATAGACACATATACTTAACATCAGAAAGAGACAATTGACATTTCAAGGCCTTATAATGAGGAAAGAGGGTTTGGAAAATTTGACACTGACAGGGCTTATTAAAGTTAAGGGGGACAGAGCAATGCAGTGTATAACCTACTTAATGAGCTTGTTTAAATGGTTGGCAGAAGTGGGATTAAGAGAAGCCTTAGTTAGAGCTACAAAGGACTGGAAGTTATGGAGAGCCATGATCGTCCACGTCTTGAAGAGATACGGCACTTAGAAGAAAAAAAAAGAAGAAAAAGCCTGTGCGATTTATTTCCTTAAAGACATCAAGAAATTTCCTCGCTGTTTTCCCTTTCCTCTTCTTTTGCGAAGTTCCTTGTCAGGTTCCCCAAACCTTTTCTCATTATGTGTTTGCAAACTTTCAGTTGGCGTTTTCTGATTGTTAACCGCTATTTCTTTGTAGTTTCTATTCTTAAAACTTCCTTAATTCTCACATAATTTGTATATTTTATTATCAGCGTTCATCGGTAGAACTATATTTCTGTCCTGTCACGTTTTTAATTCGTCTGTGACAAAATTGTCTAGCATTCACTGTCATAATGAAGATAATATATGCGGTTAATACTTCATACGACAATGAGAATTAATAATGGCGTTATTGCCATATGTCATTTAAATTAATTGAATTTTGTGCCGCTACTGGGAGCACAAAACCAATGGCTATGTACCGAGCAAGGTCAAAAGTCTCGTGGGCCGACAGGAATCTCTTCTCGCTGCTGTTAAGCGTCTGAAGATGTCATGGTTTGGCCACATAACACAGCATAACATCCTCTGCAAGACTATCATGCAAGCTACTGTTGAAGGCGGGTCCAAGCGGGAATGGCAACGCAAGAACTGGTCAGACAACATCAGTGTGAACGGACACGACAATGCCGGAACTCCTGAGAGCTACCGCTAACAGATCATATCGGAGGAGGTTGTCTGTTGCTTCTGACCTTAGATCCCCGCCAACGATTGAAGCAGTTAAAGGACTGATGATGATGATGAGGAGGAGGAGATTTAATTTATATAAAGAAATATTAAATAAATACTGTGAATGCGTTCTTCATAAAAGTTACTGAATTTCTTATTGCCTTTGTAAAAAATTTTTTCTGTACCTATTAAATTGGTAAACCGTTTATTTTCTACTTACTTCTATAGTAGGTTTACAAACTAATAGACTTATTATTATTTTACAACGGATGCTCCGCGTTATAACTAAATTTTATAATAGTCTACAAAGTATTTTTATCAGATGTACAAAGCGTTCTTCTCGTGAGTAATCAAAAGATGCTGAAAAGCGAGATTACTGTAATATGTCGCCACTTGAGTTCTGAAAAACATCCGACCGCCTCAATTGACCACTTGAGCCCACTCAGAGAGGGTCACCACTTTAACTGAATGCTGACCGCCTAAGCTGCATCTGCGGTAGTTACTTCTAATTACATATGAAATGGTATTTTAGTACATCATAAGAAGTAGCAACAGCGGAAGAAATGATTGTCATCTTTACACTAAATATTTATTAGTCTTCGTCACTAAAAATGTTTTTTTATTACTAAGACGATGGTAATGAAGTTAAAACAATATAATTATCAACATGAAATGAGTGTCTGTTCTTAAGGTTGCTCCATCATGCTTTTTCTTTGTACCGTGTCTAGACGATCATGACTCTCCACAATTTCCTGTCCTTTGTAGTTCTTAATAAATTTCGTCTTTTTGTCATTTCTCCTAAACTTCGTTCCGCCATCCATTCACTCAAGCTTACTAGGGTAGGTTATGCGCTGACTAACAAAACTAACTTATTTCTTAATACTTTGCTTAGCTTTTGGAAGGCATTTTCGTTATTCCAATTTTCCCTCGGATTTCGGTACCCCATTTTCCGTCCTCTGTTAAAGCACTTTTTGACTTACTTATTTTTGGTGGTAGGAGGCACGGTAGAGTAATGGATTGCATCTCGGATTGAGGAATCGGAGAGCCGAGTTCGAATTCCCGTCGAATCCATTACATTCACTTACATGCTAATACCCTTGCGAAAGCTATGAATCCTCTTCTTCTCTCCCCAACTATGGGTAAATAGCACGACAGGCCGGATTCTGTAGCCTTGGATGGCAACTGGTCTACCGCAGAAAGAAATGGCAGCCTACTGCGGAAAAAAAATCAAAGCGTGTATCACGCAGGGCACAGAACTGACTGACTGTTTTTGGTGTCTCTAATTTGTAGTTACCATCTTGGACTGTTCCTTTTTCTTTCAAGTACACTAGAGGCGAGGAGGGTTTATAAAAGAATGAGTAATGATGAAAGCAACAAAAGACAGAAATCTGTAGAGGGCCATGAATAAGAGGATTCATTCTGAAAGAGAATAAGAGAGATAGACATTAAAAAATAGTTTGGGAGAAAAAACAAAATGTGGAATGATGAAAAATTGATCTTAGAAAAGAAAATTGTTTTCTTGTTGAAGGTTGAGTATACCATAGACAGAACATGTGAGAAGCTAGGAAGTTTTACGTCGAATAGAAACTAAAAAGAATTGGCGTTAACAATCAGAAAGCTGTAATTTGGAGGATACCTAATGAGGAAAGAAGGCTTAGGGAATATAACACCCACAGAATTAAGAGCAGCAGACGAAAGCAGAGACAGGTGAACTTGATAAGTTTGAGAAAAATGGATTTAGAAACAATTAGCAAAAAGGACAGAACCGGGTTGAAAAGGAGAAAGTATTTCTGGAAACAACAAAAGACAAGTATCTGTGGAAATCTGTCGCGTTACGTGTTGTCTCTGACATCTAATGGTCTATCGGCAATTCCTTGGGAGAGACACCAACGCGGCACCACAGGTTAAATGAATGGCGGACAATTTTCGTCAGGTTTCTTATTTACTCAATATTGGGGGAAATAGTAGGAATCAGAGAGAGAGAGAGAGAGAGAGAGAGAGAGAGAGAGAGAGAGAGAGAGAGAGAGAAAACACGGATGTCAACAGGTCAACCAGGTACCCATCAGCACGTGGTGGCTTGTCTCAGTCTGATGGAACCAAGGTATACCAAAATATCTGACATTTTCACTCTGCAACCGTACTCGCCCGTTTCGCGCGTTTTTCGGTCTTACATAAATAAAATCCTACACTGTTAGGTTTGCACGACCACAAGGTTCAAACCACCCATATTCGGGTTCTTAAAGTTCTCAACAGTACGGTACGGTTTGCTATTTTGGGCTAACCTACGCATTCTGTAAAGCATAAACTATATCTTAAAGAAACATGGCACTCAGAGAAAGAGAAACACTGACGTGGTCTGTGAAATGAATGCATATGAACACCATCATTGCAACTAATTAGTGATAATAAAGGAATGTCTTCATTCATTCATCATTTATTCAGTGAACACAGTTTGTGCCTCTGTGGTTTTTATTCCTCTCCATGTCACAATTCTTGTTCATGTTGACATTCAAAGCAAAGTACTGCAATGGCTTGCCGCTTCCTTTTGTATCAGGGATGTTGACGTTAGTCTGTCCTTTTCCTAGATTGGTTGCCAACCAAAGCCATAGGGCCCAATGACTCGTGAGTTGAACAGATTAAGATCGTAGTTTTCACGGAAGCACTCACGCTGATATCTGTTCCACTATGCAGCAGTTCTTTGGAAAACAACTCTTATAATAACGAAATAATAAAAAAACAAAAAATCTTTTACATTTTGTCCGACTTCTACCGAGCTGTCTTTATTTTTATATTGTAAATGTTAGGGTTATCATTTGCTTTCGACGGCTAGATACTACCCCAGTCGCTCAATAGCAATCTCAGAATATTTCAAATTACGACGAGTTCTGGATTGTGTTGGGGTTAATTCTTCGTCAACGTGTTAGAAAGATATTTTTATTTTGATCTTGAATTAACAATTCCCACTGAATATGAATTTTACATGGTATTGTGAAGTGTATGATTCACGGTTTCCTACTTAAATTCCCAATTCTTCAGTAGTAGAAGGGCTATACCTACAAGTACATGCGCTCATATATAAATGAGGTAAGATTTATCTCAATATTACTAATAAATAACAGTATCTCACTACTAAGTAAACCTCACGAGAGAATGTCTGTTCATGCATGCGTAGTAAGGCCCACTCTGATTGACTGCTAAGTTACATCAAAACAGTTCAACTGGGCTAGCCGCTTTTAAAATGATTGGAGACATCCTGTTGTGATGTATGTGCTTCAAGGTTTCCTACTAGAACACCGCCTTCCTCAGTAGTAAAAGGACTACATATGTAAGTACATGCGCTCATATGTAAATGTGGCATAACTTATTTCAATGTCATTACAGACGTCTTAAAAAGAAACGTCAACTTCTGGTTTAATTTATTCAAAGAAAAGTTATTTCTCTCTTAAATTCCATAGTTATGCTTTGCCCCTCCTTTTCTTAAAACTTCAACGAAACTCTCATATTCCGTCCATGGTATCCTCATCATCCTTCTGTAGAACCATATCTCTGTTGCCTCAAATCTCCTCTTCTTCTGTGAGGAAATTGTCCAGCATTTACTGCCATAGAGGAGGACAGATGTTACATAGTAGTTGAACACTCTTATCTTTTTTTCCAATAACATCTTCCTTAACATTTTGTTTAAATATTTTGAAGACATATTTTGTTATTCCAATGTGCCTCCAGATTTCCATCATCTGTTAGAATGCTTCCCAGGTAGTTAAAATTCTGTACTTGCATTATTTTGAAGTTGGTGCAATATGTGTGCATCAAGGATTCCTACTAGAATACTGCCTTCCTCAGTAGTAAATTGGAAACTAGGTTTTACTGTTCAACTAGCTAGATACAACAGCTACTTCTACTCTAATAGTTTATTTTCTCGCACTTCCCGCTAGTGGAAATCCTTCCCGATTACTTTCTTCCCCGATAATTACAATCTTCAAAAAATTAAATGCAACATCAATTGCCATCTTCTGTTTTCTTGAACCCTGTTCTTTTTTTTCTCTTTTCTTCAATCCTTTCCATTCTCAGCATTCTCATTCTTTTTCACTTTCACTCCTTGTAGACCCCCACCCCCGCTGCATTATAATGACATTATTGTCTTGCTTGATGTGAAATGATTGAAACAAATTATAGACTTTCGGCAATTTCTTTCTTGGATTAAAAATAAATTCTAAACATTGAGACCCGGGCCTCAGCAAGAATTTTCTGCCCAGTAAGAATTGGTGAGCTTTAGTAGTGTTCCATAGAATATCTAAAGTCTTTTCTATATATGAATAATCAGTGTTAATCTTCTAGAACGGTAGATTACTGGGAGTCCTTCCTGAGATAAAATAACTGATTTGGAATGTTGCATCTGTGGTTAATGTGAATATGACATCTTTTTGGGGATAAAAAAATCTTCAAAAAAAATCTTTTTTTTTTTTTTTTAGGAAGGGCATATTTTTTATTTTAAAATTTAATATTACATTAATATCACATTAATATTACATTACATTTAAAATCAGTTTATGCAAAATAGAATTAATTCCGAATATTTCGGTAAATACCTACTGTAAAAATTGACAAAACCTCGAAGGGATTCTAATTCTTTTTTTTATTGGTAGGAGCAGACATATTTAATACATGGTATTATATTGTTAGGGCTTTAGGAATTTCTAATAGTGTTTGCCCTAAATAAAATATAGAATTATATCTATACTTTAGATGGTTGCTCACAGTAGATATACTGTCAGATTTAAATTGAATGAGCAGTGAGTCAGCACTGACCGACAAAATATATTTTGACTTGATTGGCTCTATTAAACTTCAAATAACTCAATGTATGGGTCATTTATAACAAATTTAGTATGAGAGATAAGAAAATTGAATACCGGATACTTTGCTTTAAGGGTACATTCGTTCAAGAGCGTAAGATGCTACGAATACACACCATTAACCTAAGCAATCGAGTCATATTCTTAAATTGTATCGTCAGATGTAGACTTTTATATGGATTTCATGAATGTGGGTACTTCGACATGGTGTAATGGTTAACAAGCTTGTCTTGCTAGATCAATTTCGACTGTTCCTCATATTTTTCGCCTTGTGCCACATCTAAACTACTCTTAGAAAATCACCATATATTTTTACACAAACACACACAAAGTTACATATATACCTATGCATAAGATGTATGTATGGGGCAATTAGTCGTGGTGTAATGGGTAGCAATCTTGTCTTGTCAAGATCAATTACGACAGACTAATGAGTTCGATCCTCACTGGGTACCACATTTAAGCTACGCTTATTAAATTGCTATATCTATGTATACATCCTGATACATGAATACATAAACATCTGTCATATATATATGATTATAATGTTTAACATTTTCAATATTTATTGGAAAAGACTGATCAGTATTTATTGGAAAAGAGTGTACAATATTTATTGGAAAAGAGTGATCAATATTTATTGAAAAGGCGTGTTCAATATTTATAAGCTACGCTTATAAAATCATCATATGTATGTCATGCGATATAAAGCCGCTTTCTCATATCAATGATTAAAAATGGCTTCAAGCGAATGAACCCTGTAGATCTTAAAGAGGACAATACGTCATCAGATCTCACATATTGGCGCTACAGAATCACAAACAAAAACTTTTCTAAATAACAGAAATCATATCACCTAAAGACTTTCAACAGTAGTAACAACTAAAATGAATCGCACATGTGACTCGAAAAGAAAATAATGACATATTCATGAGGTTGGTTTTCTGTATTGGATGCTGAATCTTTCCTTATGATTGTTTGATTGATTTGTTTTCTACTGTTCATCAACCTTTTACAGGTTATTTAAAGCCAGAAAATAATTTTAGATTGTAAGAATTTTTTGAGATAATAATGTTTTAGTGATACAAGTCTCACTAATTAACCCAAAACTGGGGGAGAGAAGAGGTGGATAGATACCTTTCCGAATGGTATTTGCGCGTAAGTGAATATAACGAACCTAACAGGAATTGGAACTCGGCTCTCCGATTAACAATTCCGAGCCATTATCAATTACACCACCCGCACATCCAAACTTACAGCACCTGGTATTCCCAAGCAGTCATCCAGCTGGGTACCGACAAGACTTGCTTAACTTCGGTGTTCGTACGAAAACCAGTGTTTCAAAGGTGCTGGCCGTAAGCATGTTTCCTTATAAGGAAACACCTAATCTCACCATTAAACGGCTTTTTTTTTTTTGCTAACCGATGATCTAATTCAGCGGAATCTGTGCGCATGGCGAGAGAGAGAGAGAGAGAGAGAGAGAGAGAGAGTAGGGGAGAGAGAGGGGGAGAAGAAGAGGGAGAAAGTAAGAAGCAGAGAAGGAGAGGAAGGAGGCTATTTTAGAAAAAGCACGTCCTATTTCCAATCGCATAATCGAGTTGATAGACTCAGAATTGGTGAGTCCAAGGTGGTTCGTCAGACTGCTTGTCTCACGCGATAACAATGCCAGGCTTAAACGAACAACGACAATTCAAAGCAGCCTTGACCGGGTCAGCTCATAATGGTATCTTTGGAAGTACATTGACAAATGCGCGTCCATATGCATGAAGGTGAAGGCGTGTTTGGTCCCAGAGGAATTGAAAGCAGTTATTTCTCAACTTTAACCCCAAATTTAATTTTCTTGTCACTTATTAGGAACACCTTATTTTGTCAGTAGGTCACAGATATGAAGCACCCATTGAGAATCCCAATTAAATCTTGAAGTATTGCTTAATCAGATTATTTCACTAATCAGGTGAAACAATAATCTGGTGAGACACAAATTAAGCACACACACAAACACACACATATATATATACGCACATATTAAAAATGATATATATATATATATATATATATATATATATATATATATATATATATATATATTTAAATAAGTTTTTCGTGGTACAGAATTTAATAATAGATAGGAAAAGACAATATTTATAAGGCATTTTTAAAAGCTAAAATAAAAACAACCGGTTTCGTCCCAGGACTTATCAAGTTTATTTATTCTGGGAATTTAAGAGCGTGTAAATTAATTTATAATTAACGAATGTAATCGAATGGGGGGAAAAATTATGAATTTCAAGAGACTCGAGTCCAATAATATTCAGAACCAGCAAGCATTCCCTCTGTTTACAAAGGGAAGGCTCACGAGATCTGATATACAAGGACTCTAGGACCTTGAGGTGAAATGTGGAGTGGGACCTAGATAAAATTATAAATCGGTCACCACTAAAATTTTCCACACATTTCCTTCTATTTATTAAATGTTCAGCAATAGCAGAACCAGAACTGTTAATCAGTTGGCTATTCCTGGAGGACGGATTCAAAATCCTGGTGGGTAGATGCTGTTTTATTCTCGAATAAAATATATATGCACATATAAAAAATGAATTTTACATTACTTTCTCATATGCGAATATATACAGGCTGTCCATAAAGTTCGTGTGCACTTTAAAAAATTTATAACTTTATTTGCATTTGCGATAGAAATAATTTGTAAAGGGATTAGAAAGAAGTAAATCTATATTTTTTAAGGTTTTATTGAAATTTTATTTAAGTTTCCACATGTCCTCCATCATTAGCAATACAAAGGGTAATACGATTTTGCAGTTCACAGAAAACATTGCCAACTGATTTACAGAAATGCCTGAAATCACATTAGTTATTTTAGCTATACTTAAAACTAGGTACATTAAACTTTATAACATTTTTTACAGATTATTTCTATCGCAAATACAAATAAAGTTATAATTTTTTTAAAGTGAACACGAACTTTACGGACACCCAAGTAATGTAAATTTCATCAGTTTTAATCAAACTTTTTTCTCCTTGTAATATGATGCTGACGATATCATGGGCCAAACATGTGAGCAACGATAAGGTTTTGTAGAGTGGAAACAAAAAGGAATCTCATACTTAATATCAGGAAAGGGTAGTTGAAATTTCTGGGCCACGTAATGAGGAAGGATGGCTTGGAAAATCTGATACTCACAGGACAGATAGAGGGAAAGAGGAAATGGATGTCTGACCAGGGTTTGGGTGATATAACAAAAAGACAAAACTTATTTAGAGATAAAAAGAAGAAGAAGTTGTGGAGGACCATGATCGCCTACTTCCTGAAGGGAGACAGCACATAAAAGAAGAAAGAAGAACAATATAACAGAACGTAACCTTGCTGTTTTTCAATCGCTTCTAAACTAATTTCCCAAACGACAACAAATTGTTCTTCTTTCGGAGGATTCAAGTATTCTTGCCGTCTCGGTAATCATGTTAATTCATTATCTTGATAATGGGAAAATATTTCTATTGTATGAACAGCTGGTCTTAGTACTCTTCATGTTTAACATTCAAATGTCTCGGAAGGGCAAATTGTACGAGACAACCTGCTGACCAATAAAGAAAGGCGACATAGAGATAAAAAAAAAAAAATTGTCACTGGATGTAGGGGTGGGCGGATACCTGACCTCGCCATTGTTCCTCGCTAAGGACTAATTCGTTTTGGAGAATAAATACGAACCCCAGTCTCGTTGATGAAATCACGTATTGGATGGGCATTCAAATTGCAATAAACTGCGTGGGTGGATTCAGCTCTTCAGCTGAACTCACACACCTTTGTGTGTAAGGACAAAGAAAGTTATTTATACTACGAACATAAGTAAATGATTACTTAAAGAGATGTATACTGAGTTAATCAAATGTTTTATTTTGTTTTTGCAATGAGATGGCATTAGGAGGGTGTATTTTGAAAAAATGATCACTTTTGATTGTATTGTGTTAGCTGTCTAATAGCATTCATATTTTTAAGTTGGTTGGTTGATTTTGTTTAGCGGCATATTAACCACGATAGATTATTCAATGCTGAAATATAAATAATTTTATGGCTTCAGCTACAGAAAAAATGTGTTGCTGGTCATTTTGATTTAAAAATGTATTCTTGGTCAAGTTACTATAGGTGTTGTTGGCAATTTCTCCCCCCACCCTCTCTCTCTCTCTCTCTCTCTCTCTATATATATATATATATATATATATATATATATATATGTATAAACAAATAAAAACTACAGACAAAAGTTCATTTTCTCCATCAAGACATTCATTTCTGTAGTTTACTGGTACCAGCAAGCAGAAATATTTCTTCTCCTGATGATGGCCATTTTGGCCGAAACTAGTCGAGGAATCTAAATGAAATAATAATAAAAAAAAACGAAAGAATATTAATCTACAACCCAGTGTGTCTGAATTTTTTAATTTTTTAATATTTTTTATTGTTCAATATATCTATCTATCTATCTATCTATCTATCTATCTATCTATCTATCTATCTATATATATATATATATATATATATATATATATATATATGTATATATACGTACACATATATAAATGTATTGTTGGTATTTTTACTATAAAATGTATTTTTATAATTTCATAGTGTTTTATTTGGGGTTTCACTATTTTCCCATAGCTGGGACCCTAACCAGTGCTACCACCCAAGATTAGGGTGAATATAGGAACAACGTCAGTTAAGAAGTGGTTCCACTCCCCTGAAAACCTCCAATCTCTCTATCAGAGGCCTTGCTGCCGGATGTAGTTTATCGTCATACCCAGGATTCATATTTTAATTTTTCTTTTCAACATTAGAACATTTTTAGTTATTGATTCTAACATTGACTACGAAAAAGAAGCAATATTTTCGATTAAATTTTGTTTTGAGAAAAATAAAAAACAACTCGAAAATGTTTATTCTTTTTATGGAACTGTGAATGACCGAACGTGTTAAAAGTAGTTTATAAAATTTCGTGTTAAAATTTTCTTACTAAACGGCGCTCCGCGGTCGAATAAACCAGCTGTTAGTAAAAACGATTTGTAATGGATATATTACAAACCGAGTGAATGACATGCCAGATAGCCGACATCTGAAACGCACAAATCAAGCATTGAAAATCATTTGTACGAGTTTGGCTATGTTGGCCGCTTTGGTGTGTTGCTTCTAGATAATGGATATTTTACAATAACGTAGAAGTTCAAAAGAAATCGTGGGTAAGCGAAATGAACAACCACTAACTGTATCAAAGATCAGTTTTCATGCAAAAATTGTTGCTAAATGTAGGTGGGATTGGAAAGGAGTCCTTTACTATAGGTGCTTTCGGGTTAAACCAAGTTTGAAAATGGTTGTCTACTAAAGTCTGAAATTTTTCCTCGGTGAAGTAGTCCTTGTACCTAGTCAATCCCGATAATTTCATTTCCTAACCGTGCATGGTTCTGATTTTATGGGCATTCAAATGAGGGAGGGGTAAGGTGAATATGAAGATTTGGATATATAGGGTGTTTCATTAAGACGGATCAAAGTCAGCAGTAAATAAATCAGTATTATTGGTGAAAATTTATTCATTTCTCTACTGGATCATGCTATTTAAGTCATGGCAATTATACGTGAAAAATAATATCGCCCAAATGTGCGCCAAGACTTCAGAGGTACACCTCCACTCGATGGTCAATATTTTTGTCTCTGCATAGTTGCTCCTCGATCTCACCAATATGCTTTATTATCTCATTATTCAGCTTTTGAATTGTTTTTGGCTTGTTGGCATAGACCTTACTTTTAAGATGACCCCAAAGGAAGAAATCTAAAGGCATCAATTCACACAATCGTGGTGGCCAATTGTCTTCCCTGTTTCGAGAGATGATGCGACCTGGGAACTTCTCAATGCATTTCTGTTTGAACGTCCATTTTCGTAATAGGCTTTGATAACTTTAACACGTTGTTTGATTGTTAATCTTTCGGTGGTTGAAACTGCCAAAGACTTAAGTTGTTAAATCTGAAAGAAAAAGAAAAAAGTCATTAGACACTTAAACTTAATTCACATTTAAAATCAGTTCAAGTTATTGGAACACCCTTTATTTGGCGCCATATTTAAATGTACCAACATTGAGACATTTTCCATCATTGAAACTTTGTACATGCAAACTAATAAAAAATATTCTAAATCTTTCGATTGTTTTTCAAGGAGTCTTAAAATGAGAAAAAAACATTTCAAATTGCTTGATTTTTGGTTGGGAATATTGATATTCTGTAAGTTATAACAGTTTCAGGTAATTAATCCAATTACATGGACACAAATGTCTTTTATACTCTTCAGTCACTGAAAATATTTAAATTTGCAATGATTTATTATTGAACAATGGACGAAGGCTCAAATCCAATGTCGAACCATATTTTTTTCAAATTTATTTATTTATTTTTTTTGAAATAATATCAACAAAACATGGATTTTTAGATAAAATAATTTCAACTCTTCACAGAAGGTTATTTACCGATAGAGAAAACCCAAAATTTCACCCTAAAGTCCGGGAGTAAACGGACATAGAAAACTCAAGTAAACATGTATAAACAGGAGAAAATCGAATATTAAATACTTGTGTATTTACAGAGGAAAACAACGCATAAGCTTTTGAGTAAATGAAAGGTGGAACAAGGTTTAAGAAAGATAACAAAAAGACTACATTTATTAAGAGCTACAAAGGATAGGAAATTGTGGAGAGACATGATCGCCTACGTCTTGAAGGGACACGGTACACAGAAGAATAATTAGCTTCACTATTATTTAGATTGTCGCTATAAGCTCATTCCAGAGAACAATGACATTGATTCGAACATTCGGTTTGAATTAGTGCGGAGAAAGAGTATAATAATTAAGTTATCGTTAGATAATGAAGTATTAAGCAGAAGTGTATCTACAAAAAATGGCGGTTAACAATCAGAAAGTGTCAGTTTAGATTTTGGGAGCACATAATGAGGAAAGGTTTAGAGAATCTAACACTCAGAGGGAACATACCAAAAGAAAAAGTAGAACATTTTGAAAAGGATCCTTTGTGAGTTTAAGTAAATGGATGTTGGAATTAGTAACGCCATGACAAAAAAGCACGAGGAAAGAACAAGTATCACTCAAAGCATCAAAAGACAAGAAAGTGTGGAGAGCCATGAATGCTAGCTAGCCATGTCTTGAAGGGGCATCCCTCCTATATATATATATATATATATATATATATATATATATATATATATAGTGAGGAATGAGAGAGTGAGAGAGACAAAGAAAATAGTTTGGATAAGATAAAACGATGTGGGATGATGAAAGTTAATTCTTTTTTTAGAATAATATTCGCCCTGTACAAGGCACAAGAGCTACTCGAGTTGGAGGGTTATAGAATAAAATTAAAGAGGCATATAGAAAAGAAAATTGTGCTGTTATCAAAAAGACGTATACTGCAACAGCCAGTTGCACTTTTGAGTCTTCTAAAAGACACTCTAAATAGCATTTATTTATTTAACAGAACGCTCACACTTTTCGAATGCAGTACATTTTAATGGGTGAGTCCCACGCGTACGTAAAATACACATTTGTAAAAATTACTTATAATTTTTTCAATTGACATTTGGTAATCGCGAGTCATCGAATGTTTTTAAAGGAAGTTTTTACTAATTTATTGCAAAAGAAAAACGTATCATTGAAGTTCTATTTTTTTTATTCCGAAGTTCTATCAATTAAGCCTGCTTCTAAAATCTTCGTTGTTTCCTTGTGCGAAGAACGTTTCGACAGACTAGCAGAATGACGAGCTGGCTAAAAGCAGCTATTAAACGTAAATGAAGCGTTGAAGAAACAAGAATGTGTTAAGAAAGAACACACAAGGGATAGAATGTTATGGAGGCCATGATTGTTTTGTCCTGAACGGAGGCGGCACATAGAAGAGAAAAATACCGAAAAAGAAGAAGAAAAAAAAAACGCATGCACCGCGCACACATACTCAAAATTCATCCAAAAAAAGTAAAAATAAACATCGAAAAAAAAAAAATGACTTTATCTCTCACGACTAAAGACTAAATGGAGAATGGCTACCGGAAACCGAATGCTTAATCATTATTCAAAATATTCCCTTTAAAAATATATTTAAGAAAAAGAAAAAAACAAAAAAACAAAAAACAAAGCGAAAATACAAATACAGCAATAAAAATTTACACGAATAAATGCAACTAAAACAAAATACATAAAATTTAGAAACCAAAACATCAATCAAAAAACTCAATTGATGTTCTTAAATAGTCTTGTCAGATCGAGACTTTCATACGGATGTCATGTATGACACCAAACCCGTCTAGAAATATCTAAAATTTCAGCTGTATATAACCGCTTCCTCAGATCAATGCTGAAAAAAGGCTTTGAGCGCATGAAGCAAAGATCATTCTTCTTTGAATATTGCGGACTGGCGCTGCAGAATCACAAAGAACTGTACCAAATAATAGAAACCAGATCATTTGAGAACTACCAACAGCGGCAAGAACTAAAATGAATAGCACTTGTAACTCGAAGAGAAAATAATGATATAATCAAGATGTTAACATTCCACACCATTTCAAATGGAAGGCTAGGAAGGAAAGTCCCATCAATACTGGAAAGAGCGATAACAGCTACTGGACTTGAAAAATCTGTTTTCCGAAAAGGGTGTTTTAAGAGAAGGTTTAATAAACTTCAGCAGTGCTGGCTGCTCGGTCAATGAATAAAAAAAATGTTACATTATATGGAAACGGTTAATATAACCATTACCGCCACTACAATTAAAATCCCTTGTCAGGGTTAGCTTGAGGCGCAGATGTTTTGTTCGAAGGTAGACGGTTCATAAGGGTCGTAGAGTAAGAAAATCTGTAGGGAAAGGGAACATTATATTTATCTAGAAACACTGCTTCTTCAGACTCTAACTTCTCAACTTGTTTTTCAAAACGTCAACTTTTTACTATTATCCTCTTTTTTTTGTTTCATGACTGTCTATTCTACAATTTGCGCGCTATTTTTATGGTCTCTTCATGGGAAGTTTTCTAGCATAAACTGATGTCATAAAACCGAGCCTATCCGCACATATATAAAACTATATTGCCTTTTATGTATATAAATAGATTAAGGACATCAACATGTTTATAAAGATGTCAAGTGACAGCTTAATGTTTAGACAGCGACTTAACAAAGAAATCGCACTTTAAATTTCAGTAACTAGAATAGTACCCGTAAAAATAAAGCAATTATTTATATAGGTTTTAACACTTATACCTGGGAACAGGGTATCTTTGCACTCAAATTAGGAATAAAGTGTCACTTCTGCCGAGGTTTAGAGTAATGTGAAAATGGTTACCTCCACATATAGACAGGCATGATATCTATCTATGTATCTAATAATAATAATAATAATAATAATAATGCAAGTGAGAAAATATTTACAAATTACGATAATTTTACGTGATTTTTTAGGCTAGGAGAATTCTGCCAAAAGACGCTCAATCGATAAATAAAGTAAAACTATTCAATAAAGTTCAAATGTCATATTAGGTTAGCCGACTCACAGGTTTCGCTTTAAAACGCTCATTAGGGCCAGATGCTTGATAAAGCTATATTATGACGAACCATGACGAACAGTTCATATGCGAAAGTCGGTTTTAAATGTAAGCCTTCTAGTCTTCTAAAAGTAAATCTTCTGATCTTTTTCATCAGTTAACTACACACACACAAACACACGCACGTGTGCACACAAACACCCTCACCCATATATATATATATATATATATATATATATATATATATATATGTTGGACTCTTCCGCCTACTATATGATTAGTAGGAGAGAAGGCCTTGGGGAAACAGTCGACTAGATTTTTCAACTGTCGAACTCTGCCACAGCAGAGAGGAACCCGGACGAGGCATTGCCGAAGGGAAAAGATGTGTCCTTAGACAGGCCCTGAACCCGTTTATGCGGGTTCTAAGGGAATATTTTTTTGCCGAGCCTCCGGAGAACCCACAACATTGTGCTACATACATTCCTGGGGGAGGGGGGCTTTTAAATATTAACAGTCGAATAGATTGTTCTACCGAGACGGTGACTTTTTGCAGCTGCTGTCTAACTCTTTTCCAGTCACTTTCTCACCGACGTAATGTGGCTTCCTTCTGTCTTTTTTATAGTTATTTTCATGGCATCTGCTCTGACGAGCTATTTTCACTGGTGCCCCGACTGCATGAATTTAAGCGTCTACTAGGTTGGCATCTAGTTTCCACCCTTTTACTATGAAAACAGTCAAATGTAACCGTCTCTTCTACTCCAACAACTTCTGTCTCACTCCCAGACAATGGAAATCCCTTCCTCTTATTTGCTTTCTTTATAACTATAATCTTCAAAAATTTAAATGTAATGTCAATCGACATTACAGTCTGATGGCTTGATCCCCGTTCTTCTTTTTATGTTTCCCCCTTCTTCTTTTTTTATCTTTTCCTCACCCCCACTACTCCTAGTCTTTTGCCTTACTTACGCTCTCTGTGGCACGTCCTGGGTATGACGGTAAACTACATCCGCGTCCTGGGTACGGCGATAAACTGCATCCAAAAGCAAGGTCTCAGATAATGTTTTCAGAAAAATAATGTTGCCAGCTCTATGTTTTTGAAACAATAATGTTGCCAGCTCTAAGTTTTTGAAACAATAATGTTGCCAGCTCTACGTGTTTTTGTAAAGGAATAATGTTGCCAGCTCTACGTTTTTTGAAACAATAATGTTGCCAGCTCTACGTTTTTTTTTGTTTTTTTTTTGAAACAATAATGTTGCCAGCTATACATTTTTATTCCATACAAAATAGGCATTTAAAATTCATATAAACTGGATTTGGCATTAAATAACCCACAGTGGTTGATATGCCATAAAACCCAAACAAACAAACAAACAAAAAGCTCTCTGTGGCCGCTTGCGTACTAGTGGCACTCACGCATTGGTTCATGACAAAGCCGGAATTAAAAACCACAGTTCCTTGAAAATAAATAAATTAGCGATTTAGTGACCCTTCCAACTATCGGTCTATTAACTTTTTACCTCTTTTTGGGAAACTCATAGCGTCCTTAATCATGACGAATTGGTTAATCATCTCACATTCAATGGCCTTTTTCAGACAAGCAATATGGCTTTCGTTTCTCCAGGTCAACTGCTGATGTAATGATAATTGCGGAAAGAGTTTATCATTCTCAAGATAAGACTGGTGAAGCCTGGATGTAGCTTTGGACATCTTGACAGCTTTTGACAGGGTTTGCCATTCAGCTCTTCTCCACAAGCTGAAAAGTTATAGTATCTCCGGAGAAATTTTTCAACTGATCCAATCTTTCCTATAGAAGTAATCTTGAACGGCCACTCTTACAGTTCCTTCTGTACTCCATCCTTGGTCCTACTTTTTAATTTTCATTAATGACCTTCTCGATGGGATCAGATCTCAATTCGGTATCTATGCTAATGACACAACCACTTACTCATGTCTCAATAGTAAGTCTGATCAGTTGGATGAGGTCAAAATGGTAGCTGACATCCAAATCTATCTCCAGTCTGTTGTTAACTGAGACGAAGAATGGTTTGTTAATTTTAACGCCTCTAAATCTAAACTGTGTTCTATTAATTATCTGAGTGACCTCTCTTTATCCGCCATCAGAGAGTGGCTAGTTGCGCCGTCTAGTATTCTCGGCTGATATGAGGTGGAAAGACTATATTGAATCCTTTGCTAGGTCAGCAGATGAGAAAGTTGGTTCACAGAGTTGTGCTAGATATTTTTTCCCCGGAATCTATCTTACATATCTATAAGTCAACTATTTGCCCATGTCTTGAATATTACTGCCACATAAGGTTCGGTGCTCTACCTTGATAAAATCCAAAGAAGAATCAGCAATATTAATTAGCCCTGTTCTGCTGTTATGGTGTCAGTCTCTTTCCCGCCGCCATAAGTTTGCTTCTTTACGACGACGAAGAAGTAGACTAATAATAATAATAATAATAATAATGATAAGAAGAAGAAGAAGAAGAAAAAGAAGAAGAAGAAGAAGGAGAAGAAGACAACGATGTTTAATCACAATAAGATACCAAGTGATGAGATGTTACAAGCCGCAAATGTTATGGATGTGATCCAAGAATACATACAAATTACACATTTTGGAAGAAGTAGGAGTGTAGTGAAGAGAGCTCTTTATTTAGTTTACTATGATGTTATCTGTGCACTAAATGACTTCGCAATAGAAAGCGTTCGTCTAGACTTCAGAGCCAATCCCAGATAAGAAAATGGCAATGATTTTCATAAGAACCACGTGGCAAAAGCTGAGGCCAAATAAAAAGAAATGATTAGCCGGCAACGCTGAATATTTGACAGACTAATTTTGGTCGATATACCCACACAGTGAATTAATGCAGTACAATAAAGCAGAAATTTTGCAACACCTTAATGAGCCCTGTAACTTCGTAATTGGAACATTCCTTCTGGAACCTCGTAGACTGGCGCTACACAATCCCAAACGAAGTACAGCACCAAATAGCAGAAGCCACACCACTTGAGAACTTTCAAAAGCAGAAACAACTAAATTGTTAGCACATGTCACTTGAAGAGAGAATGTTTATATAATCAAGATGTTGACTTTCCACGTTACTTCAAACAAAAGGTGAGGAAGGAAACCACCATCAATACTGGAAAACGCGTCTAGAAATATCTAAAATGTCAGCTGTATATAACCGTTTCCTCATATCAATGGTGCAAAAAGGCTTTGAGCGTGTGAAACAAAGATCATTCTTCTTTGAACATTGCGGACTTTATTCTATTGTTCGCCCAGTAAAAGACCGAAGAGCAACACAAGGTATAAGATTACTAACTGGGATGTTGCAATTGTGTATAGAGGGAGGAAGAGTTGATAATTACGAGAATATGTAGGATAGATAACAGTTATCTCTCAGGAATCCATTCCATATTGCAACAGTTCTAGGTGAAGAAGCTGTCGAACTTATTCTTTACTAGGAGAATGAGGACGAATCGATTCAGTGTACATGACTTGGCGGGTCCTAGCTGTGAAGGTCTGGACTGGTGGAACCAAGGGATGTAGTTCGTCTGGACATCTGCCAGGAAAATAGCTGTAGAGTAGGGAGAGGCAAGCAAAGTTTCATTAGTTGGAAATGGGCTTGAAAGCAATTGATCACGCATAAGTGCGTACAAATGCATTTGAACTTGAACCAAATGTGACTGCAACGCTCCATTTTTTTTTTTTTTTTTGTTATCTGAACTGTTTCTTGTAAAGTTAAAGCATATCAGGAGGAGTCAGATGCTTTCTGGAACATTACAAAAAGCTGACCATTTTCCCAGCGTCTTTAGCGATGAATCGTATATATGTGTTCCAATAGAGGCCTGGCGTGATCTTCCCAACAGACGTTCCGGTCAAGGAGCCTCATTAAGAATGCGACCATTCATCATCATTGCAGAAAACTTGGTGTCTGATTTGTGGTGATGAAACGTTACCGGCTTGGTTTTGGAGATATTGAATGTTTCAAGTCAGTTTATCTCCAATTCAGCTCTACGAGCAAGATCAAAAGAGAGATCAGTTGCCAGGTTTTGATAATGTAGATTTTGGGTGGTGCTAACATAAACTGTGGCATCGTCTGCATATATATTTACTTTTTTTCTTTTCTTTTGATGTGCCGTGTCCTTTCAGGGCGTAGGCGATCATAACTCTCCACTTCCTCCTATCCCATGTATCTCTCAATAATTTGAATTCCTCTTCCACCTCCCCCAGTTCACGTTCTGTCATCCATTTGCTTAAGCCCGCTCGGTATATCATGCGTTGCTTTCCCTCGTCTCTCTTTCCCTCTATTCGACCTATGAGTATCAGATTCTCCAGCCCCTTCTTCCTCATTACGTGCCCCAGAAACTTCAGTTGTCTCTTCCTGGTGTTAAGTATAAGCCTCCTTTTATGCATCCTCTCTAAGACATCATTGTTCACACGGTCGGTTCATGCTATCCTCAGCATCCTTCTATAGAACCACATCTCCGTCGCCTTGAGTCGCTTCATCATCTTTGAGGAGACCGTCGAACATTCGCTGCCGCAAAGGAGGACAGATGTCACGTAACAGCTCAGTACTCTTTTCTTTGTTACCAAAGAGATCCTCCTGTCTAGCAATACTCTGCCCAGCTTTTGGAGTGCGTCCTTGGCCATCCTAATACGTCTACGGATCTCAGTGTCGCATTTACTGTTCTCTGTCAAAACACTTTCCAGAACCTGGTTGATTTTAGTGTCCCCGACCTGTAAGTTGCATTTGGGGCTCATCTTTTTACTGATGACTATGCATTCTGTTTTCTTGTAGTTTATGTTTAGTCTCTTCTTCTCTCTCTCCTCACTACCTTCTGTAGGAGGTTTTGTAATTTCTTTTCCGTGTTCTTAGGCAGATCGTAAGACTGAACAGAGAGTCTTAAGGGATGCTGCAATTAGTGGACTTCAGGAATCTAATTTCATTAAGATTGTTTTAATAGAAAGCTTTTATAAATTTCAACCGAAAGTAATACCGGGAAGCCGAATGTTTCCATATTACGGTTACGATTATCATAAATGGCTTGACTTCCTAACTTTTGGGGTTGATAAAGCATGAAAAACAAATCGCCCAGTCACTCAATTAAACAATCTGGCCTCTTGAATTACGCGTTATCTGATTTTATCACCCAAGTCAATGTTTTCACAACAGTATTTGCATTAAGCAGTCAGTGTTGACACAATTTCCCGCATATACTTATATATTTTTCAATATATTCTTATATTTTCTGGATTTTCTGGATATATTCTGGTTATATTTTTCAAGATATACTGATATTTTATATTTTCAAGATGTACTAATATTACTCAAGATATACGTATATTTTATATATATATATATATATATATATATATATATATATATATATATATATATATATTTCAAGATATTACTTATATTTTTCAGTATATACTAATATTTCTCAAGATATACAATTCAAGATTTGTTTAAGACATATGTATATTTTTCAATATACCGAGTGTAACAGCAAAATTGTCCAAATTGTGCAACAGCAAAATGTTTCAATTGTTATATTAAGCTTTGAATCGTTCTATCTTAGAAATGATTCAAGATATCTTACTGGAATTCTCCGAGGCTTTTATAACAATATTGGACTCTACTTTGAACAATAATAATGTATTTAGCTTTAAGTTGAAATGATGATCTCTCTTGCTGTTGAAACCTGGTTATTCAAGATTATCTTCACCCTCTCTAAACTTCTAACTTTTTGTCCTGCTGCAACAAGGTGCCTCATTTTCAAATTTTTTTTTCACTGCTCTTTGAACTGTCACAACTGAAACTCCTCTCTCATGTGCCAAAACTCTTATGAATTGAGTTGGATCTTTTCTAATTGATCTCTTTAGTTCTAAGTTGAAATGATCCCTCTTGATCCAGTTTTCCTCTCTACTGTTCGCTCTTTTTTTTAAAAACTTATTTACCGTTCTCTTGATGGCTCTTGAATGGACGTTGAAGATGGAGGCCAGAGTACGAATGCTGGTACCATTATTGAAGGTCTGAATGATATTTTCCTCTCAGCATTCCTGAGTTGGGAAGACATAGTGGAGTTGACACAAAATGATTTTAATCTGTTCTTTTTCTAGCTGAATAACTGAAAGGGTTTTTCATTGATTCTTACGACAAATGGTGTCAAGATGACTAAACACCTTATCTGATAGCCTGGAAAAAAGAACCTCAATTTGTTTAGTAGTTTCTCGGATATTAAACATTTTGTTGGAGGGACAATTGGGACATGCTGTTATCACGATTTGGACAATTTTGCTGTTACACCCGGTATACTCATATTTTATATTTTTTAAGATAAATTTATATTTTATATTCCCAGGATATACTAATATTTCTCAGAAGAAACTATAATTAATATTGTTTAAGATATATGTTTATATTTCAAGATATACTCATATTTTATATTTTTCGGGAGGTATATTATTTATAATAAATATGCCATCATCAGTTCTCAAGACGGCATCTACCATTTACTCCAGTCTCAATAGTAAATCCGGCATTGCTGACAAAGTTAACCTGGCGCTTGTGAATTTTAATGCATCCAAAACGAAACTTCTGTCATTTACTTACCATAGAGAAACGTCATGGCTCTTATCAGCATGGTTGATGCTCAAGTCTACAAGACTGCCTTCTTGGTCTCACGTTAACCACTGACCTTAGGTGGAACTACTTCATTGAATCACTTGCTGCATCTACCGCAAGGAAAGTTGGTTCTCTGTGTCGCGGCAGAAGGTTTTCTTCATCTGAATCCACCCTTCACATCTACAAATCTACCATTCGTCCCATGCATGAAATACTGTTGTCATATATGGTCAGTTGCCCACGCTGTTTATCTCGAGGTTATCGACAAAATCCAAAGACTGATGTGCAATGCGATCGGTGCTGACTTGGGGTTTCGACTCCAGTCACTTTCTCACCAACGTAATGTGGCTTCCCTCTGTCTTTTCTGCAACTGCTCTGACGAGCTATTTTCACTGGTGCCCCGACTGCATGATTTTAAGCGTGCCACTAGGTTGGTATTTCGTCCCCACCTTTTTAGTGTCGATACAGTTAAATGTAACCACCTCTAACAGCTTCTTCTCTCGCACTTCCCGACGGTGGAA
Source organism: Acanthosepion lycidas (assembly GCA_963932145.1). Classification (NCBI taxonomy): domain Eukaryota; kingdom Metazoa; phylum Mollusca; class Cephalopoda; order Sepiida; family Sepiidae; genus Acanthosepion; species Acanthosepion lycidas. The sequence goes on along the minus strand of OZ010600.1, from coordinate 63,060,694 downwards.
CTCCCTTCCTCTTATTTGCTTTCCCGGTAACTATAATCTTCAAAAATTTAAATGTAATGTCAATCACCATCTTCTGATGCCTCGATACCCATCTACTACGGCGGTTAGCCAATCCCTATTGCAGACGCTTGTGTTTACTCAACATCCACAGAACCCACCTGTGGTTTATACTGCAACTATGCTGAGCAGACCTTAGTTACAGTTTCTGGGAAAGAGCGTGTTATCTAGCGTGATCAACAATTTGAACAAGGCCGCAGTATCTTCTGACTTCGTGCTAGCACAGCTGTTGGCGGTTCCCAAGGGTTCCGTCTACCCAATTTCACTCACAAGGCTTGGGTCAACCCTGACAAATCGACTCTGGTGAGATTCGAACCCGGGTCTCATGATCAGAATACGAACGTTTTAACTCTCATAGCTGCTGGGTAGCGAGACTGTAAATAAGCAATGGAACAAAAGGTTTGGTGAAGAAAGGTTTAATCACCTGAAAACATATATTGAGAATTCAGTAGTTCAGCGTGAAAGAGAACATCTGGAATGCGCTACGTCTTTGTGGTCCATTTTCCCCACTATTCCATTAGCAGGCGTTCTATTCATAGCGGATGGATGAGTCTATATTTCAACAATAGGTGTAGATAAAGTTAGTCAGTATTTCTATGCAAAAGTCACCTTGTCATTTGTTGACCGTATTCTTGATTAATAATAAAACAAAAATCCCTAACCTAGACCAATGAGGCCTTAGTCCATTTCAAAGTATTCCTCTTCACACATCACTCACTTAAGCCGAGTAGCTTTTATTTTTTTCAAATAACACACTTATTTCGTCAGTGTTAATGCTACGTTCACATAGAATATAGATTCACTTAATGGGACCTAATTGCCAACTGAGTAACCCTACGGGAAAGTATAGTTTTAGTCCTCTCTGATTGCTACATCAAGGTCGCGTAACCGGTTCTCGAGATATTCAAAATGACGGAACTAGTAATTGTCCCGTGTACATGTATACATTGTATATGCTTTTTTTTTTTTTTTTTTTTTTTAAATCGGGTGTATTTCTATGGTTAATTTATTGTATGTTAGCTTCTATTAGGTTGGTGCAAAAATAATGTCGGTTTTTAACGTTAAAAAATACGTCAAAAAACCGATATTATTTTTGCACCAACCTAATAAAACTCGTGTAAACCTGTTCTGTTTCAAGCTTTTCTCAGAATCCCCAGCCCTCTACAAAGAACAACTTTTTATCTGCACATCCTTTCCTGCTGTGGATCACAATCGGACGCACTATAAATTGGCTTTCCCTTTTTTGTTTCCTATTAAGCTAATAGAAGTTGAACAATAGCAGGAATAACATGGACAGAAAATGTCATGAATGCCATTGTCTTTCTTTGGTGTTTTGCCTTCAAAGATAAAACGATAAATTTCAATTGGGCGGACATGTTAATTTTGTGGTTGTTCACATGGAGGTTCTTTGACCGATATTCGTTTTTGTCAGTGATTTGAATGGTTACAATTACAAGTGCCTTAATTTGATTTCCTTTCGTTTTTAATTGAAACTTGCTTCAAGGATCACGAGACATTTCCTTATATCATCAGAAAACAACAACAACAACAAAAAACAAAACAAAAAAAAAAGAAAAAGAAAAAAGAAACAAAAAACAATGTATGCTGTTATATAAATCCGGAAATACTAGCATGGTGTCTGTAAGTACTACAGTCGAAGCCCTGATAGAAGAAGAAGGAGGAGGAGGAGATAAAGAAAAAGAAGAAAATAGGGAAGGAGGAGGGGGAGATAATGAAGAAGAAAATGGGGAAGAAGAAGAGATAAAGAAGAAGTAAAAGTAGAAGATGATGATGGGGAGGAGAATGAGATAAAGAAGAAGGAGATTATTGGAGGAAGGGGATATAAAGTAGAAGAAGACGGGGAGGAGAAGAAAATAAAGAAGAAGAAGAAGACGGGGATAAGGAGAAGAAGCAGGTGAAATCCTAAAGGGTATTCATTTTGACATTTTATAAGACATTAGAAATTAAAAACAAACAAAACCCCGCCCGAGAAATCATTTCCAATTCAAAACACAAAATCGGATAAAAATTAAAACAAAATATATAAATAATTAAAATTTGTTGTTTTACAGTCACCGAAAAGTCAAATCCGTACATCAACCTGAACCAATTTTAGGGAAGTTTCAAGCATTCATTAGATACAATAACAGATATATCTAGCTTCCTTTTAATATGGTGAGAACATTTGTATCGATTATATGCGCCATATACGTTCAGAACGTGGGCGGTCATGGCTCTCTACAACTTCTTGTCTCTTGTTCTAAGTAACTTTTAACCTTTGTCCTTGTTCTGCTATCCATTTACACAAAATCACCAAGTAGGTTACTCGCTGATATATACCATGTCTCTCACATCTTCAATATGTCAAGTGAGTGTTAAATTTTCCAAGTCTTCTTTCCTCATTATGTTTCCTAGAAATTTCAACTTTCGAGTGTAATGCTTTGGTTACTTATAGTCAGTCAGTTCTGTGCCATGCGTGATACACGTTTAGGCGATCATGTATCGTTCGATACATGACTGACGAGGCAGATTTTTTTCCTGCAGTAGGTTGCCATTTCTTTCTGTGGTAGATCAGTTGCCATTCAACGTTATAGAACCTGGTCTATTCTGCTATTTACCCATAGCTGGTGGGGGGGGAGAAGAAGAGGATTCATACCTTTCCCAAGGGTATTAGGATGTAAGTGAATGTAATGGATTCGACTGGAAATCGAACTCGGCCCTTAAAACCTCCTTGATGTTCATATTTCTCAAGTGTTCATGCATAGATACAGAACACACTAAAATCTTCCTATTTCTTATGTACAGTGTCTTTTCAAGACGTGAACGATAATGGCTCGCCACAACCTTTTATTTTTATTTAGACTGTTTACATTGTTAGGACTGTTGTCCGAATCTTTATTGTCATATTCACGACGTTTCGGCAGTTGTAAACTCCGGTCTTCTTCAGGTGATATTCGTTGGAATTTCTAACCGAAACCTTTATTTAGTCCACGGGGGTAGATTGTTCTAGTTCTATGTGCAATGCCTTTTCTGAATATCTCAGTTTTAGTTATTTACCTTTAGTAACTCATCTTTCCAAAGTTTTGTTCACCTCTGCTGTAGACGGGTACTGAATTCACAACTCTTATTTTTTGTTAAGTAAGCTCATTACCATCCATCCTTTCCTGTTTTCTTCACTCATTCTCCTTATTTTTCTTCCTTAAAACTCGTCTTCTTCACTCGTTAAGCAGGTTACTCAGTTTCCTCCTAAATCTCTTACCTTCGCTATACCCTATGAGTATTAAATTCTCCAAACAACCTTTCCTTGTTATGTGTGCCACAAATTCCAACTCTCCCTTTCTGATTGTAATCCTTTGGTTTCTTGTAGTTCCTATTTTCTTAAAAAAAAAAAAAACTTCCTTTCTCGCATGTTCTGTCCATGGTATTCTCAGCATCCTTCTGTAGAACCAAATTTCTGTTACTGCAAGTCTCTTCTTCATCTGTGAGAAAATTGTCCAGCGGTCACTACTATTTCATCTTACAAAGCAGTTCAGCACTGGAATGTCTCTTTCAGATTGTAAGCATACCTTTGCTGGTTATATTTCCCTTAAAACTTTCTCATTGCTCACATACCCTATCCATGGCATTTGTCGGTAGACCCGTTGAAAATCCAATAAAAAGTTTATCACTGGAATGTCTGTTTCAGATAGTAAGCATAAGTTTGCTGGTTATATTATATTTTCCTGAAAACTTCCACATTGCTCACATATCCTATCCATGGCATTCTTAACATTTGTCGCTAGACCTGTTGAAAATCCAATAAAAAGTTTAGAAATGAAGACTAGAAATTTTGGAAACAATCTGACAAATTAGAAAGCTGTTCAGACAAAGAGTTTCGTCTCTTTATGATATCTTCCAAGTTGTTATGAAAGACAAACGCGTGTGTAAATTATTCTCGAGTAGTCTGTAACACAGTATTTATCATCTTTCAGTTACGTCTCTGTCTTTGGGCAGAGTGCGTTCTGTCAAAGGTCAGAGTCGCAACTGAGGAAAATTACACTGAGGTGCCCAGCCCTGGGGAACAGCTGCCTGAGGCCGCGCGCTCTCATTGCACCAGCGAGAGGGATTGGTGCTCGGACTCGGGCAATTTTTGTTCCTAGCCCGGGTGTACGCGCTCGGGATCCTCGCATTAAACCGACCTTCTATCACAACCTGACATCGTTTGAGTAAATTACAAAATGCGTTGGAATTTTAATGTTTAATTAACCTACTCCAAGTAGATCGTTGTTAATTTCTATTAGTTTATACGCCGCATTGTGCTACTTACTGATGCTGTTGTAGTGGTATATGAGCCCTAGACGAGGTTAAGCGTAGAGAATTGTGCGATTAGTGCACTTTCAATGTATTTTCTTCTTAGTGCAGTGATCTCAAAATTCTCTATGATCATGATTCTTATACACAAGAAAAGGAATATACGAATTACACATACACACACACCTATATACATACATACATACATACATATATATACATACATATACACACACATATATATATATATATATATATATATATATATATATATATATATGAGTCTGTGTATGTATTTGTGTATAAAAATTCAAATATAAACGAAATATATCTGTAAAAAGACAGTATGAAGAAAGACAAAAGGAAAATTTATTTGAACCGACGCGTTTCCTCCCCTGAGGGACTTTATCAAGGTAAATTTAAGAATTTTATTTTGCAGAATGTATTTAGAAACAAAAGTTAAAAAAAACTATCGTAGAATTTTCAACAATTTTTTAAATTGAAGACCACTTTTGATTGACTGGGATAGATTCGTTTTCTATGGTTTATCAAGCCTTCGCAGGTTATTTAAAACCAGAACATATTTTTAGAGGTTTAGAATTTAGGAGGGAGGTATTCAACGATACAAGTCTTACTTATTATCGTCCTGGGTATGACGATAAATGACATCCGTCAGCAAGGCCCCTGATCGGGAGATTGGCGCTTTTGAGGAGCGTAGACCGACCTGTTAATTGCTGTTTTTCTCAGGTCTACCCTGACCCAGGGTCGTAGCACCTGTTAGGGTTCCCGTTATGGAAAAATAGTGACCCCCCCCCAAACAAAAATCAACAATACATTTTTATAATAAATTGACCAACAATACATTTTTATAGAAAAATGACAATCAATACAACACTAAAAAACATTAAAATATATTTTCATAGTAAAATTAAGTAAAAGATATTTCGGTTAGTTTGATACGACGTCAAACAAAATCAAACCTTACTAATTAACCCACAGTTGAGGGGGAGAAGATATTGATTCATCACTTTCCCAACGGTATTTGCGCTAAGTGAATATGACGAACCCAACTGGAATTCAGTTCTTCCATAAATAATTATAGACGAGCTAAATAAAAATATCCTTGAAAAGCAGAATAAACAACAAAGCTTACAACACCGACTATTCCCAGGCGGTCACCCATCTAGGTACTGACCAGGTTCGACGTTGCTTAACTTCGGTAATCGTACGAGAACTGGTGTTTCAACGCGATGTTTCAAATTACTCTTAAGCGCATTCTCCTTTCTAAAAATCTAAAATATTATTCTTTTTTCAAGCTTTAGATAATTTGTCCATCAAGCTTTACAACAGCGGAGCTCGGGCTGTGGCTCTAGATATCTTGATGGCGTTCGACAGGGATTGTCATGCTGGTCTTCTCCACACGCTCAAGGGCTACGGTATCACGGGATGAATATTTGGATTAATCCAATCGTTCCTAACAAATCGTGTTGAACGGACACATTTCTTGTTCTTTCCCCATTAAAGCTGGGCTCCTGCAATAACTCTATCCCGGGACTTTTTCTCATCTTCATCTATGACCTCCTCGATGTCATCATTTTCCAATTAGGAATTCATACCAATGACACAACTATTTACTTCTGTCTTAGTAGCAAATCCGATAGGTTCGACAAAGGGAAACTGGTAACTGCTTTCGAAAAAGACCTCAAAATCAATGGTTGATCGGGGCAATGCCTAGCTTGTAAATTTTAACGCCTCCAAAACAGAACTACTTTCATTTAATCTCCACAGAGAACCTTTTCTTCATGACATGGGCTTGGCTGATGCTAACCTCCAAGAGAGCAATTCTTTGTGCCTTCTTGGGTTCCCGGTTTCGACTGATGTCGTCTAGAGTGATTACATTGAATCTATTTCGTATCTACTGCTAGGAAACTTGGTTCGCTGTCACGTGGCAGAAAACTTTCTTGTCAGAATTCATCTTGCACATTTATAAATCATTCATTCGTATTGAACATTGCTGCCATATCTGATCGGGTGCTCCTACTATATGTCTCAAGATTCTAGACAAAATTCAAAGAAGGGTCGGTAATGTAATCGATGCTGACCGGGCATCTCAGCTTGAGTCAGTTTCTCACCGACAGGACTTGGCTTCCCGCTGTCTTTTCTACAAATATTTTTATGGCAATTATTCTGATGGGATTTCCTCCTCGATGCCTCGACTGCATGAATTTAAGTCTGCTACTTGATTGGCAATTAGGTCTCGCCGTTTTACTGTTGAACTAGCTAGATGCAACCGCATGTTCTATTTAAATAGTTTCCTTTCTCATACTTCTCGATTTCTTGCTTTCCTGTAGCCTACAATCTTTAAAAATTTAAAGCAATACCAATCGCTATCTTTTGTCTTCCTGAATCATACTTATTTATTGTCCTTTCTCCTCACAAAAATCTTCTTATTCTCTTTCACTCCCAGTAACCCCTAGTGGCAGTGTCGCCTTGCTTGGGGTGGAATGATACAACAATATACAAATAATCTTATTTTATGGTTTTATAATGGTTTTTTATAGTCATGAGTCTTGTTGAATGGTAGAAATCTTCTTCGGTTGTTAACGGAAACGTTTTGAACACGCGCACATAATTTCAAAGCGCGCTAAGCTGAAGGTAAAAGGTATTTATAAGAAAGAACAAGAAGACCTCTAGATGAAGAAACCAGATTTCCCACGAGCAATTACTATTCCCTGTGGTTTGGTTACGGCGAAGAAAGTAACAAAACAAACGTGGCGGATGTTGAAGACATTTTAAAAAACGCAGGGCGGTCGTCCGCTTTTACGTAGGAGACAGATATTTAAAAAAAAAAAAAAAAAAAGCTGCAAGATTTTGAGCGGGGAAATAAACCTACGGGAGATTTTTATTTGTTTAATTTGCCTTTATTTTCACTAAAGTAGCGGGGCTTATATATAGTGTGAGCAAAGATAATAGTTTTACCACAACAGGATTCCTGGTTACATGATTGAGCCAAAATACTTCACTCGTGTTCAGCGTTTTTCAACTATGGTGATAAATCGAGTAACTATGTCAAACAAAAGATCTGGTTAGATTTTTCATTTTCAGTCATCCGAATATAACTTATCCCGTCTTTGACTCTCCGAGGGATGTCACTGTACCATAATCTTTTTTCATTGGACATCGCAGATTTTGCAAGTACACAGACGCATTAGCGGTAGTAACACAGGGAAAGAAAGGATTAAGTACTAGGCGTTTACTGAACCCTAGATCCGCAATGCTTAAGATGATTTTCGGAACAATATATTACAAAAAAAAAAAAAAAAATAGGATTGATAACGGAGCCAACTACATAAAGGTTTACACTCCAGAATCTATTTATATATTTTTTAAGTCTACCATTCCTCCATGCTACGAATATTGCTGTCACATATAGTCTGGTACTTCCCTAGGTCGTCTGGGCGTGGTGTAATGGTTAGCAAGCTGGTCTTGCTAAAACTGTTACAAGTGAATAGTGAGTTCGATCCTCATTGGGTGCCCCATACTTCCGGCCATGTGCCACCTTGGACACCTCGGGGTGGTGTAATGGTTAGCAAGCTTGTCTCGCTAGAACAATTACGACTGAGTAGTGAGATCAATCCTCACTGGGTGCCCATTACCTTCGGCCTTGTGCCGCATCCAAGCTATGCTTGGCAAATCAATATAGTCTGGTATTCCCGCTATATATTTAAAGATTCTTGATAAAATCGAAAGAAGGATATGCAATGATTCTTAAATAGCATCCTGGTTTCAGTCACTCTCGCACCACCATAATGTACCCTCCCCCCAAATATTTTATGGTAATTGTTCTGATGAAATTTCCTCTATGGTATATAGACTTTATGAATTTAAGTGCAACGTCTCATCATTTTACAGTTAGATTGGCAAGATGAAACCGTGTATATATTTAATCGATATCACTCCAAGCAGGGTAGTAACATACTAACATACAGGGGGTTACAGGATGTGAAGGAATTAGGAACGAAAACATTAGTAGGAGAAAGAGAAAAGAGTAATCAAGAGGACAGTAGATATAATAATTATTGATATAGCCAGAATTTATCATTATATATATATATATATATATATATATATATATATATATATATATATATATATATATATATATCACTTTCCCACTGCCGCAATGTAGCTTCCCTGTGCCTTTTCTATAACACTTCCATGATAATTGTTCTGATGAAATTTCCTCTATGGTACATAGACTTTAGGAATTTAAGTGCAGTACTAGATTGGTGGCAAGGTATCCTCATTTTACAGTTGTATTGACTGGATGTAACCGTAAGTTCTTTGCAAACAGTTTCTTCTTTCCCACTTCTCGCTTGTGGAACTCTATTCCAGCTTCTTGTTTTCCTGACAAATTTGATCTTCGAAAATTTAAATGCAATGTCAATCATTATCTATTGTCTTCTTGATTCCTCTTCTTTTATTGTTCGCTCTCCTTAATATTGTTTTTTTTTTTCTTATTCCTTCACAATCAGTAACCTCTTGTATCTTAGTGGGTTTATTGCTTTGCTTGGAGGGAAATGATTAAAAAATGAACAGTAACAACTGGCAAGATAACCCAACACCATAGTGCCCCGTGGTGGTGTAATTACGACAGAGCCAATCCTTCAGATCTTTATTTATAACTTCGATCCTATCTGGGGCCTTATGTTAAACTTCATCGATGTGAAAATATGGTTAGCCATTTAGTTTGATTTGCATTATTATTATGGCACTGAGCAATAAGTAATTACGCTTAGTAAATAACAACAGATGATCTGGGGTGGTACAATGGTTAGCGAATTAATTAGCAAACCATTAGTAGTGAGTTCTGTTCACACTAGGTGTCTCATACTTTGTGCCAAAAATAAACTACTCTTGGTAAATATCGACAGGGGCTTCGGGGTGAGACAACGGTTAGCGCGTTAATCTAGTTGACTGTTAGCAGCTAGTCTCCTTACTCTTTCGTCCCGCTCATTATTAATGTTTCTGTTCTTAATTCTTCCACGCCCAATAACCCCTTGGCTTTACTGCCTTGCGTGGGGTGATCAATCAGTCAGTTATGTACCATGTGTGATACACGCTTAGGTGATCATGTATCTTTCGAGGCAGATTTTTTTTTCTGCAGTAAGTTGCTGCGGTAGACCAGTTGCCATCCAAGGCTATAGAACCCGGTCTGTCCTGCTATTTACCTATAGCTGGCGGTGGTGGGGGAGAAGAAGAGGTTTCATACCTTTCCTAAGGGTATTAGCATGTAAGTGAATGTAATGGATTCGACTGGAATTCGAACTCTCCGATTTACTGATATAAAAAAAAAATACAGAGTTCGATCCATACTGGGTGCTTCATGCTTTTGGTCTTGTGCCGGAACTATGCCAAGTTTAATAAACCACAAGTATTCAACCTAAATTTAGACCTGAATATAGATAAAACATTGGTTTGGTCGTAAATGCAGCAGCTTTAGAATTTTGGGGATTAATTCTGTTTACCTCAGGCCTTAGTTGTTTCTGTTATAGACACTACAAGTAAAAATGATGACTTTACGAAAAGGGATATGATAAAAACGTTCTTTATATACTTTTTGCCTTTGGCTTTCGTTTTTGTTTCGTCTTTTTTTTTCCCTGTTAGTTTTTTACTCTTAAATATTTTTCTTGTGATTGAATTGTGCGCAAAAGGAGACACAAAAAGAAAAATAATAAAAAAATATAGAAAAAAAAAATTAAAAAGAATAAGAGATAAATTTCGAGGGAAAAAAACATCTAAAAGAGCTCAATAAAAATGTACGAATAAAAAAAGAAAAAGAAAACCCAATACAAGATGTGAGTAAGAAAGGAAATAAAAGTGGAAAAGAATTAATTTAAAATGGCGACTATGTTAGTAGTAGCGATGGCAGAGTAGTTGATGATGACGCTTGGCGGGAAAAGGGATGAAAAGAAATACTAAGTGGGAAAAGTGGGTAGAAAAAGAAAGACATAAGCTTTAAGAAAAGCAGAAAAGAAAAAGTAAGAGAAATGAAAGAAAAGGAAATATTGAACAAAAATAGATAAAAAAAATAAGAGAAAATTAAAAACTTCGAAAAACAAAAAGGAGAAGGAATATTCAATAAAAATGGCGAACAGAATAGAAGGAATAAAAATGAAAAGAAAGAATGAGCAAGAGTAAAAAGCAAAACAAACTAAATGAATAAATAAATGCAAATTAGCCCCAAAAGAAACAAAACAACAACAACAAAAAAAACAAAGACGGAAATAAATAGAAGTATATCACAAAAGAAAATTTTTGAAAAAAAACGTAAATTTTTTACTGATCTATACAAAAAAAAAAAAAGATGAAGTTTTCCAAAAATGTTAATTAATCTTGGCAGAACCATTTGGGTGGCGTTTGGTGGCACCAATCTGTCATCCAAGAAGTCATTGTCTACCAGTGACGCCATTTTTTCGCGAAAGTTGTGACAGCTTGAAAAGCAAAAATGCGTTTGTAATCACGTGCTCTTCTTTTAGAATTGTATAATTTACAAATCGTCTAGGCATTACACACTCACACACGCACATACACGCACATACTCACACGCACGCACACACTTGCACATACATTCACACGCACTCACATATATTCACGCAAACACATACACATACATTCACACACACGCAGACACATACACATACATTCATACACACACATACACACACACGCAGACATGCACATACATTCACACATACATACATACATACACACACACGCGCGCGCGTACACACATGCATAACAGAGAGTGGGAGAATTTTCAATGTGCAACGTTCTTTCAACTAAGCTTAACCTAATCGATTAAAACAGGATAAAATTTTCAATTCAATCCGATTCGTTGATTTGCGCGCTATACAGAGGTTATAAAGTATTTAAGATAATTTCAATCCTGCAAATAAATAAGAGTTTATTTCGAAATACGGTATTTGTCGTCAAATACGACGCATAAGTCCCCCAGCAACTTAGACATGAAGTTGAGATGCTCCAAGAGATAAGACTCAAGATAAACTGTTCCAAAACAGAAACTATGATCTTGAATAAATCCATCATAAAAAAAAATCTATAAATATACGTCATCTATGTGCCGTGTCCCTTCAGGACTTTAACGATCATAGCTCTTCACCACTTCCTGTCTTTTGTAGCTCTTAATAAATGTTGTCTTTTTGTTATCGCTCCTTAACCTTGTTCTGCTAACCATTTACAAAAGCTCATTAGATGGTTTATGCTCTGTTTTCCTTTGTCCCTCTTGCCTTCACTCTGCCCTATGTGTGTCAAACAGTCCAAGCTCTCTTTCCTCATTATATGCCCTTGAAATTTCAACTGTTTCTTCTTGATGTTAAGTATAAGTGTTCTGTTTGTTTCAAATTGTTTTAAACTTGATGTTAAATACCACGGTGTGTGGATCAATTATAACACATTTAGTATCGAAGATAAAGAAATTAAACATAGAATAGGCTGGGCTAGGCGTAGTTTCACCCAACACTACAAGTTGCAACAATACCAAATCAATGACCTAAATAACCTCATCAGATCAAGACTTTCATAAGGATATCATACATGGCGCCAAACCCGTTCAGAAATATCTAAACTGTCAGCTGTATACAACCATTTTCACAGAACGAACCTTGAGGACTGGAGCTACAGAATCACAAAGAACTGTCACAAATAACAGAAAGCAGATCACTGGAGAATGTCCAACAGCAGCCACGGCTAAAATTGATAGGACATGTAACTCAAGGAGAGAATAATGAAATAATCACGATGTTTCACATTCCACACTACTTCAAACAAAAAGCTAGGAAGAAAATACCCATCAATACTGGAAAGAGCGATGACAATTAAATATTTCGACCAAATCTATTTTATTGAAAACTTGTTTTCATAGAAGGATTTTATAAATTTCAACTGACGATGGCACTGGCTGCTCGGTCAATGACTGCCGAATGTTTCCTTATAAGGAAACTGCTAATATTATCGTTACCATTACCACAGGCTAATTGTATCTCCTAAACTTAATACCGTACGCTATAATTTTATTTCAGACAATCACTTCTATCCATAATAACATTTTTTAATCATCATCATCATCATCATATAATAATAATAATAATAATAATAATAATAATAATAATAATAGGTGCAGTAATGGATAGCGGCTTGTATTGAACAATCGGAGATCCGAGTTCGAATTCCAGTTGAGTTCATTACATTCACTTACGTGCCAATACCCTTGGGAAAGGTATATATCTAACTCTTCTCTTCCCTCCCAGTTATTGGTAAATAGTAGGAGTGACTGGCTTCTATAGCCTTGGGTGGCAACTGGTCTAGAAGAAGGAAAAACTCTGAATTCAAACCAGCCTGGAAATGGTTGGACTCCGTCAGGCTATCTTGCCCAAGACGCACCACACGCGCTGTAGCTGCAGTGCATGTAGTGCTCTTAGACATATCAATACTACTACTACTACTACTACTTTCTCTTGCGTTCTGTTTAGTGCAATCACCTGCCGAGGCATTACCCGAGACCTGGGGTAAGGCGAGGTGGTAAATATAAAAACGCCGTGGGCGGTGCAGAAAAAAAAGTCTCAAACTTCGTAAACTGTTGACCGATTTTAACGAAATTTGTTTTAATCTACTCCTATTCCCATTTGGGATATCAAATTCTGACAAATATGGCGCATTGTGCACCGTTTTTGGCCTGTTTAATTATAAGTCAAGAATCTCAGCGATTTAACAACTTACTAGACGATTTGTGACCTGTTGTGTCGACCATGACCCAGAGTTTATAAAGAATTCAATTTAATTTCGACATTACAACGAAATGAGGATTTATTTTGAGATAATCTAATTAAATATTTCGATCAATTCGTGTTTAAAAAATTCTAAATCGTCTATTTCTATGAATAGCCTTATCCATAACTATTAGCTAAATTTTGAGCTGGAATTTTCACTGTATAATGTTTGATCCATGACATTAGTATTTATTATTGCATAAAAAAGGATGGAGATTATATTAAAAATATATATTTGTTATGTAGAATAGATATTTTTTCATTATTTAGCTGAAAATTTAATAATATACATACATAAAACATTTTCTAAAGAACTAATGTTTTTGTATTTATTAATTCGACAGATTTGTATTACATAATTATTACTATTGGGTTGGTGCATAATTATCAGGCGTTTTTAAACAATATTTATTATGAAAAAAGGAACATAACAATTCAACAATAACATTTTTAAATCATTATTCCGGAGCGTATGATTATCGGCACGCATTTTTATAACTCACCTACAAAAACGCCTGATAATTATGCACCAATCCAATAATACCGTCCTCAATATTCGAAAAATTTCGAAATTGTTGTTTACGTTAATATATTAAAATGAGCACTTATGAATATTTCGAGAGTCTGGTAAAGATTTGGGCTTATAAGACACTATTCAACTTTGCTTGATCGACGTCATAATTCATAACCGGGACGGTCTAAAGCAAGTCGGATCTAACGATGGTTTCTACTGCCAAGAAGGGTGCTGGTTTGAATCCTACTGGAGACCGTATATTTTCCTTTAATGTAATTTCTCGAATAGACGACAATAAAAAAATATACTGTTTAATAAATAAATAGAGCGTCTACACGAACATGGGCATGCACTTAAAATAACGTTTAAGTGATAAAATCTGTCAGATTAATATATATATATATATATATATATATATATATATATATATATATATATATATATATATATATTGATGCATGCTTCATTAAATAATATAGGCAAGTATTGTCTATTTATTTTAAGTAAATTCCTTTCATATTGTCGGATAAGCTTAATAACATTATCATTGAAAGACGAAAGGAAATCAAAATATTGATACATGTTTAAATCAAATCTAGGCTTTCGGCTTACATAAGCCACTATCAGAGATAACAATTACATTTCAATATATCAAACAATACACGGCTGAAACAATAATGTTACTTTGTGTTTGTCGTTGCTTTGAAATTTTTCATGCAACAAAAACAGACTATCATTATTGTTTCGTTTGATTTTACCATATACACAATAAAGGTAAAAAAAAATCAAAATATTTCAGAAGCTTTATTTTTCAATTTGCTAATGATTTAATTCGATAGTACTTATGTATTTTTTATACATTTAACGCTCCATACCTTTACCGTCATCTACAAACTTACAAATAAACAAAAACAAATTCTAGAAGGTTCCACAAAATTCTAGAAGGCTACAAGATGTTCTAGAAGGGTCAGAAAGTTCTAGAAGGTTCCAGAAAGTCATAATACTACTATACTTATATACCATTTTAGAAATTTCGTGTTTTAACGAATTACACCCTTCTTCATTATTTTTTTTAACAAAAGTTTCGTATTGGGGGTGAAATTTAAAAAAAGATAGACTGAATTAAACACTTATTTGACAAAAGATCATTGCATTGAAAATGAAAATAATACTGACATCTCATTTTAACAGATATATTTACCAAATTGACATAAAAATATCTTGAAATACTAAAGAATTCATTTATTAAATAAAATCACTGTTGCCTTCAACCACGGCCTCAAGACGACTTCGGAATCTCCTGCAACTCTTCTGGACGGTCTCCTTGCTTAAGTTGGGGAATGCTGCCATAATCCTTGCATTCAGTTCATCTTTGATATTACAAGGAGTTTTGATGGTTTCTTGTTCAACTCCTCCCTATACATAATAATCAAGGGTGGGGTGGAGTCTGGGGTGTTAGGTTGCCAGATGTATATGCTGATGTGGTCGCAGAAACTGTCTGACAGCCATGACTGTGTTCACTGCTTGTGTGACACGGTGCAGAGTGCTGTTGTCAGACAGGGTCTTTCAGCAGCCGCCCTCTTGGCCCAGGACAGCACTACTTCCTCAAGGGACCTGATGTAGGCCTCTGTGTTGAATCTGTAGGCCTGTTGGAAGATGCATGGAGGTATAACGTTGCCATCACTAGTGATCACTCCAAACACCTTCGTAATCGGCATTAGACTCATCCAACTCTTTCTGAATCCTCTGCACTGTCCCCAGACTGACACTCAAACACTCTGAAATGTTCGTATTTGAGCTTCTGGCGCGAATGCCAAGCAGTACAGTATGCCGTTTCTAAATTTATAGCGGAGTGAATTGCATTATGGTTCTCCTTTTCTCACAGAAGGTGCCCAACTGATCCTAATTATAATGTGTAGTCGACAAAATCAAAACAGACAACGCGCATGCGCGAAATTAAAAATATAAAATGGCGGCAATTTACCCATCTCATATAGAGTCTCATATCTATCACTGAAGCAAGCGATAGGATCCGGTACGATTTGTCCCATGCTTTGTTTATCTCACGAGTGCCACTTTATCATTATCATTGAGAGTAGCATTAGCATAATCTGTTTATTCTCCATCTTTTTATCGTCTCATTTCATCATCATCATCATTATCATCATTCTCAAAGCCCATCATGTTTTTTTTGTTTTATTTTTATTTTTATTTTAATGTCGGATGTTGGAAGAAAGGATTTCTTATAACCATTTTTTTTTTTTGCTGTTTCTTTTCACAAAAACTAAAGGTAATCGATATCTTTTGTGGATATCCGATCGTCGGATAGAGTTGAAAAAAAAAATTAGGGAGAGGCTTATAAAAAATTCTTATTATTATTCTATGTGCCATGTCTCCTCAACAATACGTAGGCGAGCATGGCTCTCCACTACTTCCTGTCCTTTGTAGTTCTTAATAGATTTTGTCTTTCTGTTATTTCTCCTAAACCCTGTTCTGCCATCCATTTACTAACGCTCATTTAGTAGGTTATGTGTTGTTTGACTCTGTCACTCTTGCTTTCAATCTGTCCTATGAGTATCGGATTTTCCAAGCCCCCGGTTCTCATTATGTGCCATAGAAATGTCAACTGTCTCTTTCTTGTTAAGTATAAGTTTCCTTTTTGTTTGAATTTTCTCTAAAACTCCGTCGTTGCTCGCAGTTCTTATGTTAATCATATAAGATCATTGTCTCACTCTTTCTCTCTACTTGACATGTTAAAACGATGATTTATTTTGACGACAGAAATGAAGAATTCGTATTTACATTATTCGAACTGTTGTCCTCATCTTCACGGCGTTTCGACCCTTGTACGCTCTGGCTTTCTTCAGGTGGTATACGTTAGAATTTCGAACCGAACCCTTTATTTAGTCCACAGGAATAGATTGTTCTAGTTCCACGTGCCATGCCTCTTCTGGAAATCTCATTTCAGTTAATTGCCGTTAGTAGCACAAATCTCATTTTTGTTTACCTCTATATATCACCTGAAGAAGGCCGGAGCGTACAACGGCCGAAACGTTGTGAACATGATGATAAAAAATGATACAGATAGATGTTTAAGATTTTAGTTTTAAAACATTTTCATAACATTTCCCCGGACAACCTTAAACCGC
>OZ010600.1:63016335-63038835 GCA_963932145.1 Acanthosepion lycidas | reverse complement strand
AGTGATAAATAGGCTAACGTATTTTTCTTCATTTTTTTTCTTCATCTTATATATGTAATTTTACTATATACGCACGGAATATTGTTGGAAAATCCTTGCTTATTATAATAAAGGCATCAACCTTTTATATTATTTAAAATTATCATAATCATAGGGAATAGATTTAGCGATGTCGATATGCTGTCAGTGTGAAACCGCCTTCGATGGTTACGGGACAGGGCCTGTACATGGCAGATTTGTGTATCAATGAGTGACTCACTCGAGTACAGGACGCATACGTAGTGTCGATGTATTATGTTTACCACGTGAACGACAATAAAAATGTAAAAGAGCTAAACATTTGTAGCGATAGGGGGGGGGTTACCATTGACGGGATCACTAAATATGTAATGGTTTGTATTCTTATTGTTGTGAACGCCGAACGACGGACTTCGGGTTGCCCATCTTGTAGTGACGGTGTTATCAATATTTAACCTTGGCTAGGAAAAGTGAGATTAAGGACAATGCGTGGACGGAATGCAATTTATATTTGACGTAAATAGCACATAGTATAAAATACAAAACTGAACGGAATGATTGCAAAACATAACAATTAAATTTATTAATGTTTGATGTACATGCATGCGAACTGAAAAGGTAGGACAGATTTGTGTCCCTTTGATTAGGTATTAATTGTACCGGAGTTCATATTAAGAAGTAATATTAAACCTGTAATTTAGAAGAATAGTTTGGAATTATGAGTTCTAAAGTTGGTAAAAGTTCAGAAGTCATTTCAGAGTTCGTGAATATTGGTAATTGTCTTTAACGTCTGTCCAGCAATGACTAAGACGGGAGTTCTTGAAGGTTACATCTTGGCATTTGGTAGCAAGGAATGAGACGTGCGAGAGAGATGAATGAAAAGAAAAACTCGAGGTAGTTTACATGTGTTGAGTTTATATAATGGCCGTGAGGCTCCCAGCATATGAGCGGGAAAACAGATTGGTCACGTGCAGGCGGTTTGATTGGTCGGAACTGACCAATCAACAAGCTAAATTGGAGGTGATTGACCAATGAATACTTGTTATATTTGTATGAAAGTAGGATGTTACTTACCAGATAGGAAGAGTGCATTTCCTAAAAAGAGGTAAGGCTGGTTTGTTGTGGAAGATCACACACATTAATAATGGTATATAATAATCTTATGCAAGGTTTCCTTGAGACAAGAAAACAATTTCAAGAGTTCCACAAGGGTAAAAACTTTGCGAAACGATGCACTAATTTGTTTGAACTGTTCTCTGAACGTCTAAGAGGAAAAAAAAGCTTTTTCCTCTGCTGACCAACTCATTTTTTAAAAGTCTAAGTCAAGGTCGAACTATACTTCGATGACATGTGCACTTGTTTAAGGTAAATAAAAAAAATACTCTTTAGAAATTGATAATTAGCTGATAGTCTAACAGCAAACACTTAAACCTTTGAATAAAGGGGCATTTGTCAGTCTGGAGCTATGCACAGAGTTTTGAATGAGAAGTGTTTATGTTTACTGTGTGGGCAGGATGAGATTCTGAGCAACATCTATTTACCGCAAGTGAAATCTTGAAACACCATTACTTTGCGGTATCAGAGTCATTTAACTAAACAAACGGTCTGCAAATTTTTCAGTACTTATAGCAGGGCGGATCTGGTCTGCGGGTCGTGGTTTGGGGGACAGCAGAAATAACCACACAGTCTACTACTTATATATCCTCATTATAATAAAAAGAGGCTTTTGATTTAGGACGGAAGTAGGGTGATTAGGTGAGGCTTGTTATCACAGATCTTATTTCAAAGCTGTATAAAAGATACTTTTATCTTAGATAATCAAATGCTATGTTTTATTTTATCCTTCAAATCAGTGTTTGCGCAAAAGAATCTAAAATATTAATCAACTGATGTTAGCAAAATTATATTAGAAATATATGCGATTTTTACTTTATAATTATGAGACTGTTAACCCCAGAGGACACCACGTGTATTGCAGCCTCAGTAGCAGCAGTTCTTCCGGCGCAAGATAGACTGACGGAACGCAAATTCAGGTTGGCTGGCACTAAGAGTTTTCTTTCTCCAAGGCTATAGGACCCGCAAGTGAATATAATGAACTCAATTGGAATTCGAATTCGACTCTCCGAACCGCTATCCATGACTCCACCGTGCCTCCCACCTTAAAGTAGCTCCCCTTACTAGAATGTTGATAATAATAACTAAAAAAAAGTTACTAATATCCTGACGGAGGCTTACACAGGAGAGTTTCTTTTTTTAATATTTTGAATTTGATGTAAGTACAAAACATTTCGCTTTTAAACTTTCCTTGATAAAGTTGAATTGACAAAACGCGTCGGAAAATAACTAAGAAATATTTTCCAATTGTCTTTTTTATCCAAATTGTCTTATCTTCAGAACTATTCATAGAAATTTAACAATATATCTATATCTATCTATATCTATCTATCTATCTATCTATCTATCTATCTATATATATATATATATATATATATATATATATATATATTATAATTAAATTTAAAAAAATATGATTCCATCGTGACACAGAAATTACTGTTTCGAAACTGGTCAGCAGTATTCAGATTTAATTTAAAATACTAAAGGACTTCGGATCATCAATCTAACAATTTTTTCCTATTATATCAACACACACACACACACACACACACACACACACACATATATATATATATATATATATATATATATATATATATATGCAGTAAAATGTTGAACCACTGTTACCACCCTGTTATATCCCTCCATGCATTAAAATGTTGAACCACGGTTGCAACTAACCTTGTTATAACACAACCTGGGTACTGACACTGACATTAAGTTTCGAGCCGTAATTTCAACGTCAGATTATTCAAGAAATATATGGCCTGGTGGATTAAAGAGTTGGTTAGTCCCCCTAACCCAGGTTCCCTGACAGTTCAAACTGTAGGTCTGGTAGAGTTGAAACATACCAGGTTCCCTGACAGTTCAAACTGTAGGTCGGGTCGAGCTGAAACATGCCAGGTTCCCTGACAGTTCAAACCGTAGGTCTGGTAGAGTTGAAACATACCAGGTTCCCTGACAGTTCAAACTGTAGGTCGGGTAGAGCTGAAACATGCCAGGTTCCCTGACAGTTCAAAATGTAGGTCTGGTAGAGTTGAAACATGCCAGGTTCCCTGACAGTTCAAACCGTAGGTCTGGTAGAGCTGAAACATGCCAGGTTCCCTGACAGTTCAAACCGTAGGTCTGGTAGAGCTGAAACATGCCAGGTTCCCTGACAGTTCAAACCGTAGGTCTAGTAGAGCTGAAACATGCCAGGTTCCCTGACAGTTCAAACCGTAGGTCTGGTAGAGCTGAAACATACCAGGTTCCCTGACAGTTCAAACTGTAGGTCGGGTAGAGCTGAAACATGCCAGGTTCCCTGACAGTTCAAACCGTAGGTCTGGTAGTGCTGAAACATACCAGATTCCCTAACAGTTCAAGCCCTGGGTCTGGTAGTGCATGAAATGATGTGGGTAATGAAGAAGTGACTGTGGGAGAAATCTTATTAATACGTGACAATAAGAAATTAGACTTTAAGTCTAATTTCTTATTGTTACGTATTAATAAGATGCCGAGGAAATCGTAAATAAGACTGGGCAGTATTAGTTTATATGACATCTGGTAAACAGAACGCGAACCATATTCCCTCCCAACTGGATTTGGCTTGTAATTTCAAGAAGGTTACTGAGTACAAAGACAACCATGATTTTACTAGTCAGAATAGTGAAGAATATAATAATGATAATTCCTTATTTTAAAAATTCCGATAAAAATTATAAAATTCTGTTTATAAATAAATTCAAAAGTTATAGGCCATGGAAACTTGTTTGATTAACACATCTCACATATCTAAATAACTTATTATTTTATTATTTTACGTGTCTATAACCTTCATCAGTCATTTTGCTATTGATTTTGTTAACTTTTTCTATTGTTTTGACTTTATTTCCTACAGTTTAATTTATTGCTTCCAAGAGATTTCCTTTGCTTGAATATTGTTTTCAATTCACAAATTTTTCTGTTAATGGTTGGCCACAGATTTTCTTTTGGATTAATATCCGGGGGTGGGCGGCAATTCCATTAATTTGATTTCTTTTAACACCTTTTTTGACAATGGGAAACAAATAATCAGCTTTGCAGAATGGGCAGGAGTATTGTTTTATATTTAGAGAATTTTTAGTTTAATTTTTTTTTGTTTTGACCGCCACTACTAAAAAAAAAAGCCATGTTCAAAAACTTTCTTTAATCCTTAGCATTTTCTTGAACCATCATATTTGAAGATATCTATGATATTATTGACTGCGATAATTGCTCAAAACATTAACTGACGTCTCCATGTTGACTGTCTCCGCAAAGACTTAACCTAGCCATCAGCTCCAACCACTGTACCTTTATATTGACTGCTAGAGATGACTGGATTATCGCCATATCACATTGAAATACTAGTTCTTGTCCAATCATTGAAATTATGCATCACTGAACCTGATCAGTACCTAGATGGGTGACTGCTGGGAATACTAGCTACTGTACGTTTGGATGTGTGGCTGGTGTAATGGATAACAGCTCGGAATGAGAAATCGGAGGGCCAAGTTCGAATTTCAGTTGGGTTTATTATATTCACTTACGTACAAATGCCCTTGGGAAAGGTATGAATCCATCTCTTCTCCTCCCTGCTATGGGTTAAATAGTAAGATGTGTATCAGAAAATTATTATTATCCCCCCCCAATTCTTAAAATCCAAAAATATGTTTCGGTTTTAAATAACCTCAAAAATGTTGATAAGCCGTAAAAATAAATAAAAAAAACTAGAAATTACTATTGAGAAATCAGTTTTCATGTACTTTGCTCCACTTCCATATTTCTCTTTTGCGGTGTTCATTTAAAAGAAGTAGTTGTTTTGGTTTTAGCGTTTCATTTCTGTTCCGGTCAGCAGTGCCAGGTGCTTCAAAAATCTTCTCGCTGATCATTTCACTTTTCTTACTTATTAACTATTTTTTATCGTATTCATTTTGTGGTGTTCAATACGCCATTTTTTTTTTAATTGTTCTTATCTTGCCAGTGCTTTCAGTTTCTTTTTTTTTTATTCTATGATCACGTGTTTGCAATTTCCGGTTGGTTTATATCACTCAGTAACTACTTTCTCTTTTGAAGTTATCTTTCTAATGACCCATGATAACTTTTATGTAGCCGAAATAAAAAAAGGTTTTGACACCATCAAATAAAATATTACAATTACTTTCAATAAAAATAGATGCAAGCTGAAATTCGCATGCCATATTTATCATAAATACAAGTGTAAGCTAAAAGTATTCCAACTATCCGTTGGTTATTACCAATTTTTTTGAGTAACTTTCAATAACTCTAAGCATTTATCTTGAACCTTAACTACGGACGATAATGGGCATGTTTCTGTCGTAGCATACCTACCGATAATAATGGATATGTCCCCATTCACATAAATACAGTAGTAAATACTGTATGTTGGTCTGTAGTTGGAGATTCATCTCCAGCTGTGCTGGTCAAACTCTCTGACGCCGGGCAGAGAGGCTCTCCTGACGAAACTATGTCGAAGGGCAGACCCTCGTTTCGGGAAACAGCTACCCGGCCCCGTTTTATACGGGGTCTACGGGGATTTTTTAGCCAAGACTAAGGGCTCAGACACCCCACATTAAATTCGGCCTTGTGTCACATCTGACCGCGTGGGACCTTTGGTAGATATCCTGCAGTTGGAGATTCGTCTGCAGTTGTACTGGTCAAACTCTCTGCCTCCGAGCAGAGAGAATCCCCAGATGAGGCTCTGTCGAAGGGCAGCTACCCGGCCGCTTTTTATACGGGGTCTATGGGGAAACTTTGGTCGAGCTCGAATATTCACATTAAATTCGGCCTTGTGCCACATCTGACCGAGTGGGGCGCTTGGCAGATATCCTGCAGTTGGACATTCATTGTGGAATTCACTTGACTCACTTCTAGCAGTTGACTACTTATTCTACACACTTCTGGCGAATCTTATATGTGTTGTTCGTGTCCTAAGTATTATCGTTTATTACCAACCTTCGTGTGATTATTATATTCAGTAACCTTCCCTAGGTTACAACAATAACTGTACTACTTGTCGCACTGGTGGAAAACATTAATCCACCTCCCTAGGTTGTTGGTT
Organism: Acanthosepion lycidas; assembly: GCA_963932145.1. NCBI lineage: Eukaryota > Metazoa > Mollusca > Cephalopoda > Sepiida > Sepiidae > Acanthosepion > Acanthosepion lycidas. Next base: position 63,032,621 of record OZ010600.1, on the reverse strand, counting down.
GGTTGTTTTTGCGCAGGACCTATTGCAGCCATCAGGTCCATCTGTGATGTTTACTTTTGGTTGGCCACTCGTATCCAAGGATGCCATTCTGCTAAGTCGGCTAGCTAATCCTCATTGCAGACGCCTTCTCATGCATATTTGTGTTCGCTCAACACCCACAGAGCCCCTCTCTGGCTTATACTGCAACTATGCTTAGCGGACCTTAGTTACAGTTTCTGGGAGAAAGGGCGTTATCTAGCGTGATCAATAGTCTGAAAAAGGTCAGCACGCTCAAACTCTCGGTCACGATGAATTGTGGCTTTGTTCTAGCACAACCATCGACGGCTCCCAAAGATTCCGTTTACCCAATTTTTTACTCACAAGGCTTGGGCCAACCCGTGTTATGTTTTTCAGGTACTTTCCAAAGGTTCCACAGGCTTGGGTCTTCCCCCTCCAGACCGATAACATCAAGAAGTCGCCTTTTTACTTACAGGTGGTTATAAAAAGCCTTCATCTCCTTATTCCCAATCTTTTCTTTCCATTTAGATTTGCAACATCAACTTCATCGAATATATTTTTTGCTGGTCAATTCACATTTCTTGTCTATTATCCCTAACCCTAACCCTAACCAGCATAGGTTTCCTTTTCCCAATCTCTTTTCTTTTTACCTTATTCTTAAAGCCATTCTTCTTGTGTTGTTTTTCTTGCTAATATCTTCAATTTATTTTTAGGTAATTTCGCAAACACTTTTCAACATTTCTTTTTCTTCAATCCGCAACGTCGTCTTCCTTCACGCAATAAACTTTACAATATTTTGACTCCCTTTGAGATTATGAATTTCTTACGACCTATGGAAATATATATATATATATATATATATATATATATATATATATATATATATATATATATATATATATTTAGTTTATGAAAAACTAGGTAATCCGTATGGGTAAACCTAAGGAGGATAAAATCCAAAGAGCTCAATGTAAATTTTTGATATTAGGTTGGTGCAAAAATAATGACGTAATAATGTCGTTTTTTGACGTTACGTCAAAAAACGGCATTATTACGTCATTATTTTTGCACCAACCTAATATTTAGGTAGGTGTTAATACATGAAGTTACCTGTGTATATAGGCACATAGGTACCTGTATGAGTGATTGAACATGTAAAGGAACGTGTGTATATGTGATATTTGCATGGATGTGTATACATTATATGACAGAGCAAGATCTTTAATATTGCCTTCAAATATTACCCCATATTATTAGGTTGGTGCAAAAATAATGTCGTTTTCTCACATATGTTACTATGTGAGAAATATAGGTTTCCTTTTCCCAATCTTATATATATATATATATATATATATATATATATATATATATATATATATATATATTTGTTCTTGTCTTTTTTAAAAATCGGTGTCACGACAAGCAAGATAGTAAAGCCACTAGCAGGCAAGGGCCTACAGGGTGTGGAGGAACAGTATCATTAGTAATGAGGAGAAAGAGAAAAGAGCAATAATCAGGAGGACAGTAGATAGCCATTGACATTTCATTTAAATTTTTGCAGATTAAAGTTGGTTAGAAAGAATGGAGCCGAAAGGGAGGTCCACAAGCGAGACTTGCGGGATAAGAAAGTGTTAGCATAGTAATTACGTCTACGTTTAGCTAGCTCAACTGTAAATTGATGAGCTCTCGCCACCATTGGTAATATTGCACTTAAATTCATAAAGTCTAGGTACCAAAGCGAAAAGCTCATCCGAACAATAATCATGAAAGTATAATATTACAGATTCTTCTTTGGATCTTATCAAGGAGCTCCAGGTAAACAGCAGGGGCGCCAGACCATATATGGCAGCAATATTCTAAGCATGGACGAATGGTAGAATTATAGATATGCTAGATAAATTCCCGAGAGAAAAATTGTCTTGATCGACACAGAAAAATTGTCTCAGCCGAACCGACTTTCTTAGCAATGAATTCCATGTTTTCACCTCATGTCAGCTGAGAAAGTTAGTCCAAGAAAGCGCAATAAGCTACTTTCTTGGAGGATAGCATAAACCATGGACATGGAAAGGTATGAATCCAACCCCACTCCCACTATAGCAAAACAGACTGGGTTCTATAACCTTGGGTGGCAACCGGTATAGGAGTAGAAAAACTCTGAATTCAAAATTGTATGTAACCCCGAGGAAGCACATACTATAAAAATTAAGGAAAGGATCGTTACACATTGATTGGATTATCACGACTACTGTCGATTCCCCACCACCTTTAAAAAAATCTGCTGGATTAACTGGGACTCTTATGATAGGAAGGTCAATTCAGAATTTTATAATAATAGGCTTTCAAATCTAGCTTCAGTCGCTAATTGTTGCCCTATCTGACACCTTCGCTTAAGAAAGATCTTTCCCAAATGTCGTGTTAGCTACATCAGTTGCAACAACACGCATCTAGCTAACAAAAAAACACTATTTTCATATGGTTTATTCGCTCAATAGTGAAACTAGGACATCCTGACAAGCACATGGAATACATATCTGCAATTTAATCCGCTGTTGCAGTGGTATATACGTTAATGCACGTAAAAAATTAAAACAAATGTTTATCCCAGGATAAGGAAAAGAAAAATATATTATGCAGCTATTTTTAAGTGATAAACATGATAGAATAGGGCACATTATCAGAGAAATAACATTGTTTGCTGTTATTCTGGAAATATTGTGAATGCTACAACACTTGGCCTTAAATATATTTTCTCTATGGCCGGGTCCCAGAATTGGAATCAAAATCGCGTAACCATTAAATTGATTTTGCAGAACACTTCTTTAAGCAAAAGGCTTCTCAAGAAAAAGAAAAGAAAAAAGAATAAAGTAAAAAGAATGAAAATAAAGAGGAACAGTTAAATTTCTTCTTCTTCTTCTTCTTCTTCTTCTTCTACTACTACTACTTCTTTTTCTATTTCTTCCTCTTTTTCATATTCTCCTTCTTTTTCCTACTCCTCATTCTATTTCTATCTACTTCTCCTCCTCCTTATCTTCTTCTTCTTCCTCTTCTTTTGGAAGAAATAGAAGAAGATTTTCTAATTTCTTTCTCCTTCTTTTTCCTACTCCTCATTCTATTTCTATCCCCTCCTCCTCCTCTTCTTCTTCTTTTTCTTCTTCCACTTCTTCTCTTTCTCCTCTTCTTCTTCTTTTGGAAGAAATAGAAGAAGATTTTCTATTTTCTTCCTCCTTTTTCCTACTCCTCATTCTATTTCCATCTTCTTCTTCTCTCCCTTCTTCTTCTCCACCTTGTTGCTGTTGTTGTTGTCTCGCCCTCCATCACCACCTCCACACTAATCCCTCTTTTTTTTTCCATGCCATCTGCTCTTTCCATTCACTTAGATGGCCAGCCAATCAAAGCCGTTTTCGTCGTAGTAGTTGTTTGTGTCACAGCAACTGCGGTAATGGTGGATCAAGCAACAAAGTTGAGTAACGTGACAGAAAAGCTTTGAGACGAACACGTGTGAACGTCATCGGAAAGCGAGCGTCGAACTCTGTTTTCTGCTTTTGGTTCATAGAAGCAAAGAAACACATCAAAATCATCTTTGAAGGTCACCCAAAAGGACTCTACTTAAGTATGCATGAAACAGAGTTGGAACACTTTTTATCCACCATAAAAACGATATTCATAATGATGCCAATTTTGATAAACATAATTAAGATAATGGTAGCTGTAATAATGAATTTGATGATCTTTATTCTTCTTCTGTGTCTCTTTAGAGTTTTCGGCGGTCATGGCTCTCCACAACTTACTCTCCTTTGTTGATCTAAGTAACTTTTGAACTTTTACCATCAACCTAAAAACGCGAGTCATGTTCTTAAATAGCCTCATTAAATTGATACTTTCATACAGATGCAACGCATAGCACCAGACTCATTCAGAAATATCTTAAACTCTCAGCTGTATACAACTGCTTTCTTAGATCAAGGGTTAGAAATGACTTCGGGAGAATTAAGATCGTTGCTTTTAGCGAGGACAAAGCTTCTTCGAAACTTCTAGATTGGCGCTACACAGTCACAGACAAAGAACTGTACCAGATGACAGAAACGACTTCACTTTAGGACTTTCAACAGTAGAAACGACTAAAATGGATGGCACCTGTAACACGAAAAGAAAATAATGGCATAATCAAGATTTATTTCAAATAAAGGATTAGGGCGGAAACCCACATGACTACTAGAAAGAGCGATAACAGCTACTGGACTTGAAAAACTTATTTTCCCGAAAAAATATTTTAAGAGAAAGATTTTATAAATTTCAACTGAAAATTACACTTGCTGTTCGAATGCCTTATAAGGAAACGGCTAATAGTACCATTGCCATTACCATTCCCCCCCCTCTTTTTCCATCTATTCACACAAACTGGCGAAGTAATTTAGTTACTGTTTTCTGCCGTAATCTTCATTTGAAAGAAAAAGAATATAGTTATGGGGGCACAGATATCGTTGCTGGTGCTGGTGCTGATGATGATAGTGATGCTGGTGGTAGTGCTGCTGCTGCTGCTGCTGCTGAAAGCTGATGATGATGATAGTGATCGTGGTGGTTTTGCTGTGACTGATAGTGGTGGCGGTTGTGGTGGTACTGCTGCTGATAATGATAGTAATGGTTGTGGTAGTGCTGCTGCTGATGTTGATGGTGATGATGATAGTGATGCTGCTGCTGATAGTGGTGTTGCTGGTGATGCTGTTAATATTAGTGGTTGGAGAGGTGGTGGTGATGTTGCTGTTGATGATGATGATGAGGAGGAGGCGGTAGATGATGATGATAGTGTTGGTAATGGTACTGCTTGTTGTTGATGATCGTGCTTATGCAGCTACTGTTGATGATGATGATAATGGTTGTGTTGGTGGCACTACTGCTGATGACGATGGTGGTGCTGATGCTGGTGCTGCTTTTGCTAATGCTGCTGATGTAGATGATAGTGGTGATGATCTATTATGCTATTTTATAGCATAGCAAACCGGTCACCCTATTTCTCTCTTCCACACTGCTTACTAGGAGTTAAAATGTAAAATGTTTAGTACATGCCCAGTAATATATGTACGGCTCTTTCTTTTACTAGGTTGAGTCATAAGTAATTTCTTTTAGCTAGTGGCTATTCTATCATCCTAACTAGTAATAAGTACTAGCCATTTAGGAATAAATTTAAAGTAATCTAACATACCTTACATTTGCGCCGTAGTGGCTGTTTAAGTAGTGGGTTAAAGGGAAATATTCCCTTCTATGATAACGCGAGATCGCATCTAACAATGATAACAAAGTAAAAAAGAAACATTTGGAACATGGTTGGTCTGTTCTATCCGACCTGCCATATTCACTTGACCTTGCACAAACTGATTTTTTCTTTTCTCTGATCGTTTTGATGGGAAAAACCTTATCTCATGAAAACCAGATTCAAAAGTTCTTCAGAAGTAGTTTTTTTAAAATCATTTCACCCTAAGATAATGCCACTAAAACGCTACAAGTTACCGCGAGTGAAAGAGACGTTAAAGAACAATAAAGAACAGTATTTTAATATGGCAGAAGATGGCGAATGGCCTTGCATTCATTTTTTGTAACGATTGTAGATGTCTACAGAACATCAAAATGAAATTTTACTCAAAAGTTATCAAAGAGCTTCCTGATAAATGGTAACAGATAATTACAAATAACGGTGTCTATAAAAGTGAATAAAATGTAATTGTACTTGATAAAGTTGATAAGCATAAAAGGAAATTAGTTAAGACTGAAACTAATTTTAATATATACTAGCCTAGAAGCCTGCGGAAGACATTTGGGCTTCCAGCCTTTTACCTTCAGCGTCCTATGTACGTAAAAGTTATAAGAATTTAGAAATAATACAAGTTATTTTATATTTATTCAACACCTTTATTCGGCATATTCTTTCCTCGTATACGCAATCGATCTCTGTAGTTTGCTTACATTTATTTTTGTGCGCAATTTTTATCTTCTTTTAAATCATCATTCTTTATGATCCTTTCACATAAAGTCACTCTTAAAAGACATTAGGGAACTATGTAATATTCCTAATACGTCACAGTACGCGTGCTAAAAAAGAAAAACATATGAGCAACGTACTGTGCTCTACTTAAGTTTTAATCACGCTTAAATTAGTAGACGATATCAATTGTAATTGCGGCAAAAAGCGAAATTAATGTTAAACCTTTAATAAAGATTTTTTAAAAACCTTTCACTCTGTTCGATGTTTAAATTTAACTTTAAATGAGTTGTTTATTTAATTTTTAATCGCGTGTAACTACAGTAGTTTCAAACTGTTACTTCAGGTTGTCTATGATTTGCCGAGATCGAAAAACGGACAGACGGACACACGTACACTGTGCTTTACTTATATAGATGCTTATGGCTTCATTTAGTCATCGGTCGTGTACATTGTTAGCATATCGTAATTAAAATTTAAGGAAAACACATATCACGTGTTTGGGATGTGTTATCCAATGATTCATTTAAAGAGACTGCATTATTCATTAGCGTTATGAGGCGTTGCTGAAACAAAATACTATCCCTGTCACATAATAGTTGTTGAATATAGTACATTACAGTGGCACTTCTTTCTAGGCATTATATATATATATATATATATATATATATATATATATATATATATATATATATATATATAATGCCTAGAAAGAAGTGCCATATATATATATATATATATATAATATATATATATATATATATATATATATATATATATATATATATAGTAAGTATGATATACAATAAAATATAGTATGCATGAGTTTTGTACATGGCTGGGTGTATGAAATAAAATATTGATTGATTTGTTTTTTTACGGTTTTTCAACTTTTACAGGAAATATTTTTAGATTGTGAGAATTTTTTTAATCCCATCATTCAGAAAATATTTTTAGATGTTTTAGACATTGTTTTTAGATAATAATGATTCAGTGATACAAGTCTTACTAATTAACCCATAGCTGAAGGGGGATAAGAAGTGGATTCATATCAAATCAGAATTTGATAAACAAACAAGAAATTATATTGTGGATATAAAGTGGGAAATCAATTCTATATTACAATCACTATATAAACTGATCCCTCACTTTGTTGCCAAGGTAGTTTCCATACAGTTATATTTCAGAGAATGTAGATAAATCTAAAAGATATCACTGTGTAGCAAATCAGTATTTCATTCATTGATTGATTCGTTTTATATCAAACCCTTTGCAGATTATTTAAAGCTAGAAAATATCTTTAAATTGTAATAATTTTTTGGAAATAACAATGATTTACGAATACAAGTTCAACTAATTAACCCATAGTTGGGGGAAGAAGAGGTGGATTCATACATTTCCCATTTGAATATAACGAACCCAGCGGGAATTGGAATTCGGCTCTACGCTTTCCACATCCGAACTGGTATCCATTACACCATTCGCAAATCCAAGCATGAAACACCTAGTATTCCCAAACGGCCACCCATCTACGTACTGACTAAGCTCGACGTTGCTTAACTTCGGTAAACTGTCCCTCTGATCCTCGCCTTCATATGCACTGTGAGTCTCAAAATTTCCAAGCCCTCTTTCCCTATATGCTCTAGAAATTTCAACTGTTTCTTTCTGATATAAAGTACGTGTCCTTTTTGTATCCATTTTTTCAGCACCCTTCTGTAGAACACATTTCTGTTGCTTCAAATCGCTTCTTCATCTGTGAGAAAAAGAAGACTGACTTGCTATGTAATATCAATCTTCCTAAATGACAGTGAATACTAGAACATTTCTTCACAGATGAAGAAGAGACTACAGTCATCTGCGATGTGGTTCTATAGAAGGATGCTGATAATACCATAAAAGAAACATGTGAACAATGAGGAAGTTTTAATGAGAAAGAAAACAAAAAAAAATGACAATTAAACTTAAAATTAGAAAGAGACAGTTGACATACCTGGGACGCATAATGAGAAAAGAAGGCCTAGAAAATGTAATACTCACGGGACATGCCGAAGATTGATTCGATTTATACGGCTTATCAACCGTATTACAGGTAATTTAAAGCCAGAAAATATTTTTAGATTCTAAGGTTGTTGTTTTAGATAATATTGAATTTAAGTCGTTTACACCCACTCTCGTATCTACCTTTGACTGTTTCGCCGTTTTGATTATTCTTGTTCCAACGAATCTTTCTGAAGAAGTGTTTGACGGAAAAAATCCTTTTAAAAGAATGCGTTCCGTCATTTTCATATATATATATATATATATATATATATATATATATATATATATACTTTTTACCTGTTAATATACCACATAACACCCTTGAGAACTTTGGAGCGGGTAGAATGGAGATAAAGGTGTTTTAATGGACTCAGCAGTTTTTTCTGCTTGTCTGAATCATTTTCAAGAAGCGAGAGCAAGATCTAAAAGGTAAGCCAATCTAGCAGTGATCACATTTCACAATCCTCATTCTTATTCCATATGTGACCTCCTTTGTAAATCACTAGCAGGTCTTAAGTGCCACTTAAGAATCCGCTTTTCGTCCTTTAAGACTTCATCGGATTAAATTTGCTATGTTGGTTCAACTACACAGGCCGATAAACGAGGGATGCTAGGAATTTTAAATTTGTTTAAGTGTTTTTTTTGTTTTTTTTTACCTAGCGATTTAATGTAGATTCCTTTTATCTAAATGAAATCGGTTGGATAAAAAAACAATAATTTAAAATTCCCAGCATCCCTCGTTCGTGCGGATGTGTAGTCGCAGCAACATAGCAAATTTAATCGGATGAAGCCCTAAAGAATGAAACGCGTCACAAGAAAACTCTTTCCAATTTGTCATAAATTTTTTTACCAATATTGTTCTTGATATATATATATATATATATATATATATATATATATATATATATATATATATAATTTCACTGATTAATAAAAATATATAAAAAATATGTTTCCTATACACTGAAATTAATAACAACCGACCCTGATCGAGAAATTCTACTAAACTAAAAAAAATTGCCTCCTGACATGAATCGAACCTGTATCCCTTTTATCATCAGGGAAATCACTGCTATAACCGAATCGGGCCGTTAAGAATTTAGCAACGGGGAGACCCCCCCCCCTTAAAAAAAGCGGAGTTCAAATTACCTATTTAAAGAACGCACATTTCTCACTGGGCGAGTGTGTATGCATATATAAACAGTATTGGGTATGTGCAAACGTTTCGAACGGAAAACCGTTTTTAAAACAGGAGCGATGCGAAATTTCTTACCCACATATATATATATATATATATATATATATATATATATATATATATATATATATATATATATATATGAATGATGATTTTCTAGACGTAGCTTAGATGTAGCATAAGGCCGACAGTACGGGGCACATAGTGAGGGTCGAACTCACTTTTTAGTTGTAATTGATCTAGCGAGACAAACCTGATAACCATAACCCCACGTAGAAGTGCCCCGAAGGCCGTATATATGGAACGCACTGTGAGGATCGAACTCACTACCCAATTGTAACTAATCTCGCGAGACAAGTTTGTTAACCATTACACTTCGTCGAAATGCCTCGTCTATGCATAGGTATATGTACCTGTATGTAACCGTGTGTATATGTAAAAATATATTGGGTTGTATGGTTAAACTTGTATTTTATGATTCTTTTATTTCTTTTCAGGCGCAGCGGTTGGTGAGTGAATTTGGCTGGGCTTTTTAGAGGATTAGGGAGAAAATACGGCAAATGTGTGGGGCTTATTGAAGTGGAACAAATCTGCCACTAAAGATGACATTTTGTTCAGAAGAATTGGTTCAATTTTCTTCTTCTTTTTTTCTTTTTTTAGTTGGGGGTGCTTGTCACAACTTTAAGATTCCTAAAATAGTATCGACAATCGACAGATGTGACTAAAACAGGAAAAGAAAAAAAAAACTTTCGAAATGAACAGAGAAAAGAAAGACAGGAATCTTTAATTTCAAAGAATGTCTGACAAGTTTGGTAGAGCATTGAAGAAATGGAGGAGAAATTCACAATGACTATAAAAGACGAGTTCGAGTAAAGGATTTCGTTTTGACAGAGAGTGTGTGTGTGTGTGTGTGTCTGTGAGAGAGAAAATGGAAGAGGGAGGGGGAGAGAGAATAGCTTTTAAGAATAGGTAGGATAAATAAGGAGAAGAAAACATTTACGAGAGAGAGGGACAATAGAGAAATAACACAGAATGAAAGAGAAAGAGAGAGCGGGAGAGAGAGTAGCTTTTAAGAATAGGTTAAATAAGGAGAAGAAAACATTGAGTGAGAGGGACAATAGAGAGATAGCAGAATAAGAGAGTGACAGAATGAGAAAGAGAGATGGGAGAGAATAGCTTTTAAATAGGATAAACAGGAAGAAAACATTTACGAGAGAGAGGGACAATAGACAGATAACACAAAATGAGAGAGAGAGGGAGAGGGAGAGAGAGAGAAAGAAAGAAAGAATGTATGAAATAACAGAAAGAAAAGAGAGTAAATTAAAAAAGTACTCAGTGAAGATGTACGAACAAATCCATTTAAGATACGCAACCAATTATGAAGCACTTATTTCGGTTAACCGCGTTACTTAGAACGATTACTTCGCTACTTATGGCAATGAAAAATCGGTCTTGGTTGGCAATAATACAAGTGACTTACAAGGTCACTTAAAACAGGTGTACATCACCTAGAAACCTTCTCAGTGTTTTTCTGAAATTTATCATTTGCGGCAAGTCATGTCAGCACCTGAAAAAATCTTCGGATTTTAGGAGCTTGGGGATTTGGGAATTTCGGAAAAAGTATACTCAACCTGTAATATAAGTGATAGATAGCTATAAAAAGAACTGTTGATTATTTAAGACTAATTTATTTAAATAATGCACAGACTATTGTTTGCGTAAAGTGGCAATAATTATAAGTAAAATGCTGCACTAAAATAAGTAACGAAGTAATCATTTGAATATTGGTACCTTTAAGATAAATGATGAGGGTGTCAGATGAAGAAGGAAGAGAATTGGGAAATGATTACGATAATGAGAGAGAGAGAGAGAGAGAGAGCTGTGTCACTCCAATGTGTCACTGCAATGTATGCATTCATTCTCTTTCTGTCTCTGAACTCAAGAATAAATGTTCGATGTGTGTGTGTGGGGGGGGGGGGTCTATACGATATTGCTTTTTCCTTTCGAATTCACTGGAATTGGTAACAGATGAAAAACTGATGTCTAGAACTATAGCCAATGTAGAACGAATGGGAGAAGAAGGCTGTTAAAACAAAAGGAAGAGAACGGCGAATACTTCTTCTTTATGTGCCGTGTTTCTTCAGGGTGTAGGCGATCATGGCCCTCCACAACTTCCTGTACTTTATAGTCCTTAATAAATTATGTCTTTTTATTCTTTCTTCTAAACATTGTTCCACCATTCATTTACTCAAACTTACTAAGTATGTTATGCGTGTTTTCCTCTGTCTCTCTAGCCTTCAATCTGTCCTGTGAGTATCAGATTCTCCAAGCCCTCCTTCCTTATAACGTACCTCAGAAACCTCAACTGTCTTTTCCTGGTGTTAAGTAGAAGTGTCTTTTTTGTTTCCATTTTTTCTAAGACGTCTTTGTTGCTCACATTTCCAGTCCATAGTATCCCCGACATCCATCTGTAGAAACACATTTCTGCTGCTTCAAGTCTCTCCTTCATCTCTGTGGAGATTGTCTAGCACTCACTGCCATACAGGAGGTCAGATATCCCGTAACAGTTTAGTACTCTTTTCTTTGTTTCTAGCGAATGTTTTCTGTTTCTTAATACTCTGCTTAGTTTTCGGAAGGCATCTTTGGCTATCCAAATGCGCCTTCGGATCTCAATGTTGCAGCTTCCGTCCTGTGTTAAAACACTTCCTAGATATTTAAATTTTTATGCTAGAGGATGTAAAAGAAAGAGAAGGTGGGGGGTGAAAGGGCAACGGAAATGAAGAGAGAATCCGAAAGTGCAGAAAAAGAAAGCGGGAGAAAATAAAAATGGCCGGGTGGTGTAGAAACAAATGTAAAATCAGGGGTGGGCCAAGAAAAACATGAGAGGATGAACGGAGAAAAAGAGGAAGAAAGATAAGACGGAAGAAAAAACGGAGAGAAAGTAGACAAAAACAAGAAAAAGAAAGTACTTAAAATAGAAAAAAAAAGAAGAAACGAAAACAGAATGAAGCAGACAAAACGTGACAAAGTGGCAAGAAAGGTTTAAAAAAAAAAAAGAAGCTATGTAATAGAAATTAATCAATGAAAACCCGCCATTGCATTTCTGAAAGGCTGGGCCTTAATCGGTTATAGGTAGAAACCTATAATTAATATCTGATTTTTATTAACCTATCATTAATATTGGGTTTTATTGTAATTTATATAATTAATACAGGATTTTAAGGTGGCCATTAATTTGTTAAGAAGGAAAGCAATAAAAACTGTAAAATAAGAAAGACAGGAAAGGGAACGACTTGTTTGTTTAGAAAAAAAAGTTAAGAAGAATTAGTAAGCTTCGAGAAATCAGCCAAGCATGTTAAACTACGGGAATTGAAGGACTATGGCTTAGTGTAAGCATTTCAAGCATGATCGACATTCAAATGACTAAATTACTAAGGACACCTTAGTCGATTCTGCTCTCTTCAATGAATAGACGAATAAGTTTGAACTCAGCTTTCAAGACCAGACGTCTTCTGTTTTCTGGTTTCGTGGTTTATTCAAAAGATTTCAACTATTCGCCTTAAGCGCTGACTTTCGTCCATGACAGCACATCATTTTTAGATGACACAGCTAGACAGGTTAATTGCTCTCAGTAGGAATTCTCTCAAGTCCCCAACGAAACTTTATATGTTTATGAGGTAGAAATAAATGTACTTATGAAAAAATGAATTTTTGGTAGGTTAGTCAGTGGCCGCAAAGTGAGGGATCAGTTTATGTATTGATTGTAATATATAATTGATCCCACACTTCATATCCACGAGATAATTTCTTGTTTGTTTATCAAATTCTGATTAGGTATGAATCCACCTCTTCTCCCCCAGGTATGGGTTAATTAGTAAGTCTTGTATCACTAAATCCTTATTATCACACAAAAGAAATTTTTTTAAAAATCTTACAATCTAAAAATATTTTCTGGTTTTAAATAAGTTGCAAAGGGTTGATAAACCGTAGAAAACGAATCAATCAATAAAGCAAGCAAATGCATTTTTTGAAAGGATCTTTTCTTTTACTACATTTAACCCAAAATAAGGCTCAAGAGCCATTCAAGTTAGAGTGTTACAATCAAAATGGTAATGATGAATGAAGTCTGTCGAGGGATACAATAAAAATTGTAATGATCAATAAAATCTGTCATATGAGTGAAAGCGAAGGCGTTAGGAAACGAAGATTATGAGGACAAGGGGGATAGATAACGACTGACTCTTGACTTGAAGAGAACAACATTAAATTGTTCAAGAAAGCACCCACGTGGGAGTTTGTTCCACAAAGTAGCAGTTCTTGGGCGAAAAGAACTGCCTGCGTTGGACTTTCTTCTCACATCTAGGATATGGTGGAAATGAAGATGATTTGACTCCTTTGAAGCAGTTGTAAAGATCTGAACTGGCAGATCTAAAGAATGGAAATAACGATAGTGTAGCGACAGGCTAGCAGCGTTACGTATTTGAGAAAGAGGTTCTTTAAAACATTCTTTCTGATTCGCCATTCGCTATCTCATAGAGTTCTTAATTTCGTCAGCGGTTTGAAATCTCACTTTCAACAACGGTTTCGGCTCTGTCAAAAGCCAGAAGTTGCAGAGATCCAAATTTTAACAATCGTGACTAATGCGATAGTTTGCTCTCTGCTCCCCCCCCCCAAAAAAAAAACTTGTTCGAGGTTTAAATATTCTGCTAGTACGATCATTGTGAATGCTATAGTCACATTGTACACAAGCTTATTCGGTAGCTTTTCACTGTCGACTGAGTAACCACATGTAAGAGAGTCTACTTTCAAATAAGCAGTTAAGTTCGCTCTTCTTGGTTGGCAAGTTACGTCAAGGTCGAGCAGCCGATTGTCTAGATATTCAAAATAGCTGAATACGTTCCAGACAGACCATATATAATATTCCTTTCCAGTGCAAAAAAATGTCTACAAATTAATGTTCACGAGAACTAACCGGACGGGGTTGGGGCGAGGGTTGTGTTGGGTACAGGTCTGTGTTCGCTTATTTTCCAAGCGATCAATTTAAAATCTGTAAAATAATATATATTCATGAGTTATAAAAACAGGCCTGAAAATTAAATGCGGAAATTCAGAATCAGTAACAAAAATAAATAAATAAATATTTAAATTAAAAAAAATCAACTTCCTTTTAATAGGATAACTCTTTGCATAGGTAATGTAAAACTCGAAGTCCGTACTCATTAAATCAGTAATATGGCGGACTTAAAATTAAGTGCCACACACGCGCGCGTGCATATATGCGTGTGCGTGTGTGTATGCGTATGAGTGAGCTGAGTTTAAATACTATCTGGGTCTGTTACTTTTGCTTTCACGTTAATACCCTTGAAAGAGGCATGAACCCATCTTCCTCCACTTATGGGTTAAATGTCACAGTAGACTGAACTCTTTAGGTATGGTAGTACAATCAGTTTGTGAAAAGGACAAATTTAAACCAGTTTCAAGATGGGTGGACTCCGTCACGCTCAATGCAGCTACGGCCGGAGCACTTGTGGTCACTCTACGATCCTAATAAGATACAGGACTTTTGAACGTGATATATATATATATATATATATATATATATATATATATATATATATATATATGGAACAAAAAATGTTAAAAAATTAAAAATTTAAACACACTGGGTTTTATATTAATATTTTTGTTTTATTATTTAAATTAGGTTCCTCGACTAGTTTCGACCAGCATGGCGATTATCAGGAGAAAAAATTCCTGCTTGTAAGTAGCAGTCAACTACAGGGGAGAAAATGAACTTTGCTTGAAGTTTTCATTTGTTTTGTTTTTTTATCGTTAATTGTTGGTCAGTTCTTGAATTGGTCAAAGGTCTTTTCCAAGTTCTTTTAAGGAGAGATTCGGAGACTCATGACCTCCTTAGTCATTCTGTCAGCTTTATTTATTTATTTACTTTTTTTTGGGCGGCGAGATCTCATCACTTTACAGTTGAGCTGGTTAGATGTAACCGTAAATTCTAAGCTACCGGTTTCTTTTCTCGCACTTTTCGCTTGTTCAACTCCGTTCCGGTTTCATGCTTTCCAGCCAACTTTAATCTCCATTTTATTTAATCGGGCTACTATATATTGCTTAGAGGCATGAAACTTATATTACTGGACGGACTGTGTAAACATGAACGGTGGTTTCTTGTTTAGAAACGCTCTATCATATTGTATGGTGTTGAGCACTTTTCTTTCTGGTGTGCATATAAATGGCAGACTTTTTTTAAGTATTGCTTATTTACATTTATATTAAAAGCTCTGCCATGGGTGTCTCTGTGGTATTGAGCACTTTTTAGAAGCATCGGCGAGATATTTTTGTTTTGTTCAGGCGGGAGGAGTATAATTGTGTGTTTACGGCTTTATTTTAATCTTGGCCGTATGGGTGCTTCCCCGCCTCGGGTGAGATTGGTTGGTGTATGCATGGGGTGCGAACAACGTCCATATTTTTTTTTCATCTTAGTCTTTTCTTGGAGAATAAAGCTCCTATTTTCGTATTACACCTGCTGACCGCCTGATGATTGTATAAAGTCATGTAACATCGCAATGGTCGGACTGTATACACCTGAAAGCCGATTCCCTGCTTATATATATATATGAAGAAAAATATACGGAAAAAACAAACAAAAATCCTTATATGCAATTATGCTGTTTTAATGTTAATATATCAACGTCGGACGTTTCGGTCCAATAAACCATCTTCAGGACATATTCATAAAATATAATTAACATTATCAATTGAACAAGACAAAGACGATGGACATATATATATATTAGGTTGGCGCAAAAATAATAACGTAATAATGTCGTTTTTTGACGTATTTTTAACGTCAAAAAACGACATTATTACGTCATTATTTTTGCACCAACCTAATATATATATATATATATATATATATATATATATATATATATATATATATGTGTGTGTGTGTGTGTGTGCAGGTGTGTAGAAAATTAGAAAAGAACACGTTTGTTAAATAATCCAGAGTTTTTTTTAGTATTTTTGTTTTTATTTTTAAAAAAACAGTGTTCCATACAGAAA
>OZ010600.1:63003835-63011335 GCA_963932145.1 Acanthosepion lycidas | reverse complement strand
CAGAATGATTTCTATTTTAGTCTAACATTAATATTAAGGCATTAATTATTATAACCAAGGTTCGTTGTCAAAGTTTTTGAATTCTCATATATTTGTCTTTTGATTGGTCATTGTAGCTCATGTAACAGCGTTTCCCCTATTGGGGGGTGGTTGGTCGATTTGAACCTTTTAAAACTCTTTATTCTACATTCAACATCATAACCTGAAAAGACACCAGAAGTGTTGAAACAAAATGGCTATTTTTATAGTGATGTTATAACATGTTTATGTTATAACTTTTTAATAAATAAAATTATATATATATATATATATATATATATATATATATATATATATATATATATATATATATATATATCCATGGAATTTCAGAAAAATTGATATCAATTCGTAATCTAGCGACTTGACCAATTATCGTTCAAATGATCTCAAATTTTAACAGCATGTAAAGAAACAACACGTT
This sequence comes from Acanthosepion lycidas, assembly GCA_963932145.1. Classification (NCBI taxonomy): domain Eukaryota; kingdom Metazoa; phylum Mollusca; class Cephalopoda; order Sepiida; family Sepiidae; genus Acanthosepion; species Acanthosepion lycidas. The sequence continues at coordinate 63,010,872 of OZ010600.1, read as the reverse complement.
TCATTTCTATATTTTCAGATATAGAAAAGTAAGAGGCAGAAGTAAGTGCAGGATATGAGGATATGTAGGTTAGACAACACTTGGCGCTAGAAATTTGAAGAAGACCAGTTTGCGTTTATGCTTAATTCTTGAAATGTCACCGTAAACACTGTATTAAAATAATTGCCATCGAATGTTGGGAAAAGATATTTTCTTGGGAAATATATAGGGTGTTTCAGAAAAAATCTGTTTTTTTTTTCTTCTAATAACCTGACTAATTCATGTTCAAATGATCTCAAATTTTAACTCTTTTTATTGTAGAGAAACAACTCAGAATTCTATGTTTAATGTTTTTTTCTTTTTATGTACAGAAATGCCATTCACTGAAAAGTTGTTTTGTGTGCTAGAGTATGCTCAAACCCAGTCAAAATAGATTATAAAGTGGATATTTGTGTGAAAATTCGCGAAAAATGAACCAACTGCAATGCAGATTTGGACATGGAACAAAAAGTTCAAAGAGGAAAGATGTCTATGCAGGACAAAAAGATATGGATGACCGACAGCATCGAAAGAGATTGTTCAATTTGTGAAATCGTTCATGAAATACACATAAATTTGAATTTCTCAGTCATTAATTTCGTTGAATAAGTCTTATTTTGTTCAACGATATGCTTTAGTTTCATTTACCTAGACTGTGTAGTTACTCAGATATTTACATCTCAAATGATATCAAACCTTTTTTAAACACACACACTTTCTCTCTTTATATATATATATATATATATATATATATATATATATATATATATGATGTTCTTCGAAGTCCGTGGCTGAACGCGTGCTACACTGGAAGTATCAACTGAGACTTCTCAACCAGCTCCTGTGAGAGGAATCAGGGACTGTAACCAACCCAGTGAACGAGAAACACGAGAAATTTCCGGTTGGCGTGGGTCAACAGCCCGCGTCGATTACGTCCCTGACTTATGTACACAAGTTACTGTAAATAAATATTCCTAAAGACTCCAGTTGCATTTTCAATTTCTTTTTCTGATATATATATATATATATATATATATATATATATATATATATATATACATAATATTATAAATTAATTGATTTAAAATATGGTTTTTTTTGCTACACAGTTCTAACCATGTTTCAAAAATGGAAGGTCCAAATTTAATTTTGTAATTAAATTAAAGAAATTTATGCTCTGTAAATTTACATTGAGATATAAAAATATCTATAAGAACACCGGATTATATATCTTACTGTTCTTTCTTTTTATTTATATTTATATATATATATATATATATATATATATATATATATGAATAAATATAATATAAAAGGCTCAAACACTAATATTCTATGGTTATAATTTATTACATTGGAATCGTAATTACGACCCAATTCATCAGACCTACAAATTCAAAAAGAAACTGGAAAATATAACTCCGGGCATAAAAACCAAAATTTTGGTGAGAATGCATGTACGGGAGTGGGAAACAAGTGTGAGAGGGAAATGTATGAAAGCTCTAGAGAGAGGTTTAATAGAAGAATAAAGAAAAGGAAGAGCTAAAAGTGAAGGTGGGGACTAAAATTGAACAGAGAGAAGTTTTAAAGAAAGGAGCTAAATAACGGTTTAAATGAATGGGATACAGATAAATATTAGATTTGGGCAAAAATAATGTCGGTTTTTGACGTATATTTTAACGTCAAAAGCCGACATTATTTTTGCAACAAACATAATATATTCCCACGTTTCCGGTGTCTGTTTTTTAATTTTAAGTTTAGGTCAGCAAATCGGTAGCAAATTATGCATCTGAAAATAATTCATATTAGGTTGGTGAATTATTTTCAGATGCATAATTTGCTACCGATTTGCTGACCTAAACTTAAAATTAAAAAACAGACACCGGGAACGTGTGGATATATTATGTTTGTTGCAAAAATAATGTCGGCTTTTGACGTTAAAAAATACGTCAAAAACCGACATTATTTTTGCACCAACCTAATATTTGTGGTGACACTATCCACAATCAAAAACGATATGATCTAAACTTCTTACTCTGTCCTGGACATTGAGTTCTACCTGGATTCTATCCTCTTGGGAATTTATTTATTTATATATATATATATATATATATATATATATATATGTATGTATGTATTGACCACTAATCTTATCAATATATGAAGAAATATAGTTTTAAGGTATGCTATATTTATGGGATAAAGTGCACAATATCAGAGATAGACCGTATGTAAATATAAAAGTGAACATTGACGTCAACACTTAGAGGCGACAGGCTGTTTCATGCTAAACGCAATCATCAGGTTTGATGATTGCGTTTAGCATGAAACAGTTTGCCCCTTTCGTGTGATGACGTCAATGTTCACTTATATATATATATATATATATATATATATATATATATATATATATATATATATAATGTGCATCTGTATTTTAATAGTCTGCATTATATTTTTTGTCTATATTTATATGCGTTTTTGGTATTTACATTGCTTAGCTTAAAACGATACAAGACCAAATAAGGGAAATGGTGCAAACAAGATTGTGTTGCGCCAATCTTCCAAGCGAGGGGGATCTGTTTGCCTGTACAGAAATACCTTATCTATTTTATTTTTATCTGACATACCATCAGCCGCAGTGGGAAATAGGTAACTATTTAACTCAAACTCGGTGATTGTGAGTCATTGTCCTCATTCTGTGCTTTCCCTCTCGTGTATGTGAATTTTTTTGTGGTTGTCTCAGTTAAACATACCAGAAGAGAAAGCCGGAATAATCTAATTGAATGTGTGAAAAAAAAAAAAACCCCGAATGACTCAGTAGTTGAATAGAAAGGAGACACTGATTGGGGAAAAAAAATAATAGCATAATGCATTACGGGAAAAGAATAGAAAATAAACATCCGAAGTAAAAGAAATCAACCCAACATAATCATTCACACTGATTACAGGTAAATTTCTGATTGAAGAAACGTAGCCAACGTGCGGCACCTTTGAAAAATACCTGTAAACCATACCACGGGTTAAACCAACCCTTGTGAGTAGAATTTTGTCGCCGGAATTCTTCAGAAGCCATCGGTGGTTGTTCTAGATTGTAAGTCGCATGAAATCGAGACCGAGGGTTTAGGCGTGCTGGCCTTGTTCAAAATATTCATCACGCCAGATTATGCGTTCTCTCCTCTAAACCATAACTAAGGTCTGCCATCAACAACAGAGCAGGCAACTGTAATAGAGTTTACCTGACCTCCCTAGCAGACTGGTGTACTCGGAAACGCGTAATAGCCGGTCACTATTATCATTAATGCATTTCATTATTCCCATCGAGATATTTGGTAGTCATCGCTAAATCGTTAGAAATTCTTCAACACTTTTCTCACTATTCTCAAAGACAGCCGTAGTTCCGTTATCTCTAGATAATGAACCGTTTTTTGAATTTCTTACTGTTCTGTCGAGTTTTCATAGCTATCTGATTATGAACACGATTATAGCCTTCATATCTTACACTTTTCTCAGCTCCCGAGCGTGGTCCTGGTATTTTTCCAATTTCTCACTCTCCTTCACATTCACTCTATAGTTTACTGATACTTCTCTTTTCCTTTTATTTTTTTTTACCTTATTAACGGTTACAAGATACGAACTTGATTTTTATTTTATTGCTGTATCTAACTCATTGTTTAGTTGTTGGCTAAGAAGCAGGCTACTGTTTCTTAACTGATACAATTTAAATAAACAAAACAAATGACATCTATCCATGAAAAACATTGATCACAACAGATTATGCGTTCTCTCCTCTAAACTGTAACTAGGGTTAGCTCAGCATAGTTGCAGTATAAACTATAGACTAGGCGTCTGTAAAAGGGGTTTGACTAGCCGTCCTGGCAGATGGGTGTGTTCGGAAAGGAGTGGTAACTGGCCATGATACAGATAAATTTAATGATAATATTAGTAATTTTCTATGTAGAGTGATTTTTCTAAACCTATTACAATTTGAAGACATGGAAACTCTTGAAACCTGTCACCAATTCTCTTCATAATTTACAAACTCAGTTATGTGCCATACGTGATACACGGATAGGCAATCATGTATGTTTCGATACATGACTGACGAGGCAGATTTTTTGCCATTCTTTTCTACGGTAGACCAGTTGCCATCCAGGGCTATAGAACCAGGTCTGTCCTGCTATTTACCCATGGGTGGGGGTAGGAAGAAGAGGATTCATACCTTTCCCAACGGTATTAGCACGTAGGTGAATGTAATGGATTCGACTGGAATCTGTACTCGTCTCTCTGATTCGTCAATCCGTTATCCATTACGCCATCGTGCCTCCCCAATTTATAAACTACTATCACAGAATCCTTGAGCTCTCTTCTACATTACATGAACACAAAAGGGACGTTTTACAAAACAATACATCAAATACATTAGTTGCTCGCTGTAACGAGATTGTGCCCAATTTTGTCAGAAATAATGTTATTCTGATCAAAGGAGAAAAACAATTTACTAAGAGGAAAATGTTTCGAGAATACCTTAATCGCAACGTCATCTGCAGTAAATTTTCGCCCCGGCTCTTACAAAATGTCACCACTCCTGACAGATCTTCTATTATCAGAGTTTTATCTAATAACAAAAGTGACGGAACGAAAAAGAATCTGAATGAAAAGCAAGGATATACAAGTGATAGAAATTATTAGGAGGATTTGAGGTAATTATAATTAAGAATTTATCATCGAGTGTAGAAGAAACCTCAACAGAATGCAGAAAGCACTGGACGGCCGTTTTGTCCTGTGTCCTATATTTGGGACTCATCAGCAGTGCGCATCCACAACTGAGAATTGAAACCCGGACAGTTACGTCATCGGGCAAACGTAATACCAACTGTTCCAATGGGCCTTGGTGACGAAGAGGTAACGAATTAGACTCGATATAGCGCCGCTCGAACACATATTCCGAGGTGGAACTCATCCGAGTTTCCCTTACCTATAGGACTGTGCCCCCACGAGCCACGACTACTATCCCCAAGCCGCTCCATCCAGAGCATTAGAAACCAGTTGATGCCAGGATATACAAGTGATAGGAAGATTTGAGATAATCATAATTAAGTTATTCATCGAGTCTAGAAGAAACACAGAACAGTGAACAATGGTGAGAGATAATTCAGGCCTTCAGTAATGGTACCAACATTCATACTCTAGCTCACATCTTCCAAGTTAATTCAAGAACCATCAAGAGAGCGGCGAATAAGTTTTAGGGAAAAGTAAAGAGGAAAGCTGAATGAAGAGGTCACAACAGCAAGAGGGATCATCAGTTCAACTTAAATCTAAATACATTCAAAGTAGAGTTCAATACTGTTATAAAAACATTGGAGAAATCCAGTAAGATATCTTTAATCATTTCTAAGATACAACGGTTCAAAGCTGAATCTAACAATTGGATAATTTTGCTATTAAACAATTTGAACATTTTTACGGTTACACCCGGTATGTGGGATAGATATTGAAGTTATTTTTAAACTAATTTAATAAACCTCTATATGGACACTATTAGTTGCACGAAGCATATCAAGACGGTACTCGATTTTTTGTCATGTTCGCTGTAGCATAGCCTCATCAATGGTGTCAATAGCATTAGTGATCTTTTGCTTTAGATCAGTGATGTTCCATATTTTTGTTCAATACGCGATATCTTTAAAATAACCCCATAAATAGAAGTCCAGGGAGAGTGATATCTTGTGAGCGAGGTACCCAGGGATTTGGACCATCCATTCCAATTCACCGGTCTGGAGATGTTAGGGATTGATTGAACAGTACCTCTTTCAATAATATGATACCTGAAATAAACAAAACCAATGCGATTAAAAAATTGATAACTACTGAGTGCATAGAAAACAAATCTGATTAAGATATCTCATCAACTGCCTTTGTAATATATTTTTTTTTAAATTGTAAAGAGATTTTACAGACACCTATACTTGTATATTTATAAAGATGCACACACACACGAATATATATATATATATATATATATATATATATAATTGTGTGTGTATGCGCATATATATATATATATATATATATATATATATATATTAGAGGATACATGTAATGCGTTCAACACAAACAAGTAAAGATTTCAAAGAATTTCCGCAACATTCAGTTGTTATCCGATATGCACAATAAAAACAAAATGTAAATAACTATTAGGTTGGTGCAAAAAATAATGACGTAATAATGTCGTTTTTGACGTTAAAAAATACGTCAAAAAACGACATTATTACGTCATTATTTTTGCACCAACCTAATATAAACAATTGAGAAAATAGCCATGCCACTGAAAACGGACACCATTGATTGTTATTAACGTTCAAATAAACAAAATAATGCATATATATATATATATATATATATATATATATATATATATATATATATATATATATATATTATTTTTTTTGCCCAATATTCGTCGAGTGCGGCAACTTTCACGAAGTTCGTCTTAAGTTTCATACAGCAATTCTCTCGCAAATTTATCCTCAGTCGAAACTGTGGGTGTGTCTATGGCAAATGGTCCTGTCGCATCCCATCCTTGTTCAGGCTGATTTTCCTTTTTCTAGACAGTTTTTCACTTGCGGCTAGAGAGCCCATCTGGTCTGCTATTAATCTCTAGCTATTGGGTGGACATAGATTCGTGTCTTTTGGTGGCATTCGTTCGAAAGACGATGCGACGGCTTCGCTCGGAATTTAAACCCGGAACGCCAATCCGACTTTCACTGGCAATAGGAACTACACGACCTGAGCATTCTACACCTCAATCTCTAGCGATTCATGATTATTCGCCTACCAACTCTGTTAACACGAAACACTTCTTTGCCAGATTCTCCTTTGTAATGAGGCATTGACACTAAAGCATAGTATTTATTAATCCACCCACGAGGATTAAATGTGGCACAAGGCCGGTTTAATGTGGGTTGCCCGCGAGCCCGTAGGCTCGGCCAAAAATATGACCTTTGAACCCGCCTGGA
>OZ010600.1:62996335-63001335 GCA_963932145.1 Acanthosepion lycidas | reverse complement strand
AAATTCAGATATAAATGACTCATATTTACCTCTACTGGAACCGAGTAGATGTATATAGAATTAAATATAAACGAGCAATATTTACCTATCCCTGGACTAAGTAAATTCTTATTGATTCAAATATAACGTCTCATTTTTACATATCCCCGAACAAAGGAAAAGAGTATAGACTCGGATATATATAACCGATATTTACCTATAAATACCTATTACCAAGTAAATGGTTATAGTCTCATAATATAACTAAAATTTACCTATCCTCGAATCAAGTAAATGATTATAGAATCAAATATAAATGTCCAATATTTACCTATACTAGAACAAAGTAAATGCTTATAGACTCAAATTTAAATGACCAATATTTAACTATCCTCGAACCAACTAAATGCTTATAGAATCAAATATAAATGATTTATATTTAACTATTCTCAAAAGAAGTACATGCTTATAGACTCACATATAAATGATCAATATTTATCAATCCGTGAATGAAGTAAATTCTTAAAGACTCAAATATGAACGACTCATGTTTACTTGCCCCAAACAAAGTAAAATCTCAAGGACTCAAATATAAATGATCAATATTAAACTTCCCAAGAGTCAAGTAAATGCTTACAGACTCCAAAATAACCGATTCGTATTTACTTATTCCCGAACCAAATAAATGCATATCCACTCAAAAATAAGCGATCAATTTTTACATATCTCGGAACCGAGTTCATGCATACAGACTCAACGACCAATATTTACATATACGCAGACGAGGTAATCGCTTATAGACTCAAATATAATTGACTCTTATTTACTTATCCAAGAACCATTGAAATGCTTATAGGCATGACTATAATTGGCCTGTGTTTTCCTATGCCCAAACTTACAAATTCAAAATGAAACGACTAAATATTTATTAATATACCTACCTAAATGATTATAGACGTAAATAAATGGTGTTCCAATAAGTTGAACCGATTTTAAATGTGAATTTTCAGCGTCTAATGATTTTTTCTTTTCCTTTCAGATTTGTCGGATATTTGGGCGATATTATTTTTCACACATAATTGCCATGACTTAAATAACATTTTTTTTTAAGCATTACGCCCCGAGCAAGGCGTGAAGCCACTAGGATGCAGGGGGTTGCAGAAGATTTGAAGCGAGAGCAGATAGGAGCCAAATTTGCGAGATGCAATACGCTCCTTCATCCTAGAGGCAAATATTGACTTTGCTTCGTTGAGGACACGCTTACATTCGTTACGGGCGGAGGCAAAGAGACGTCTATTGCAGTCCGACATGTCGCTACGAAATAGGTGAAAGAAGTGGTTCCTATGGGCAATGGCGGCTGAGCAAGAAGCGGAGAACCAAGGGGAGGAGAGCGACTTGACCTTAAATTTCCTTGAGGGGATGAAAGCGTCGATTCCAGCTTTAACCCAGGATGAGACCTCAGAAGCACATTCTTGAACAGGGAGTGTAAAGACAACATCCCAGGGGACATCGCGGATGAAGTCACGGAACGAGTCCCAATCCGCTCGTTGATAGTAGAACGAGGTTCTAGTGATAGGAGGTTCTTTGTGGGGGTGGGGTGGGGTTAGAAGTAAAGGAAATGTTAACAGATACTACAGCATGATCGGAGTTACCAAGAGGGCAGAGCTGCGTGGCGCTACAAGATTCGAGGATGGAGGTAAAACAGATCGAGAAGGGAGGCCTTACCTTAAATAAATAAATTTTCACCAATAACACTGATTTATTTACTGCTGACTTTGATCCGTCTTAATGAAACACCCTTATAATCGACCAGTATTTACCTATATTCAGACCAATAAATACATATAGACTCAAAATAACCGGCTCATATTTCCTTATCCCGGGATAAGTAAATGCTTATACCCTTAAAAAAATAAGCAACCAATGTTCACTTATTCTTGAAATAAATAAATGTTTACAAACAGAAACGACTAATATTTGCACATCTCTGAACTAAGTGTTGTAACTGAGTTTTCAAAAACAACAATAGAAAACCGGAACTGGTTTGCCAACAAGTTTATTAGCTTTTGGTACAGGGAAACATAATGTAGAATAGAAACTCGGGAAGAGAATATTTAGCCATGAATGACTGTTTTCAGCAAAAGCTACTGCTGCTACTCCTCTTGATGTAGGAGTATTTTTATGTCTTTCGTCCGACGGCCGAGTTCAAACTTTTAGGGAAATATTCTCCCTCACAACACAAACTTACAGGCACAAAAATAACCGAATCATAATTACCCAACCCCGAACGAAATTCTTATAGACTCAAACAGAAACGACACTAGCCCAGTAAAAGCTTATAGGCTTGTTTCGGATTTGAATCAACCCACAACCAAGAAAATGGCGAAAAAAAGTGTTTATATATAAAAATATAAGATATTTTTATTTTCGTGTTTTTTACAACTAAGTTTTTCTTAGCGTGTATAAGTATTAAGCTTCTTACAGTCCTTGTTTATTTACAGTCCGTGTTTATAGTTGTTTGTTAAGTTGAAAAGAAATGTGATTTCTTCACGTGTAAGTGTAGGAAAGACTGGGCAAGGTCGAAAGTGAGACGGAAAGTGTAAGTGTCACGTAGCATGGTAAGAAAGACGGGTGAATGAGTAATTCTTTTAAGTCTAGTGTTGTGAAACGTTGCCGTCTGTCTCTCTTAACTGATTTGTCAGTCTAGAAACCTTGCTTAAATACCCTTCAAAGGGATCACGAAGCATATTATTTTTTTTTATTGTTGGCGGGAACGCGACTCATGGTTGAAGAATGTTAAATATTTATTTTCAAAGTATTAATTTATTAACCGGAAGAATGCGCAATCATCCGACTCAGAATCCGTTTTTTGTCATTTGGTGTTTGACTGTCTTGGTGTTCATTTCCGTCTTCGCTTCACAAGTTTTTACTGGCTTATTTAAAGAAAAAAGAAGTTTGTTTTTATATGAAATAAAGAATTTACATGTTGTACATCAACATATCCAACGTAGCAGGATGACATAAATGCATTCTTCAGTAATGTTCTCATAGTTGTTAATAGTATTTTGCATACCTGAAAAAGTTTATAACATTTTCTCTTCACATTCTAACGAAAGAGAAATAAAATAACAATCGTCATATCAACACGTATCAACCATTTTATTAACTGAAGTAGGAAAGTGTACAGTATACGAGATTTCATCTATAAAAGAAAAAAATTGTTAAGTTTATTTGTATCAAAATATGGATTGAATGGATGATTTATGATAAAAAAGCAGAGTTTGCCCAACAGAAGTATGAGAAGAGGATTAAATGAACAGAACTCCATCTTTGATTCTTAAACTAAGCGATACAGGAACGTGAACTCTAGAATGAGTCAAGTCATGTGAGTGTATATTCTGCGATAGGTGATGAGAGTATTCTATGATTATAGATCTCATGATTTACTAGCTTAGTAAAGCACATTCTTCTGTCGGGAAGGAGGGGAAAGGAGAAACAGGAAATAACGTGGGCGACGTAAACGGAGTGACAAAAATTCTATTAAACATTTAAAAATGATAAGAAAACGGAAATTAATTTTTCTCAATAATAATAATAATAATAATAATAATAATAATAACAATAATGATAATATAGAGTAATGATACAAATGAATAACACCTATCGTCGTAGTCATTGTTAGAACTCGTTGCCGAGTATTGGGGTGCTTATCGACAATTTCTTCTCTGTGAAATGAGTCCTATGTTGGATCTAAAGAGATGTCCGCAGCCACCTTCATTGTAGGGTAAGAGAGGATGGAGAGCACTGGCTTTTCTTTGGCCTTCATCCATCTCTCCTATTTAACTTTTAGTGTTTTCGAAGAATTTTTTTTTTTTCGTAAACTGCTCTTCTCCAGCTGGCGCTGCAGGATCTGTCCTCAGCAAGCTGTTTTTAAGTTGATCCTTAAATCGATGAGGTGGGGCTCCACATGGTCTGTATCTTCTATCTTCTTGGACCCCGTTCACCTTTTGTCCTTTCCTCTATCCTCCCTATACCCAGTCTTTTCTCTCACTTTCACCCCCTGTATCCTCCTGCGTACGAATGGCATTTCAGTCTTGCTTGGGGTGAAATGATTAAAAAATAAAATTAAATAAATAGGGACAGCAAGTAACCTGCCTAACGAACTTGTGTAAATGGGGGAGGGTGCAGAAAAGGGACGGTAGGGATTATAAAAATAAAACATTGCTAAAAGCTATTATTAATGGCGTCTTTAGCGGAACTCGTTGCCGTGTATTGGGGTGCTCATCGACAATTTCTTCTCTGTGAAATGAGTCCTATGTTGGATCTAAAGAGATGTCCACAGCCACCTTCATTGTAGGGTAAGAGGTTTCAGGGGATGGAGAGCTCTGTTTTTTCTTTGGGCTCTCATCACTTCTATTTGTCTTCTGTTTTATTTTTCGAAGGATGTCGTCTTCTCCAATTGGTTCTTTTGAAGGGGTGTCATACAATCTGGCGATTCTTAACATCAGTAACACCTATCATATCACATGTAAAATGATGAGAATTTAACATATTTCAAGGGAAGCAAGACATTTTGTCAAAAAAAGAGCTTGATAGAGAACAAGAACAACAATAACCAATAAATTAAACAGGTTCAATTGATTTGCCTTTCGATCGAACTCAGTTTTACATACGCAGAGATTAGCCGGGTCACTGGAACCTGACGAATTTTGCATACCTGATTGAACATAATCTATTGACTACATACATATATACATACATACCTGGCACAGGGATCTGTCCCTGTGTTGGTGGTATCACGGTTACGACTAGCTTGGACTGGCTCTGATCAGCTTGGACCAGCTATGACAAGCCAAGACTAGCTATGACTAGCTTAGACTAGCTATGACCAGGTTGAACAAGCTAAGACCAGCAGCCCGAGGGAAAACATTCGTGTCAGCACGTTAAAAACTTACCTTGTGTCACAACCTGACTCAGAGGGCGGGTGGTCAAGTAAATCTCTACTTACCTGGCACATGCCG
>OZ010600.1:62938835-62991335 GCA_963932145.1 Acanthosepion lycidas | reverse complement strand
GCCTAAAAGTAAAGACTGGTGTAAAACTTTTAAAAAACAAAAACAAAAAAACATGTCAACTCTTGTGGGGTTATTCTTTGCATAGTGCAACTCATGAACTCACTACTCATGGTTAAGCCTCGTTAGCCATTAGCCCAGGCGGAGATTCCGTGGTATAAAATTGACATAACACGATTCAAATATTAGAATTACATGACGTTGATGATCATGGCTCTCCTCGATGTTCTTTGTAGCTCTTCATAAATTTTGTCTTTTTGTTGTCTTTCCTAATCTCGCTTCTGACATCCATTTACACAAGCTCGTTGGGTAAGTTATGCGTTATTTTCCGCTGTCCCGTCCCCCGCTTGCCGCCATTCTTATTCTTTGTGAAAACGTTTCTTCATGGTTCTCCGATCATGGCTCTCCACAATATTTTTCTTGTGTAGCTCTTAGCAGTTTTTCTCTTTTTGCTAAGACCCCCCATCCGTTTTATTCACATAAGCTCGTTAGGTAAATGGCTCGCAGCCTTCCTCTATCTCTCTTGCCCTCAGTATGCCCCGTGAGTGATAAGTTTTCCAAGCCCTTTGCCCTCATTATGTGTTCAAGAAGTTTCGTCTTTCTTTTTCTCATTCTGTGTATAAGTGTTCTTTCTGTGCCATTTTATTTATGACTTCCTTGTTCCTTACTCGCTCCGTCCATGGAATTCTCAGTATCCTTCTGTAGAACCACATTTCTGCTGCCATATAAGCGGATGGATATCACATAGCAATCCAGTAGTCTTTTCTTTGTTTCTAACTACATTTTTCAGTTTCTATCAAAAACTGAGTACTAAGTTTGCAGCTCAGTCTACGTACCATTCGTTGTTATCTAGCTGAACCATAATTAGAAATTCACTTATGATGGGTATTTAAGACAACGGTGATTATATTGGCGGTATCAGTAGTAATTATGACATTTCTTTGCTGTTAAAACCGATGTCATATATTACTTAACAATCAAATTTAATGAGAAACAGCTGTTTCTGTTTTCTAATTAAATGTCAATCCGACTCGACATCTTCCAAAACGTCTGTTTTAGTAAATCTGGCCCATTGAGAACATTTAAAACGAGGCTGAGAAAAAAAAATAATTAAGGAAGCATCTGGTTAATTTTCAAATGTGGTTGGTATGAGCGGAAGACCAAATAAACCCAACGCATTTGCATTCGTCTTAAAGTAAACTATATTGTTTTCCTAATAGAAAAAGGGTGTTTCTCGATTTCCGTTTTGGTTTTTCTTTTTTTATGTTCAATTGCGCCTGCACATAAGTCAATGGTAGGAGCGTGGGCCCAAAGACTTAGGAATTTGAAATTTTATCCCTGGCACCAATATTGGTAGTTCTTATTCTTTATCTTCGGTCAGTAATTTAAGAAAATAACTATTTTTTATCGAGATCAAATAGTTCTTTTTCTTACGTTTTTGCTAAGTACGAATAAATTCTATCACTCTCTCTCTCTACCCCTCTCTCTCTCACTCTTACTCATTCGTGCATATATATATATATATATATATATATATATATATATATATATATATATATATATATATATATATATATATATTCTGTTAATACGTTATTTTTATAGATACAAATATTTAACTAAATGCTCTGTTTATAATAAACAGTAATAATTACATTTACGAGCCTGAATGCCCGATAAATTTCATAGAATTTCATTTTGCTAATCAGACGCTTCCTCTGTAGCCAAATGGTATAGCCCGTCAAACCAAATGATGTTTCCGTGTAGGATACAACTTCGATTCCTTTCGGAGGACACATATTTTCTATTTCTAAGCCAGTTGATAATGCGACTAAGACGCAAGGGGCTACTGAGAGTGAAGGAGAATGAAAAGACTTTAGAAGGAACCGCAAACTCAATCCTTTAACAGGAAACAAGGGATAAACCTCTACTCCTGTTCAAAAGAGCGAAGAAGTGTATGAACCAGACGATGGGCGAACCTATCTACTGCAGGATTTGTCTATCATTTTGGGGAGGGTATATTCTTAGTAGTTAGTCCAACTGCAATCGTATCCAGCACAGTAAAACAGATTTTCCCCCAAGAACTGATATTGTGTGGAACAGACTCCCGCGTGAGTGCTTTCCTGAAAAATACAATCTTGATCTCTTCATGTCATGGGTCACTCGTTATCTGTCTTCCTTATCCTCCTAATCTTTACTTCCTAATACATCTTTCATTCATATAACACGCTTCATTCATTATTAGGAATTTAATAGTAACACTCTACCTTTGGTGGCTCTTGAGTATTGGGTGAATTTGTATTATGAAAAAAATCCCTAATACTGTATTAGACTTGTTTTCCCTAAATCTGGTGTTGTCAGTTCTTCATGAATTGTGCAATGTAACTTTTGCGCAGGCGCAAATATATGACATTACCCTGTGTTTACATATCCTGGATACAAGGAAATATTAAGTTACATACATAAATATCTGGGATAAAAAACGCATAAATACTGCCTTCATGTCGTCTACATGATATGTTGTCTTTTACTTATATATGCATGTGCTTTTGTGTGTACGTGCTTAGAGACAGATACAAAGCTATGTAAATCGGACGCAAAGAAATAAAACACACATATTTTTGAGGAGACGTCTGTATATAAAACCTTGACTTAGGACTTGTCATACTGCACGGAAAATAGAAGAGAATGAGAGAGAGGGGGAAGGAGAGAGTCTAAAAGAGATTTTTTAAGACTGAAAATCTGTCTGACTCGTTGATATAGGTTATAATCTATCTATCTGGATCATATTGATTCTATCAATCTCTCTCTCTCTCTCTCTCTCTCTCTCTCTCTCTCTCTATCTATCTATATATCTATCAATTTCCTTGTCTGTTTCTCTCTTTCATTCCCAGTTTATCTATCTATCTATCTATCTATCTATCTATCTATCTATCTATCTATCTATCCCAGTCTGTTTCTTTCTTTTTTTCTTTCTTTCTTTCTCCTTGTCTATTTCTTTCTTTCTTTGTATCTATCTATCTATTCTGGTCTCTTTCTTTCTTTCTTTCTTTCTTTCTTTCTTTCTCCTTGTCTATTTCTATCCATCTACTTCAAGTTGTTTTAATACTGAAATTCCCTCAATACAAGGCTCAAGAGCCACTCATGGTTGAGGGTTACTGTTAGAATGGTAATAATAAATGAAGCGTGCGATACGAATTAAAGAATAGTTGTTTTTTTTTTAAACTAAAATAATTTCGAAGAACTAACAAGAACCTGTTTCGAAAATTGTCTAATATCTCTTTACTCTTTCGTTATGTTAGCAACTGTCTATCTCGTAAGATGATGGTAGCTCTGTGGTTGGATGGAATCAAGCTTCCCGCCCAAGAGTAACGGCTAAAATGACTCAACAATCCGATTGTTCGATGACAATCTCGTCTGCAGGTAATGCATGCGAAATTGATATGGGACGTGAATTTGATTTTGCCATCTTTGTGCCTTGACTCGTTATTTTTTTTTTGTACTCCATTTGATAGTTACGCTTGGGTCTTGATGCATTCTTCGGCATGTGACCCTCATTCATTCGGTGAACATTGAACATGACACAACCATCGCAGTTGTCGCTGTCAGAGGAGTTGTAAGGTTAAGAATCCAGCTCGCTGCATCATGTCGGCTTTAGTGATTTTGTCTCGCCATCGGTACCCTTATATCGGCAATAATTTCAATGGAAATCGAGAATTACTACTGACGGAAGTTTACACTTTAAGGATTTCATTATATACTGCGTTAGGTGTCATACGCCGGTGACAGGTTCAATTTCTATTGACGGTTACCTGAGCAAATATCTGCATGTCTAATTTACGAGTAGCGAATTCGTTGAGATGCTAATGTCCACTGCGTTCAATTTACAAAACCATGATCGATGTACATTTTGTAGACTGTTGCATTTTCTTAGACTTGTCACACACACACGCACACACGCACACACGCACGCACACACACGCACACACACACACATACTACAAACACACAAATGTATCAAGCAATAAGCAAGATTTCAAAAACAAAGTTAATACTTATTCACTTATTCAGATACTAACACTGCACCATTACTACTTCCACACACACACACGCGTGCACACACACACACGCACACACACACACACACACACACACACACACACACACATATATATATATATATATATATATATATATATATATGTGCCACGCTATCATCTTATGCCACGGCATATCGTCACAGTGTACACACACACATAAGTATATTTAATATATATATATATATAAGTAATATTTTTAATATATATAATATATTTAATATATATATATATATATATATATATATATATATATATATATATAAGTATAAGTAATTTAATATATATATAAGTGTATATACTTATATATATATATATATATATATATATGTATGTACTTATATATAAGTATAAGTTAATATATATATATATATATATATATATATATATATATATATATATATATATATATATATATATAAGTGGATTTCAATACAAAAGGAATGTCCTACATTAACTAAAAAGGCTTTATCTTATTTTTATTGCAATTTCATATTTCTTATTTATGTGAATAAGGATCCTCAACCTTAAATAACATCAAAAATAAGACGCGTGAAAGACTACACTAAACTGAAGAAGAAATGAGGGTCTGCTTTATCGCACATTCGACCAAACATTGAAGAAATCGCGAAAAACACCAGACACAAGTTTCACACTAAATAAGCTACACAAATAGTTGGAGAGAAACACTGAAATAAATTTATTTCAGATTTGTGTGTGTATTTCTTTTTAAATCTATGTTTTTATTTCATAACTTTTAAATGTAAAAATCTTCAAAATTTTGCCAAGTGTGCCCTGATATTTCCATTTACTCCTAGTTTGGTTAAAAATGTTGAGAAGCAATGCTTTACAGTGCTAACTTTAAACATTCCGAATCCCCATACACATTTGACCTTGTGTCACACTAAAGTAAACTTACTATCGATATTGCTTCAGATTTTTAGCCTTGGGGCAGTTTAGACTCTGTTTAGTAAATGTCTCTACCTCGCGGCCGTTAAATTGGTCCATAACATTATTGAGTCATAACTATTAGGGATTGTGTGTCAAGTATATGACTCTTGAAAAACGAATTGTTACAAATCATGTTTAAATTTATTTTGACAGCATTGGATAAACAACTATATCCTGTCAATTATGAAAAAAAAATTTCTTTAGAAGGTTTTTTACTTTATTGTTTTATATCAAGAATAAAACATGGTGCAAATAGACGTAATTTTCATTCTAAGAATGTTCCTGTCCTGGCACATAAACCTTATCTATCCTCGTCTTCTTCTACCGGTATTAATGGATTAAGAACAAAGTTACTCTTTTTATTCACAAAAAAAACCCCCTCTCAAATGGTTACCCTTTTAAAACTGGCCCTGGAGGCAAAGCGTAGAATAGGTTGACTGCATCCCTGGCAGTGGGGTAAGGCCTCCACAAAAGAAGTCACCTTTCACGTAAATGCTCAGAGAACATAAATATAAACGACAAATATTTTCCTATCCTCGAACCAAGCAAATGCTTAGCGACTCATATCTACTTCCATATGCCGTGTTCCTTCAGGTCGTGAGCAAACATGGCTCTCCACAATTTCCTGTCCTTTTTAGCTCTCTAGCTTTCTTTCGTTACCTCACTCTTTCGCTATCTCTCCCAATCTCTGTTCTGCCAACCATTTACACAAGTACGTTAGATGCACCGCTTTTCCCTTTCCCTCTTGCTTGGAACGTGTCCTTTGGGTATCAAATTTTCCACATCTTCTTTCCTCATTATGTGTCCTAGAAATTTCAACTGTCTCTTTCTGGTGTTGAGTACAAGTGTCTTTTTGCTTCATTTTCTCTAAAACTTCGTCGTTTCTCTCGTGTTCAATACATAAAATTCTCAACATCCTTCTGTAGAACCACATTTCTGTTGCCTCAAATCTCTTTTTCATCTGTGCGTAGATTGTCCAGCATTCGTCTGTGGGAAAGGAATTATAGGCTGGAAAATAATTCATCGCCCACATGGCCGCGTAGACGCTTTTGAACTCTGCCAAGTCTGGAAAGTGAGGATTGACCAGCTGCAACCCAGACAAAGCAGCAATATTTCATTTTTAAACGAGATGTCATGTACTTCATTTATGTTTCTGGCACTTTGCTACATACACTCTATCCCTGATACTGAGTAATTTTCCTCAATACATATATCAGATTCCTTTGTTTGGTTGATTATGTTTAGCGGCGTGTCAACCTCTATGGGTTATTTAATGCCGAAATCTAAATATTATGAACACAATCTTATGGCTTCAACTAAATATATTTTGAATGCAATTGTATGTCTTCAACTACAGATAAAATGTTTTGTTTTTCATTTTGCTATAAAAATATATTGTTTGTAATTCTACTATGAAATGTATTACTGGTTATTTAACTATAAATATGCATTATTGGTAATTTTACTATAAATAACTACTGTTGGTAATTTGTTTTATATAAAAATGTATTGCTGGTATTTTTACTATAAAATTGTATTTTTATACTTTCCTAGTGAATTGTTTTTGTTTTTGGGGTTCACTATTTGCCAATAGCTGGAACCCTAACATGTACTACCACTCTGGGTTAAGGTGAACCTGGAAACAACAGCAATTAAGAGGTGGTTTCACGTTCCTCAAAACCTCCAGTCTCCTGATCAGAGCCCTTGCTGCCAGATGTAGTTTATCGTCATACTCAGGATTAATGTCAGATTTCATACAACATAATATTTTTTCTTCATTTGATGACATATAAGACCCTGACAACTTTACGTTTTATTATTATAATATTTGATATTATTGTATTATGGAGTGGGGCTATTGCGTCTGGGGATACATTAGACTCCTCAACTGCGCATATAAGACCTGAGATATAATTTTAGCCATTCATTTTTAAATATGGTCTTATATGCGATCAAATAAAGTACTTACATTTTCGAATATCTTTAACGAACGATAATTAAACTAATAACAAAAATGACCGCAATTTCTTGTTTGAGATCAAATAATGACGACTTATTTTACGTGTTGTGGCCCTCAAGGATATGAGCGATGATAGCTCTCCACAACTTCCTGTTGTTTGTAGCTTTTCATTTTTATTGCGCTTTTCGGGGTAAAGTTTTTTGTTGATATGTAGTGATAAGACTATATGGAACCAATTGCTAGATCTGCTGAGAGGAAATTTAGTTCTTTGCGACGTGCTAGACAGTCTTTCCAGAATCTATCTTGTGTATTTATGAATATACCATTTGTCCAGGCATTTGCCACACCTAGTCTCGGGTTTCGGCTATGCGTCTAGTGATTTTTGATAAAATACGAAGATGCATATATGTCGCTTCAAGCTTCGTTTTCACTGCAAGGAAACTGTCCCCCATTTATATATAGGGGGCAGTTCAATATACATTGGACATTTATATATGGTGCGCAGATATATAGGAGAGTTAAGCTTGGAATATTTGGGAAGGATATTAGAATAATCCAGAACCTATACTTGCAGTAAAGCGCTTGCATGCGGATAGAAAATAAATTCAGTAAATATACAAAAACGGAAACGGCTGTAAGACAAGGAGGTGTCTTGTCACCGGACTTATTCTACCGATACACTGATGCGATTCTGAGAGAATCAGAGGTCTACCAAGATTCATTACTGACAACCATAATTTTAATAACAAAAGATATGCAAGTGACACCATATTAATAGCAGACACAGAAAGGAAACTACAAGAACTCCTACAGAAGTCAGTGTAGCATTGCGAGAAAATGGACTAAACATTAACTACAAAAAGACAGAATGTATGGTTGTCAAAAAAAGGAAGAGCCTAAGAGGCAAATTATAAACTGGAGATACCAAAAAGTACAGCAATTTAAATATCTGGGAAGTGTTTTAACAGAGGACGTTGTCACATTACAATAGAGAAAGATGGCTTCCAGAAGCTAAGTAAAGTATTAAGAAACAAGTAGATTTTGTTAGAAACAAAGAAAAGAGTGCTGACATGCTATGTGGTATTAGTCCTCCTATATGGCAGTGAATACTCGATAATCTAATCACAGATGAAGAAGACACTTGAAATAACAAAAATGTAGCTCAACAAAAGGATACTGAGAATACAATGGACTGTACATGTGAGCAAAGACGAAGGCAATGGAAACAAAAAATAAACACGTTCACTTAACATCAGGAAGAGAGTGTTGAAATTTCTAAGGTAGAGTTCTGGGAAAATTTGGTACTCATCGGATAGATTGATGGCAAGACGGAAAGGGGAAAACAACGCATAACCTGTCTAAAAAGCTTATGTAAATTAATAGCAGAACCTGGTTTAGGAGAGATAACAAAAAGAGAAAACGTATGAAGAGCGACAAATTACGAGAAATTGTGGAGAGCCATGATTTCCAACGACCCTTCAGGACACAGTACATCGAAGAAGAACAGTTCAGCACGCGAAATTAAATATAATTGTTTTCCTTGGGTAGAGATATGTGAGTAGCCGATCTTTTGAATAGGAGTAGAGGTTTATCACTTGTTCCATCTTTAGGACTGGGTTCCCGATTCTTTTTAAAGTCTGCTTCAATTCTATACTCGTAATTCTTGTTCTTTCCTACACTAATATAAGTCCACACAGTAACCTTCTACCTTGAGTGGCTCTTGGCCCTTGTATTGGGTGAATATTAGTAAAAAAAAATACTGTGACGTGTCTTATTTAATGTACCTAGACGGGTATAAGTGACGCAGTCCATCTAGTTGCCGTGTTTATTGTTTTCGCTTCTAATGCCAGCGGACATTCTTTCTGGTCAACAGTCGTTTTTAAGTAGTAGGTGCCTCGTTTTGAACGACAACAATTGAGAAAAAGCTTTATCTAAACTTAATACAAAATTTGTCACAAATACTTCAAACATGAGAGATCTAATCAACGCAGAACAAAATAACAAACCGCATTAAACCTGAAGCAGGAATTCACTGAATAAATTGCAAAAAATGCCCCATAAAATACATAGGGCGAGCCTCGAGGAAATTAAATAAAAGATTATCTGAATATGAAAAAGATCAATATACTTAATGCATTTGTTATTTGTTGTAATTTTTCTGCGCATAATTTCGATCTCATTACATTGGTTCCAATTCTATTAGAATAACTACAAAAACATCTTGCTCCGCAAATGTATAGATAAAAACATATAGATGCATGCTGGGATCTCTTCCTAGCCAATAAGATATAGGCCACTTCTAGGTCTCATTCGACATATATTTCTGTTCTTTCTTGTATTGAAGTGAGAACGCTGCAATCGTTTGTCTATATCCCTTTTTGTAAGTTAAAACCATTCTTATTTTGTGAACTTTTTGCCTTATTACGGCTGCTTTGCCTTACAAATATTGTTTGCTTGCTTTATATTATTTTTGCGCTATTCTTTTGTTTCTCTTGTTATTGTTCATTGCAAACCTTGTCAGTTCTGTTTGTTGGGCATTTAATCAATTTATACAATTTTTAAAAGTTAATCAATTTAATCAATTTAAACCAATTTTTAAATAATTTTCAAAATTTAACCAATTTTATAAATTATATTGTCGTTAATTCCTTTCGTTTTTAGTTTTTCTTATTATTGTTCATTTTCGGTTTTCGATTTTTCAGTAATTGTGTTTTCGTATCTGCATTTTGAGTTGATTCCCTTTTGTTTATTTAGTAGTTTGTGTTAATCTGAGAAGGTAATTATATATACATATATATATATATATATATATATATATATATATATATATATATATATATATAAATTGTATATATATATATATATATATATATATATATATATCAATTATATATATATATTATCACTTTAAATTTTTTCACTGTCATTTTTCTTTAATAAGATCCTTAAATATTCAGGCGAAATAAAATAATGTTTATATATTATATATATATATATATATATATATAAACATTAGCAGCAATATAACACATAACATCCTTGACCGCTTAGCTTTGGAGCGGGTAGAATAGAGATCAACGTGTTTTAGTGGACTCAATCTGCTTGTCTGAATCATCTTCAAGAAGCTAGAGAAAGATCTAAAAGGTCAGCCAATCTAACAGTGATCTCATCTAAAAATTCTCACACTTACTCCATATGTGGCCATTCTTTTGTAAATCACTAGCGGATCTTAAATTCCACTTAAGATTATCGCACAAACTTTCATAACTGAATCAATAAGCTGTCAGATCCTCATACGTCGAAACCGACGGGAGAGTCCATTATATATATATATATATATATATATATATATATATATATATAGGATAAAAATATAAAAGGGAACATTGGGGTTAAATCCAAGCGGTGATAATCTGTTTCATGTTTGAACGTAATCTTCTGTTTGGTGCTGACCTGTCAGTGCTCTGAAAGTGCCATGAAAGCACTGAAGCCACTTTGTGCCTCCAGCTCTTGCGATCTTTGCAGAACGACGTCCTTCTGCGAGGTCACTTCCAGTCTGCAGATGGCGGGTCGAACTGGTACATAACATTTTCCACGTATATATATTATAGCTTATATATATTATAGCTTATATATAGCGAGACTCTTCGCATAGCGAATCGAGTCACTGTCAGTCACTGGGCGTGTTTCTAAAAATAAATACGCCAAAAATCCACCAGATCCCTGCCTTGCGCCGACGGCTTAGTGGTAGAATCTCCGGCTGATACCAATTCAGTCGTGTTTCGATCCGAGCTAGAGGCAACCGGATGTCTAGCCACACTGATGAGCTGCGAAACAGTCTGTCTGTGGATGACGTTATATATATATTCTCTTGAAAATATTAGTCTTTCCTAAAGTATTTCCTTCTATTCTAATCTGAATTTTACTGAGATGGAAAGGTATTATCCTTGTCGTTAATTTAAGGCTTATCAATCGATTAGCTGAAGGCATATTAATCTTAATATCTTTTAATAACGTAGATAAAGCATTGTCATTGACTAAATATTCTTTCGTCATATATCCATTCCCCCGCTGGGCACCTCGAGGTGGTGTAATGGTTATCAAGCTTGCCTCGCTAGAACAATTATGACTGAATAGTGAGTTCGGTTCTCACTGGATGCCCCATACTTTCTGCCTTGTGCCGCACCTAAGCTACGCTTGGAAAATCCGTTCCCAGCTTGCCTCGTGGAAAAATGTAATAGTCTTAGATTGTGCAAGATGAGACGTCACTGACTAGTTTTTCTTTCATTATATACTCATTCCTGTCTTACACTTAGTAGAAAGAAAATGTAATAATCTTAAATTGTAGAGATTTCTTACATAAAGCATTGTCATTACTAATTTCGACCAGATGTTTTTTCTTTGCAGTTCCTTTTCTGTCTACCACATCGATCAAGTAGTGTTTATATTCTTGAAGTCTCAGCATGACGTGATTTTAACCAGCAGATGACAGCTTAGAAAGCAGTCTAAACAAAACGACGCCTTACCTTCATTCAGTCGTCCTTGCTGTAAAATGTCATCAGTGACTGACAAGTTTACGCCACATTCTTCCGTAACTTGAACTCTTTTTCTTTTTAATGTCAAAGTTTAAATAATAAAGTTTAACATAGAAGAACAAGAAATCAGTATTCTTCAAATTAAATCATGTTTTGGTTTTATTATCTTTTTTTTTTTAAAAAAAAAAAAAAAAAAGGTATCTCTTTTAATGCCATATCCTTTCGGGGGATAGACGATCATGGCTCTCCTCAGATTCCGCTTTTTAATCTGTGAATTGTCATGAGTTCTTAGAAAAGATAGTGGTGTGGTTCTTCATTGCCTTTACTGTGATTTGGAATTCAGTGTTTCCTTCTTTTAGACTGATTACCACGCAAGGCTAAAGAGCCAAGTCTACTCGGCTATTTAACCCATATTTGCAAGGATAGAAGAGGGATTCATGCCTTTCTCACGGATTGGAATTCAATGTTTTCCTTTTCTTAGACTGATTACCACGCAAGGCTACATAGAGCTGAGATTATCGTCCGATTTAGCCTATAATCGGGAAGAGAGAAGAAGGATCCTTGCATTTCGCACGCTTTGGAGTTGGACTAGTTACCTTCCAAGGTGAGAGTGCTCAGTCTGCTCACCTATTTAACCCATAGATTTGGACACGGGTAAATGAGAGAATCATTCCTTTCCCAAGGGCCCTGGGTGCAAAATTGAACGCAACAGACTAACCCGGAATTTGAAGACAGTTTGCCGATGGTTCTTTCCACGCCGATGGTTCTTTCCACGCCGATAGCCGTTGCACTGCCCGTATATTCATCATCTTCAATGTAAGAATGTATCAGCCACTAATTAAAATTATGCCAGAACATATATATTATACGAGAAGTTGCTGAAAAGATCTCGACCTGACCAAGAAAGGATTCAAAATCTTATGATTAGATTTAGGCATTTTAGGAAACTTTTCAGCACTTCTCTGTATATTAGTTTGTAGGGTTAATGGTATTATCTAGCTCATTTTTACGGGTACAGTATTTACTATAATAAATAAGTTATGCAATCTTCTGTAAACCATTTATTTCTGCTGCGTCGAGTGAATAGAATATGGACCGAGCATGTTAGCAAAAACGAAGTTTTAGAGAACAAAACAAAATGACACATACTTTGTTATAAGTTCGTATAACGCTCATAACTGTTGTTTAGTAAGAATGTAAGGAAGGCACTGGAAACAAAAGTTTGAGTGAAGAAGGGTTTAATCACATGAGAACATGGATTGAGAATACAATAGTTCAGTGCGACAAGCGTACGACTGAAAAACGCTACGCCTTTGTGATAATATTTATTGTATATGAATATACAAATGCGACACAAGGCCAAAAGGCGGAAAAGAGATGATCTTCTTCTGTCTTATCATTAAACTTAGCTAGCTACAAACACTGACCCAAAAATACAAACAATATCCCTAATGATTTTCTAGGCGTAGTTTAGATGTGACACGAAGCCGAAAGTGTGGAGCACCCAGTGAGAATCGAACTCACTACACAATCGTAAATGTTCCAGCGAGACAAGCTTGCTAACCATTACACCGCACCGAGGTCCCCCTACGCCTTTGCGATTCACTTTCCCTCCGCAGACGGTCTACTTATAGCGGATAGACGAGTCCATGTTTCAATAATAGTGTAGAGAAGGTTAGACAGTATTTCTACACAACATGTCCTGGGTATGACGATAAACTACATCCGACAGCAAAGCCTCTGATCGGGAGATTGGAGGTTTTGAGGAGCGTTGTAAAACTTTTTAATTGCTGCTGTTCCGAGTCCCACCCGGGCCTCGGACTGGTAGCACTTATTAGTATCCCAGATATGGACAAATAGTGAACTTCAAAACAAAACAAAACACTATGAAAGTACAAAAATACAATTATTACCAGCAATACCTATTTATAGTAGAATAACCAACAATGCCTTTTTATACCCAAATTACCAGCAATACATTTTTTATAATAAAATGTCCAACAATACATTTTATCTGTAGTTGAAGATATGCAATTACGTTCAAAATATTTAGATTTCAGCATTAAATAACCCATAAAAGTTTGATACGCCGCTAAACAAAATCAACCCAACAATTTCTTAAAGTCAAACAGTATTCCAAAATATAACTTCAACAAAACGACAATATAAAACACACATATCACCATCTCTAGTAATTATGTCCACACAAACATGTATATGCACAATAGCTGAGTATCATCTACCATGTATTTGATTGTGAAAACAGAATAACATATACTGTTTTTATTACTTCAAAGCTCGCAAGAAAATTTAATTTTAATTTTTAAATGACCCATAAAGAGTTGATATGTTGTTAAACAAAGAAACACAACACAATTAATATTAGAAAGAGACAACTGAAACGCCTAGGGCACATAATGAGTAAAGTGGGCTTGGAAAATTTGACACTCACATTACATATTGACGATAAAAATGTACAAAGGATATCAGCCTACCTAAGCATCTTGTGCAACTGGCTGGCAGAACAGAGATTAAGAGAGATAGCGAAAATGAATAAAATAGCTAAGAGCTACAAAGAACTAGAAACCGTGGAGAGCCATGATCGCCCATATTCTGAAGGAAAACGGCACACACAAGAATAAGTGGAACTGATATCCTACCTCTTCTAAATCACGGCGGCTTCGCTACGTAACACGGTATCTACGAGTTGCTAGAATCGTTGCGAGGATATATCTGACACGTTCCAGGGTTATCCATAACTGAATTTTGTTTATTTACCTACGGACTAATGTCCCCGTCTTTGTTGTTATTATCACAACATTTCGACTATTGTACCTTCCGCCTTTTTTCAGGTGTTTATAGATCCGAATAACCTTCAGGGAATTTCGAACTGAACACTTTATTTAATCTACAGGAGTAGATTGTTCTTATTCTACTGTCTATGTTTCGGGATATATCGTCTTGTTCTTATTCAATACTGCGCCGTTATTTTTCCACTGAGTGTAAGTCTGTACCCAGACCAGAGACTGAACTCACAACTGTCACCAAATTCACGAAGCAACGTTTTTAATTCGCTATACTATTTACTGTGTTTCTTATTTCACTTTTGCTCAACGGTGTTTAAATCTGATGATCGCATTGACCTGTAGAATATCTGCGTATTAGCCCAGTGTTCCCGGAATCAGTTTCAATGCAACCCGCGCACGATGGCAGGTTGCGTTATATTGTCGAAACAAGTAATCACAACCTGAATAAACAGCGAACATGAAAGACTGTAAATAGTTTACAACAAGATTTGTATATGGCACACCTGCAAAAACCGAATACAGTTTCCCTTGTGGTCCGTGCGACTTCACAGATCACATCCTACACAATTACAAGTTTACGGGTTGTATAAATAGCTTCACGCGGGCATTGGGTTTCTGTTGAGCAACAAGAATGGGCCTATGGCCCTTCCAGATTTTTATCTGTGCTCTACGTTACTCGCCACCACTTTTAAACACTATAATTTAAAAGTGTAGTTAATATACATTTTAGAGGAAAAAAATGGCACATATAATCAGATAACTTAAAACAATTACTTGATTACATGTTTTAGTGCATCAATTTCCATACAATTATTGCCACATGACTTAAACCATAGTCAGTGCTGTAGTTAAACAAATAAGACATAAATAATCAACAGTCCATTTTTATAGACATCAGGCACTTATATTGTGGCCAATTGTAACTTTTTATATTTACATAGAGAGAAGTAATCGATCTAAGTAGCTAAGTAATCGTTCTAAGTAATGCGGTTAACCGAAATAAGTGCTGCTTAATTTATTGCGAAAGAAGCCTCACCAAGTACACAAGCCATAATTAATACTCGTAAAGTTTGTCCTGACCAATAGCAGTGATGGTTATTTGAGAGCAACTTTATCATTGATACTATAAGGACTAATAATTTTTAATACTACTCTAAACTATTTAAATTTAATAAAGTGTTATAACAAAATTATTCTGCCCATACACTGATATATAATTCGTCTATGAGCTATGATATAAAGTTTTTGAGCTATGATATACAATTCGTCTGTCCATGCGGTATGGTATAGTATTCGTCTGTCTATGAGGTATGATAAAAAATTTTTCTGTCCTTGGACAATGATATAAAATTCTTCCATCCATGCCGTATGGTATACAATTCTTCTCTCCATGTGTTATGATATTCTATTCGTCAGTTCATGCAGTATGATATAGTATTCATCTGTCCATGAGCTATAATATATAATTCGTCTGTCCATGCTTTATGTCATAAAATTCTTCTGTCCATGAGATCTTTCATCGTTTTTTATTGGTCGAAGACTACGAAACTTCATAGAATCCAGTGTACATGCAGTGTATTGACTGATGGAAAAAAATAGTTTTGAATTGGGATGTGACTTGACCAAATGTCTCCTTTCTTTGTATTGCTATCATCATCGCCCCGTTCTCGCTTCATCTTTGGGCACCGGAAGTTTTTATATGATGCTGATGCCTGTGCGGAATTCATGTAATACTAGTATAAGTTGGTTACTTTTTACTAACGGAAAATCTAAAGCAGTTCGGAGATAAAGTATCTCCTTTTTAGGTCCTAACAATTACACCTCGCTTAAAGATTACATAGCTACACTGTCACAGCCTCACTACCTCTTTATCGATGTCACTCGTTCATTATCCGCTAGAGAGAAACTGAGCAGTGTATTACTGTCTTTAAGTTTTGTCGCACTTCAGTTTAGAATACCCTTTCGAGTAACCATTTTATACTCCAAGAGGAGTAACAGAAAAGGGCATTTGTGGATTTTATATTGTCTGTTGTGAGATTATTTAGCAATTTAATGTCAGTCTGCTCATCGCATGATTAATTGACTCTACAAATCAGTTAATGAGGGGGTGGAAGCCGATGACCTACTTCTAGAGAGGTTGGTGGTCAATCTGGTTTGCAATAGTATGGAAGCGAAGTCGTAACAAAGATGAATAAAATATAAGCTGGATCATCTGCTAGAAGGAAATTGAGTGCAAAACAGATGCCAACTCTTAACTACTGGCTAATGTTTTTCTTTCTTTCTTCTTCCTTTTTTTTCTCCTTTTTCTTTTTCTTATTTACAGCAATTATCTTTCAAGTTTACTTTTTTATTACAATTTTTTTTTTACTATTTTATTTTCTGCTCTTGTTCGTTCTCTCTTTTTTTTCTTTCTTTCAAATGCTCAAATTTCGTTCTCGTGTTTTCTTTTTTTTGTATTTAAAGTGATTTCTTTCATTTTTGCTTTCTTTTCCGCAATGACTATTTTCTTTCTTTCTTTTTAGCGTTCTATTTTCTACTGTTCTTTTTCTCTTTCTTTCTCTTTTCTCATTTATGGTTTTACCCTCTACTGTTTTTCTTTTTATTTCATTCTCCCTTTCTTTCTCTTTTTCTCTTTTCTTATTTATCATCTTATATTCTACCGTTGTTCTTTCTTTCTTTCTTTTTTTCTTTCTATTGTTGTTCTGTCTTTCTTTTCTTATTTATCGTTCTAATTTCGAATGTTTCTCTTCCGTTCTTTGTTTCTTTCTTTCTTTCTTATTTCTACTTGTTCTTTTATTCTCTTTTTCTTTTCGTTTTCTTGCCGTTTTACCTTCTACTCTGTTTCTTTCTGTCCCTCTTTCTTTCTAATTACCGTCAGTTTCCCTTACATCTTCTTTCACACCCGTTATTTGTTTCGACAAATTTCGCTTCAGTTCTTTCTCAATAACTTCTCTTTTTCCCAAATATTTTTTTCTCTTTATGTTATTTCAGATGTCAGTTTTAACCAATAAAGAAAAGTTTACATTTTTGTTTCCTTTTTTAGACTGTTAAATAAAAGGAAAGGCACGAAATATGATTTTTTTCCTTCTGTTTTTTTAAATTTTATTTAAACAAAAATCAAAACAGTAGACTACACACGTTGAAAAGTTACGACTAATGAGCTGTCAGCTTTCGTTAAGAAGCCCGATCGGAGTATTATGAACTTTGCTTGATGTGAGTTTTTGTTTTAAGAATGACTCAAGTGGATCCTGGAACATATAATGCAATAATTTTGATGTTATCGTAACGGCAAATAAAAAGTGAAACATTCTATATCAATAAAACAACCACCCTTTTTATTTTTCTGAAATTCGCTTCAAGTCAGGTTACTGTAAAATTTTCTCCAATACCAAAGTTTCTATCGAGAAAAAATCCGACAAGAACAATATTCATGCCCAAATGGAAGAAAATTGTGTCAAGGTGTTGCATTGTAGTTAATATTCACAAATCATTCTTGTATATATATATATATATATATATATATATATATATATATATATATATATATATATATATATATATACATTTTTACAATATATAAATATATATACAAATCATTCTTACATTAACATAATTAGAGTAGATATATGATAATGTAAATTTAACCCTCAGTCACATGATGTGTTTTGTTAGCCCAACATTTTTAATGTACTTGTAATTCCAAGTTTAAAAATTGTTTGTTTTTCTCCCTTCCACTGTTATCCCAATTCAGGGAAAGTGTGTAGCACGTAGTGTGGCCCAGTTGTGGTTCAGTTGTTGCTGGAGGCAGACTTCAGGGGATTATCCATTTTCAGAAACCTGAGGTGAATAACGCATGGACAAGAATCCTTATAGATTGTTGATTTAATTTTGTCAATTTTCATTTTCAATTAAGGAGATCATTTTGGGCTTGTATTAAAATTATGATTTGGATATCAGCTAGATGTAATTATTCTTCGGGAAATCGGGAAAATTTGCTGCCTCAAAAACACTGCAGTCGAGATTGGATGAATAAGAAATTCGAGGAAAGGGGGAAACTGTATAGGCCAAGGTGTTGCTGGAACCTGCGAAAATACTGAGGAAGGTGCTGTAGATTTGAGGAGATTGCCTTGTTGTCAGTAATGATCCCTGTGATATCGTGGGAATATCGTGCGAACGTATTAATACATGAAATTAAAACAACAACAACAATAATAATAATAATATTAATAATAATAATAATCTCTCCAGAATCTACTTTACATATTTATAAGTCTACCATTCTTCCATACTTTGAATATTACTGCTACATATGGTCCGGTGCTGCTGCTATATATTTAAAGATTTATGATAAAATCCAAAGAAAGATCAGCAATATTATTGGTCTTGATCTGGCGTCTTGGCTTCAGTCACTTTCCCACCATTTTAATGTAGCTTTCCTGTGTCTTTTCTATAAACACTTTCATGGTAATTGTTAGGATGAACTTTGCTCTATGCTACTTAGATTTTTATTAATTTAAGCGCAGTACTAGATTGAACTTACAGTTGAACTGGCTAGATGCAACCGTAAGATCTATGTTAACAGTTCCTTCTGTCGCACTTCTCGCTTGTGGAACTCACTTCCGGTTGTATGCTTTCCAGCCAACTTTGATTTTCAAAAATTTAAATGCAATGTAAATCATTATCTACTGTCTTCTTGATTCTTTCACACTCAGTAACCCCTTATATTGCCTTGCTTGGGGTGAAATGAATAATAATAATAATAATAACAATAATATTAATGCGCAGGACGAATACAAGAGCTGCTGTGATTAAGTGGTCTTTCGTTTGTACTGGTGCCTGTATAGGAAATATGGATTTGAAGAATTTTTGCAAAGTTTAAATGTAAAAAGTAGTGGGACAATATGCATGTATGCATAGCTGGAAACTCGTATTCGGGGATACTCGTCTACTAGGGCGGCCAGCCAATCCTTATTGCAGATGCTTGCTCAGGCACATTTGTATTTATTCAACACCTACAGAGCCCACCTGTAGTTTATACTGCAACTATGCTGAGCAGACCTTAGTTACAGTTTCTGGGAAAGAGCGTGTTATCTAGAGTGATCAACAATTCGAACAAAGCCAGCATGCTCAAGCCCTCGACCACGATGACTTGTGACTTCGTGTTAGCACAGCTATCGACGGCCCTCAAGTTTTCTGTCTACCCAATTTCAATCACAAGGCTTGGGTCAACCCGTGGTATGGTTTTCAGACACTTTCTAAATGTGCTGTAACCTGGGATCAACCCCTCCAGTCCGATAACACGTCTCTTTCCTGACAAATTGAACATGGTGAGAGTCGTACCCGGATATCATGGTCAGAATGCGAAGGTTCCAAACACTCGGTCACGTGTCCATAATAGGAACAATATAATAAAGACATAAAAAGAATTTGGTCAGCTTTGGCTGTTTTATTTAACGATATTATCATCCCTTGTTTATTTAATGATGAAGATACATTTTAAATGACACATAACATAATGAATTAATAGATGCATAGATAGAGATCCAATTTGGACATGTGTGAAAAGATAGACATAGTAAATGAGTTAAAAAGGAAAACATAGATCCGAGTACTGGGCAACTACTGTCACATCTTCGTGAATATATTGTAATTTTGCTTGTCCCTTTCTTAATCACTTAGCATCTACGTACCTTAAGTCCTGACAGTATCTCATAAATAATGGACTATTTCTGTTTTGATTGCATGGATAGACGGAAAAGACATGTCAGAGACGCTACTTGGTTTCAGTAAGAAAATGAAAGAAAGAAAGAATTGACCGTTACATCCTGCCAATAAATTATAAAATGTTGCGTTGTGATCACGTAGAAAGGCAGAAATGACACACCAAAGGCTCTTCTTGGTTTCAGTAAAAGAAAGAAAGAAATAGTTACACCCGACCAATATCTCATAAGTAATAGACTATTCTATTTTGATCGCCGGGAAAGACAAAAAAACACATATCGGAGACGCTACTTAGTTTCAGTGGGAAAATGAACAATGAAAGAAAGAAACAAATAAGTGTTTAACGCCTGTAGAAAAAAAAGGTGTCAAATTTCAAGTCTGTTCATTTGTACCCCCTTACTTCTTAAAATAACAGCCAGCATTCATATTTATGATTGTTATTACAATAATTTGTTAAAGTTGTTAAGCTCAAATATTTCACAAGGCGAGAGAGGAATTTCTATAGATATTTTATCATCACAGAATTCACCATGAGTTTATTCAATAATTAACTTAAAAATTAAGATTAATCAGAAAACTAAATTAGAAAAAGCATGAAATTTCCAAGAATCTTTCTAATTAATAATCTTTTAATGTTCTAATGATGCAATCAACACACTTCGAAACAGTAATAAAATATCAACCACGTATTCATAGTTCTTTTAATATTGCTTTGTGAAAAGGGTTTTTTGCGGTTATTTCTCTCTTTTAAACTTTAGAACTACTTACTGTTTATGTTTGTAAGGTTCAGTGCGCTGTTTGAGAGAGAAAGAGAGAGAGAGAGAAAGAGATAGAGAGAAAGAGGGGTTTTTTTGTTGTTTTTTTTTTTACATATGTGCGTGTATTACTAACTGCATAAAAGAATTAACATTATGACATATAGTAATTAAGAAATTATTGTTTTACATTGTTCGTTATTCCCTTGTGGCTTCCTTTTCCCAGAATTACATACCTACCAGAAAGCAAAACCCACAAAAGCCAAGAAAAAAAAATATAAAAAGGATAAACGAAAAGAAGAAGAAAAAGCGGTTTGACTTTCTTTTCTCATGTGCGCAAATGCCGACAGCCATTTCCTTTGGGACACGTTGTTACGCCACCAAAGTTATAGTAAGCGTGCACATGTTTTATCCTCAGTCACTGTCGAGATACACATCGCATATGATGTTTTCTGGTTCCCATTTGTTGCTATTTTTTTTTTCCTCGATTCTGTATTTATCCCTCTTTGCTTTCTCGTGTTCTTTCGTAGATTATCCGAAGCTTTTTTTTTACTTTAAATTCAACTCTAGCGGCTCGGATTGAGGAATCGGTGAGCCGAGTTCGAATTCCAGTCGAATCTATTACTTTCACTTACGTGCTAATATCTTTGGGAAAGGTATGAATCCACTTCTACCCCCAGTTATGGATAAATAGCAGGACAGATCGGGTTCTATAGACTTGGATGGCAACTGGTATACCGCAGAAAGAAATGGCAACCTACCTCGGGAAAAAATCTACCTCGTCAATCATGTATCGAAAGATACATGATCGCCTAAGGGTGTATCACGCATGCGTGTATCACGCATGGCACATAACTAACTGAAGTATAAGGTTCCTTCCTGTTTCAATTTTCCTTGTTGCTCATATGTTCTTCTTCTTCTTCTTTTTCTATGTGCCGGGTTCAGTACGTTGACGATCATAGCTCACCACAATTGCCTGCCCTTTGTAGCTCTTAATGAATTTTGTCTTTTCGTTATCTCTCTCAAACTCTCGCTATCCATTTACTCAAACTCGCTAGGTATGTTGTGTGTTGTTTTCCTCTGTCCCTCTTGCCTTTAATCTGACCTGTGAGTATCAGATTTTCCAAGACCTCTTTCCTCATTATATGCCTTAGAAATTTCAACTGTCTTTTCTTGATGTTAAGTATGTGTCCTTTTTGTTCCCATTTTCTCTTTTTCGATGGTATTCATCTCTGTTGCTTCAAGTCTCTTCTACATCATTCAGCCTTTACTGCCATATAGGATTACTGATATTACGTAGCAGTTCAGAGCTCTTTACTTTGTTTCCTGTTTCTTGATACTAATACAAATTATTCACATGTTTTATTCTCAGATTGTTCACATTTGTTTCTTTTTTGCTCGGTTTTGCATTTTTCATTCTTTGCTTTCTTTTATTCTTTCTGGGTGCTTCTTGGTTCTGCAGCCAAAAATAAAAGGAATAGATATGTTCGCCTATCGTTCAGTTTACACTCCTCCCCGGATTTTTGAACAGGAGTAGAGGTTTATCCCTTGTTTCCTGTTTAGGATTGGGTTTCCGGTTCCTTCTGAAGACTACTTAATCTCTATACCCCTATCATCTTCGATTGAACTCTGACTGGTCGTTTTTCTTTCCTTTTCTCCGAATAGTAGTAGATAGGTTCGTCTATCGTCCGGTTCACACTGCAACCCTGTTTTTGAACAGGAGTAGAGGTTTATCCTTTGTTTATTGTTTAGGATTCAGTTTCTGGTTCCTACCAAAAATCTACTTCCACGCTATTAATTTTACCTTCTCTGACTGAACTCTAAAATGTTATTCACTAATTAAAAAGTGACCTTTTGAAGTCTAGAGTTGGCCATTGTCTTTCCTGGAAAGCCTCAGGAAGTTCACTTCTTCCCTTTCTCTACACTAATACAACACCACATAGTAACCTTCTACCTTGAGTGGCTCTTTGACCTTGTATTGGGTGAACATTAGTAAAAAAAATTAATACAAGCCCACTTCCAGTGGGTGAGTATTCCACTACGCTGCTTCCTTTATTACACCTGAAAGAATCAGGTCTACGTCCAACATAGATGACTTCAGCGTTCCAAAAATAGATGTAGCGTGAACCAGGCAACTTCTGGCGCATCCCGCATGTACTGTTCAGGGCTTCACTTTAAACTCCACCTTGTGTCACATGCCTGCCCCCTTGTGGTGAATTTGTTAGATATACGCCATATCCAATTCTCCAAGCCTGATTTCCTCATTATGTATTCAAGAAATGCGAACTGTCTTTGATTCGAAGAGTAAGTGCCCATTCTATTTCCTGAAAACTTCCTCGTTGCTCATATATTCAGTCCATGTTATTCTCAGCATCCTTCTGTAGAGCCACCTCTTTGTGTGCCTCCAATCTATTCTTCATCATACCTTATGCAGGTAAAATTTCATCAGAATTTTCTTTAGAGCATAAAAATCCCTATCGAGACACAGCTATACACTGCTAACCAAAATTTTAAGATCAATGAAAATTAAAGAAAATCTTTTGCGCTGTTAGACTTAACAATTTACATCAGTAGAGCTTCGAAAATTGAAAATAAGAAAAGGAAAAGTAAAAATTAAAAACTTTTCTTTAACGTTTAACAGGGAAAAATTGACTGCTGGGAAATTAGGCTAGATGTTTTGTTTAAGACCATATTTAAACGAATCTTTGGGCACCTTGACGTGGTGTAATGGTTAGAAAGCTTGTCTTACTAGATCAATTACGACTAAGTGAGTTCGATCCTCACTGGGTGAACCACACTTTCGGCCTTGTGCCATATCTAAGCCGGGCTTAGAAAATCACTGTTTAAACGAATTTTTAATTGGTAAACAGGAAAGTGAATTTAGTCATTTATGTTCAAGCATTAGCGCAGTCAACATCCGCCACTGGTATCTCCTGCTTTACTTTAGGTAAAAAAAAAAAATGGCGAAAGCTAAAAAGTTAGCAGTCTGAACGTGGTAAAATTTGTTCAGCTGCAAAAGAACGTCTCTTTCAACTTGCCATCGCTCGTGAGATTGGACGGAGTAAAACAGCTGTTGCAAATTTCTTAAAAGACTCTCAGGGATACGGAACGAGAAACTCAAGCGTTCGGCTTGAGAAAATATGTTCGGCGTTGAGCAGGAGTATTCGACAGGTTGTCCAGCAAAATACCAGCCGGTCATCGAACCAGATTAAGGCCCTTACGGACTCAGAATGCAGCTCGAGAACAATAAGACTGCATCTCCAAGAGAAAGGCTTTTAAAAACGAAAACGTCTCCTTCCAAACCACAGAACAGCTCGGCAAAACTTTGCTGAGAAGCGAAAAACATGGACATAGAAAAATATTAGGTTGGTGCAAAAATAATGTCGTTTTTTGACGTATTTTTAACGTCAAAAAACGACATTATTTTTGCACCAACCTAATAGAAGGATGTTTAAACTTAATCTGGATGGTTCAGATGGCTTCCAATTGGTGGTGAACCATTTGTTGCAAGACCAGAGTAACTGTAGAAATCAACTTTAATTGATTGAATACCAAGGCAGTTTCAAACTAATATAAACTCAGAACAAATGTTATGGCTTCAACCGCTCCTGGTGACTTCAATTGAAAGAGGAGGACGTGTTTAAAGGTTTAACAGTTTGAAACAGTCAATAATACTAGGAATAAACACCATTGATGATTTTTTTTCTCTGAATTTCTGGGACGAGGAGTTATCATTATTTACATTATTACCGGGACAGTGGCCTAGTGGATAAAAGCGTTGGAATTTGGTGACATTATGGTTCTGTGTTCAATCTATGGGTCCACTCACTGGAAACAGGCGCGCAATAATTGAACAGTTGTTAAATAAAATAAGAACTGGATGATATCCCGAGACATGAGCAGTCGAAAGAGAACACTATACCCCCGGAGAATAAATGAAGTATTCAGTTCAAAATTCCCTGTAGGTCACGTACATAGATACGCACCTGAGGAAGGCCGGAGAATACAACGGCCGAAACGTTGTGATAAAAAACAACAAAGATGAGGACAACAGTCCGAATATAAATAGGGTAAATAATCATTGATGAAGCCTCCCATCACACTGCAAGGGTGTTTAAGATATGCAAATGATACATTACAAGACATCTTTTCGGATGAATTGTTAATGATAGAATGAGCTCATGGCTGGTCCCACGATTATAAAACACCCGTGGAATTTCCACTATTGCATCCTTAAATATTTTAGCTTAACAATTTTTTAAAAATGCAATAAAAAAGCAATTGATGTAGGTCGCTGAAGAAGTAAGATGGTACAATTATAAAGTTTTATAATTGACAAAATTTTCCATTTCACTGACGCAGGCGTGAGATAGAGTTATCATCTCCTTTATCTTCTGTTTTTATTTCTTCTTTTTTCTCGTTGTTTAGTGCGAGTTCTATGATTAACAAAAACAATCAGAAGTATGAAAGCAGGTCATTATTTAAAGAAGTAAGAGGGTAATGGTTCATTAGAGCTTTATCGTCATCTCTATTTCTCACTCTTTCTTTCTCTTTTTCATTGAAACCAAATCAAAACGTAATGGTCCATTATTTATGAGGCATTAGCAGGGCGTAACGTACATGCTAAATAAGAAAGAAACGAAAGAAGGGAAGAAATGAAAGAAGGAAAGAAGAAACGGGAAAAATGAAAAAACAGAAGACGAAAGAAGGGAAGAAGAAAGAAGGGAAGAAGAAAGAAGGGAAGAATGAAAGAAGGGAAGAAACGAAAGAAGGGAAGAAGAAAGAAGGGAAAAAATGAAAGAAGGGAAGGAACGAAAGGTAAAAAATGAAAGAAGGGAAGAAGAAAGAAGGGAAGAAACGAAAGAAAGGAAGAAGAAAGAAGGGAAGAAATGAAAGAAAGGAAGAAGAAGAAAGAAGGGAAGAAGAAAGAAGAGGAGAAGAAAGAAGGGAAGAAATGAAAGAAAGGAAGAAGAAAGAGAGGGAAGAAATGAAAGAAGGGAAGAAGAAAGAAGGGAAGAAAAAAGAAGGGAAGAAATGAAAGAATGGAAGAAGAAAGAAGGGAAGAAATGGAAGAAGAAAGAAGAAAGAAAGGAAGAAACGAAAGAAGGGAAGAAATGAAAGAAGGAAAAAGAAAGAAGGGAAGAAATGGAAGAAGAAAGAAGAAAGAAAGGAAGAAACGAAAGAAGGGAAGAAGAAAGAAGGGAAGAAGAAAGAAGGGAAGAAATGAAAGAAGGGAAGAAGAAAGAAGGGAAAAAAATGAAAGAAGGGAAGAAGAAAGAAGGGAAGAAATGAAAGAAGTGAAGAAGAAAGAAGGGAAGAAATGAAAGAAGGGAAGAAGAAAGAAGGGAAGAAAGGAAAGAAGTGAAGAAGAAAGAAGGGAAGAAGAAAGAAGGGAAGAAATGAAAGAAGGAAAAAAGAAAGAAGGGAAGAAACGAAAGAAGGGAAGAAGAAAGAAGGAAAGAAACGAAAGAAGGGAAGAAGAAAGAAGGGAAAAAACGAAAGAAGGGAAGAAGAAAGAAGGGAAAAAATGAAAGAAGGGAAGAAGAAAAAAAGGAAAGAAACGAAACAAGGGAAGAAACGAAACAAGGGAAGAAGAAAGAGGGGAAGAAATGAAAGAAGGGAAGAAGAAAGAAGGGAAGAAGAAAGAAGGGAAGAAACGAAAGGAGTGAAGAAGAAAGAAGGGAAGAAATGAAAGAAGTGAAGAAGAAAGAATCGAAGAAGAAAGAAGGGAAGAAATGAAAGAAAGGAAGAAGAAAGAAGGGAAGAAGAAAGAAGGGAAGAAATGAAAGAAGGAAAAAATAAAGAAGGGAAGAAACGAAAGAAGGGAAGAAGAAAGAAGGGAAGACGAAAGAAGGGAAGAAGAAAGAAGGGAAGAATGAAAGAAGGGAAGAAACGAAAGAAGGGAAGAAGAAAGTAGGGAAAAAATGAAGGAAGGGAAGGAACGAAAGAAAGGAAGAAGAAAAAAGAAAGGGAAGAAGAAAGAAGAGAAGAAGAAAGAAGGGAAGAAATGAAAGAAAGGAAGAAGAAAAAAGGGAAGAAGAAGAAAGAAGGGAAGAAGAAGAAAGAAGGGAAGAAGAAAGAAGGGAAGAAATGAAAGAAGGAAAGAAGAAAGAGAGGGAAGAAAAGATGGGCGGGAAGAAGAAAGAAGGGAAGAAACGAAAGAAGGGAAAAAGAAAGAAGGGAAGAAACAAAAGAAGGGAAGAAGAAAGAAGGGAAGAAGAAAGAAGGGAAGAAATGGAAGAAGAAAGAAGAAAGAAAGGAAGAAACGAAAGAAGGGAAGAAGAAAGAAGGGAAGAAATGAAAGAAGGGAAGAAACGAAAGAAGGGAAGAAGAAAGAAGGGAAAAAATGAAAGAAGGGAAGAAGAAAGAAGGGAAAAAAATGAAAGAAGGGAAGAAGAAAGAAGGGAAGAAACGAAACAATGGAAGAAGAAAGAAGGGAAGAAATGAAAGGAGTGAAGAAGAAAGAAGGGAAAAATGAAAGAAGGGAAGAAGAAAGAAGGGAAGAAGAAAGAAGGGAAAAAATGAAAGAAGGGAAGAAGAAAGAAGGGAAAAAAATGAAAGAAGGGAAGAAGAAAGAAGGGAAGAAATGAAAGAAGTGAAGAAGAAAGAAGGGAAGAAGAAAGAAGGGAAGAAATGAAAGAAGGAAAAAAGAAAGAAGGGAAGAAACGAAAGAAGGGAAGAAGAAAGAAGGGAAAAAATGAAAGAAGGGAAGAAGAAACAAGGAAAGAAACGAAACAAGGGAAGAAGAAAGAAGGGAAGAAATGAAAGAAGGGAAGAAGAAAGAAGGGAAGAAGAAAGAAGGGAAGAAATGAAAGAAGTGAAGAAGAAAGAAGGGAAGAAATGAAAGAAAGGAAGAAGAAAGAAGGGAAGAAGAAAGAAGGCAAGAAATGAAAGAAGGAAAAAAGAAAGAAGGGAAGAAACGAAAGAAGGGAAGAAGAAAGAAGGAAAGAAACGAAAGAAGGGAAGAAGAAAGAAGGGAAAAAACGAAAGAAGGGAAGAAGAAAGAAGGGAAAAATGAAAGAAGGGAAGAAGAAAGAAGGGAAAAAATGAAAGAAGGGAAGAAACGAAACAAGGGAAAGAAAGAAAGAAGGGAAGAAATGAAAGAAGGGAAGAAGAAAGACGGGAAGAAGAAAGACGGGAAGAAACGAATGGAGTGAAGAAGAAAGAAGAGAAGAAATGAAAGAAAGGAAGAAGAAAGAAGGGAAGAAGAAAGAAAGGAAGAAACGAAAGAAGGGAAGAAGAAAGAAGGGAAGAAATGAAAGTATGGAAGAAAAAAGAAAGGAAGAAACGAAAGAAGGGAAGACGAAAGAAGGGAAGAAACGAAAGAAGGAAAGAAGAAAACAGAAGAATTATACTAAGATAGTCTGCGGTTTCATTTTATAGGACACTCGGGAAGAATTTGCGCAAAACTAATCCAGTAATAAAAGTGAATTCAAAGTATTGCCATTTCATGTATTTCTTGGAACAAAGCAGCCTTTGTATATATATGTTGTCCCAAAAAGCCATGACGGGTTTTTAACTCAGCTGAAAATGGTGGGCAAATAAGTAAGATTACATTTGGAAAATTTCGTTTCGTTATAACAACCAAGATGAAAGATGAATAGCGCATTCTTCGAAATATAAGACTATAATATATCAGAATATAAATGTAAATATATGAGCTGCAATAGGGTAAAAAAGGTATCCTAAATTTGAGGACAATGTTCTGAGTAAAAAAGTTACATATTTCAAAGAATTTTAATCTCACTCTCTCTTTAAAAGTCATATATATATATATATATATATATATATATATATATATATATATATATATATATATATATATAAATAATAATGAATAATAATGAATATACAAATTTGTCACCGGTAGCACAATTCTGAATTTCGTACACAATACAATCGTCAGGTACTGAATAAAACTCTCTCTCTCTCTCTCTCTCTCTCTCTCTCTCTCTCTCTATATATATATATATATATATATATATATATATATATATATATATATATAAGAAAGAGGTTATAGTGGTTCGAACGAGAGAAATGTGTGTATATTAAAAAGACGAGAAGAGAGGTGCTGTAAACGTTTTTGGTTGTAATGTGGTTTTTGTTTTATAAAAAAATATTTTGCTTTATTTTCCATAATTTTACTACACGAGTTTCTGGTCTCGCGACCGTCTTCAGGTGAAAGGCGGAGATTTCCACATATTATTAAAAATAATTAATTTTTTCCTTATGTTTTTCATAATCAAAAAAAAATCCACATTACAACCAAAAATATTGCGGCACCTCTCTTCTCTTTTTAATATATATATATAATAAAATATATATTAAAACATACACGCAAATACACATACACACATTTCATTGTCGGATTTAGACCATTTCATAATATACGATGTTATTTGTTTACGTTAAGACAGGCTTTGTGCAGATATGAGCTCTCGAGAAAAAATTCTAACTAAAACAAATAGCCTAATTCGTAAATTTTATTATTTAATTTTTTTCTTATTTGTTATTTCTGTAAAATAGGCTCCATCGTTTTCGCCAATAAAATGATATAATCGAAGAACGTTCATTTTAGTCACCTTTTGCGAATTTCACACGTTATTGTTCGATCATTTTCTTTTTTCTTTTTTTAATATCATGTCCTTTCACGATATAGATGATTAGAACTCTCCACGGGTCGCTTTAGCTTCATTATTTCGAAATTTTTGGGAAAGATAGTCGCGTTGTTTCTCATTCCCGTTTCCACGGTTTAGAATTTTTCATTTTTTTTTTTTTTAATGAACCGTGCTATCCAAGGCAAGAGAACACGATCTACCCACTTATTTAATACATAGTTATTGTTGGAAATGGCTGAAAAAAACATCCACTTCCCAAATTCATAGACAAAGATGCATGCTATGACTTTTTTTCTAGCCAATAAGATATAGGCCACTTCTCGGTCTTATCGGACTTAGTCCTGCTTTTTCTTTCCTTGAAGCCAGAACACTTTGATCGCTTGTATTTATCCGCTTTTGGGTGTTAACACCATTCTTAGTTTGTTAACTTTTTGCCTTATTGCTGTTGCTTTGCCTTATTTCTTTTGTTTTTGCCTTGCATATATTATTTGGTTAATATTATTTTGTTTTGTTTTTCTCTTTTCTTTCTCTTGTTATTATTTATTGCAAACTTCGGCATTTCTGTTTGTTGGGAATTTCTACCAATTACATTTAACCATGACCAATTACACTACAGTTATACAGGGAGACTGGATGCATTTCCCAGGGTCATTTCTGTGAAAGGAAGCGCAACACTAGGTTGGAATTTGACGTCAGCTCGCAGATTCCGCACACCGTTCCGTTATTCGTCTCACTATTCGCATGTTCACATACATACGCATCAAAAAAAAAAAAAAAAAAATTCTTCTAAATAGATGCAATATGTACACAAGTCTCATCGTAATTCAGTATCAATTGCATTGAATATCTTTATTTCTATTCAATTTTTTCAACAAACACAGATCTCTAAAACCTGCCAAAAGCCTGACGTCGGAAATGATGGTTCTTGCTTAATGCAGACCCGTTAATGTTTCTTCTTTTTTTTTATTGCGTTACGAGGTCACAAAATGTCATATCTATCACCGTCTTCTAAAACAAAAACTGTGAGAAGCTTTGAAAAGGAAAGCAAATCTGTCAGTGCCGGTAACAAGCTCAATAATTGGTGACAGCTGCAAGCATTTGAAAGGAAACGGATCTGGCCAAGTCAACTAAACGGATGAAGTATCCGCGCATATTCCTTGTCGTTACTAAATGTTCGGCATGTGACTTACCGTTTTTATTTTCATTCTATTTTATTTTATTTTATTGGAATGGTCGGTCGGAGTATTGAATTATAATGCAACATTATTTGAGTCTAGATTCAATGTTAAAAACAAAATTAAATGCCAAAATGCCACCCTATCGTTATTTCCACGACAAGGGTTCTCATGTATTATTAGGTTGGTGCAAAAATAATGACGTAATAATGTCGTTTTTTGACGTTAAAAAATACGTCAAAAAACGACATTATTACGTCATTATTTTTGCACCAACCTAATAGATTTATTGGTAGCCCCGACACTGATCATTGCAATCCGCTATGTTAGATATACAAGCCTTCAATTTAACAAATTCTACAATATAATATTTTCTTTTTTTTTTTTTTACAGTAAGGTTCAACCTATACAAGGCCTGGGAGCAACTTGAGATAGAGGGTTACATCAAGGTGTAGTTTATATGGGTAAGAGGGGAAGATAACGGTTAACAGTTGAACAGGCCAAGATTGTAATGATCAGGGAAGCGTCCTCTTGGGAGTCTGTTCCACAGAGCAGTGACTCGTGGGAAGAAGCTGTTTGAATGGAACTTACTTCTCGCCGATGGAATACAGGGGGAATGTGGCTGGTTTGCTACTATGTAAGTGGCATGGAAGGTCCTAGCGGTGAAGGTTAAATCTGGCAGAAGTGTTAACCGTTATCTTCTTGCCATCTCTTACGTTCACATAAAACCACACTGTAAGCCTCTACATTGAGTGGCTCTTCGTACAATTTAACCTCTTCTTGTCAAGAGATAATCGTTATCTTCTTGCCTTCTCTTACGTTCATATAAAACCACACGGTAAGCCTCTACATTGAGTGGCTGTTGGTACAATTTAACCTCTTCATGTCAAAGGATAATCGTTATTTTCTTGCTTTCTCTTACGTTCACATAAAACCACACGGTAAGCCTCTACCTTGAGTGGCTCTTGGTACAATTTAATTTCTTTTTGTCAAGTGTTAACTATTAGGTTGGTGCAAAAATAATGACGTAATAATGTCGTTTTTTGACGTATTTTTAACGTAAAAAAACGACATTATTACGTCATTATTTTTGCACCAACCTAACATTATGTTCTTGCTACATAAACCTTGTTCACAACTCCAAGTTGATGGGAACAGCAAAAAACTTTCCACGTATCTTTTACCTTCGACCACATGACTTGCAGAACTTGAAAGTAAATACAGCATTTGTAACCT
This sequence comes from Acanthosepion lycidas, assembly GCA_963932145.1. Lineage (NCBI taxonomy): Eukaryota > Metazoa > Mollusca > Cephalopoda > Sepiida > Sepiidae > Acanthosepion > Acanthosepion lycidas. Next base: position 62,959,480 of record OZ010600.1, on the reverse strand, counting down.
CCGCTAGCGTTTCTTTTCAGGGTAGAAGAGAAGGTATGTAATACATTTATATATTTATTAGCATGTTCTCTTTCTTTGTTGTTAATTATAAATGATTAGGTAATAATCTATTTAACACGGCCAGATAATACCAAAGTCGTCCAATATATATTTAGCAACGTAACAGTACTTTAACTATTAAACCAAATATTACGCATTGTTGATGACGTATCAAAGGTAATATAATTAAAAATCTACAGTAATTGGACATCGAAAAAATTATTTAACTTATTGACTATTTAACTGAATTTTGACAAAATATTTGTTATCTTTGGCTTAAAATATATTACAATATTATGTTTGCCGTTAGTGCCTATGCTTGCCAACACATTGGGATAATTTTTTCAAGCGATTAAATTTATGCTCATATAACCGGTAATAATATTGCTAAAAACTGACAAAAACGAAATCTGTGTTTGAGGTGTTAATACCAGACGATTAGCAAATGTATATGCGGTAAATATATCGGAGTGAAAAAATAATTATTATAACCCTTTTAACCATCTTATAATTTCGTTAGCTTAAAAAGAGTTAGAACCGAGTTGTTCTTCAACGAAGATTGTTCACGGATAAAACATCCAATAAGAAAATGTGTTTTTGTCAGCAAAAATTACAAGGATCTCGGGATAGAAATCAATAGAATGTGCCATCTCAAAACAACAACTTGTTATTGGGGCGTTGAAGAAATGTCTGGATAAAAATTCCTGGCAGCCTTAAAATATCTGAACTGCAAAAATCATACTCGTGGGTCCTTCTCACACCGTTCGTATATTTCTCCTTTTGCAGTGACTACAATTACATTATTTTTTCTCCTTGTATGTCGATCCGAGAAACCTCCAGGGAATTTGGAACTGAACTCTTTATTTAAATTGCCACTGTTCTCGTTCCACTTAGAGTAAACAGGGCGAGCAATAAACGAGAAGTACTAAAAATAAGAACTAAACGAGATATCCCGAGACATTGGCAGTGAAACGAGAACAGTTTACTCCCGTATATTAAATAACGAGTTCAGTTCGTAATTCCCTGAATATATCGATCCGGGTAACCTACAGGGCGCGAAATAAACGAGAAATACTAAAAATAAGAACTAAACAAGATATTACACGACATTGGCAGTAGATTAAATAAAGCGTTCGGTTCGGTATTCCCTATAGGTTACCTGGATCGAGATACACCTACTTGAGGTCGGAGGGCACAACGGCCTAAACGTTGTGATAACAACAACAAAGATGAGGACAATAGTTCGAATGGAAATAATGTAAATAATTAGGAGTTTTAGTTTTAAAAAAATTACCCCAACTGAAAGTCTAGGTTTTAGTGTAAATAAATTTAACTTGCCTTATATTTTAAAATTAAATCTAATGTTTTTAGTCTTTGAAAACTTACAAAAATCTTCGAGGCAGGGTAAATTTTTAAACAGTGAAACAGTTGTGAGGAGGAAGAAAATTTTAAACACCAATGCCTTATATTTAGTTTAAATTCGCAGTATTCTGAGTATTTTATCTCTTAAAATTCGTTTTTGAAATATTTATTGAGGTGACACAAAATAGTGCAAAAGAGTAAAACCATATTTAAACCTATACAACTAGGAGATCTGAAGAGAAGTAGTAGTTCTACCAGGATTTATTATTAATTGACATAATTTTAGCAGCGTACTATATACATATTTATCTGTATTGATTGCAGATATAGAAAGAAAACATCGGGAATATGTAGACAATGTGGCAAAGGTAAGCGAAAAGAAAGGGATAACCAACAATTGTAAGAATACAGTACATGGTCACTAGCAAAAGGGGCAGCCCAAGATGTGAGCTAAAAAGTGGGGATATCAAAATCAACGAAGTACAAAAATTTAGATATATGGAAAGTGTTATAACAGGGGATATTTTGTTTGAGATGCAGAAATCTGGAGGAGAATTGGAATAGAAAAGATCCCTTCCAAAAGCGAAACAAAATATTAAGATAGGAAACTTTCGTTATAAAAAAAAATAAAAAAAATTGCTGCTTAATACTCCTATACGGTTGCGAGTGCGAGACAATTTCCTCACAGATGGAGGGGAGACTCGAGCCAATAAGTCACTGATTTATTCTTTTTCTACGGTTTATCAACCATTTGCTGTTTTTTATAAAGCCAGAAAATATTTTAGATTGTAAGAGTCTTTTTGAAGATTATAATCGTTTAGTGATACAATTACTAATTAAACCATAGCTTGTGGGTGCGATGGATCTGTTGTGGACCCAGAAGAGGTCCGAAAGAAAACTCGAACTCAGCAATTCAGTGAAAACGTATTATTAACAAAAAGAACGAATACAGAAGTGTTGCACGTCCGTCTGACGGCTAAGTACAGTAGTCAACTCGTCACCAATATTTAACGATCCCCCCACGAGGAAGGTACGTGGCACAAGGCCGAGTTTAACGTGGGTTTCTCCGAGCCCGTAGGCTCGGCCAAAAAATATACCCTTTGAACCCGCCTAGACAGGGCCTGTATACCTCCCCGGACGAAACTTTGCCCTTCGGCAAAGCTTCGTCCGGGTTCCTCTCTGCCAAAGCAGAGAGTTCGACAGAAGTGTACCGTAGTCAACCGTAGTCAACTCGTCACACGTCTACAGTCCTCTTGCGAGGCATAATATAGTCATAAGACGAGTCTATTTTGTCCATGAAGGTAGGTCCTCATAACAGGATCCATACCTTTCTCAAGGGTATTTACGCGTAAGTGAATATAATGAACCCAATGGGAATTGAAACTCCGCTCTTCGATTAACAATTCCGAGTCATTATCCATTGCCACACCCGCATATCCAAGCTTACAACACCTGGTATGTCTAGGTACTAACGAGACACGACTTTGCTTAACTTCAGTGATCGTACAGCGACTGGTGTTTGAACGTAATGTAACCCAAAGCCTTAAAATATTTAGAGTAATGACATGTATCGTCTTGTAAACAGGCGTTTGCAATAATTGCTACGCACAGTATAATAAATTACGCCCCTTGATAACCTATTTTTATTTTCCATGGAAATATAATAACCGTCGTAGCATACACTGAATTTGTTTCGGAATCTTTATAAAGTAAACAAAATTGTAGAGGAAATATATCTACTATTTGAGAAGTCTACGCGACGTCGGCTGGTTGTTTCTTAACAAAATATTAAATTTCATCTACAGTTACTGTGATTAAAGTTCACACAAGTGGAATAGCCGAGAAAAGCTACAGAGTACACGGCTTTTTCTTTTTAATAATTTCATTCCAAACAAAGCAATAGAGCTACTAAAACGCAACTGGTTACTGAGTGTTAGCTAATATAAGAAAAAAAATACTATTAAGAAGAAATGACAATAAAAGAATAAAAATTATGAAGACACAAGATAACGATTGACATTGCATTTAAATTTTTGAAGATCAAAGTTGGCAGGGAAGCAATAAACCGGAAGAGAGTTCCACAAGCGATAAGTGCGACAGAAGAAACTGTCAGCATAGAACTTACGGTTACATCTAGCCATTTCAACTGTAAAATAATGAGACCAGCGTTTAAATACATAAAATCTAGATACCAAAGAGAAAAGCTCATCAGAGCAATTACTGTGAAAGTATTTATAGAAAAAGCACAAGGAAGCTATGTTACTGAGTTGCGAAACTGAGTGAAGCCGTGATGCCAGGTCAGGACCAATAATATTGCAGAGTCTTTGGATTTTATCAAGATCCTCTAAATACATAACAAAAACGCCAAACCAGATGTGGCAGCAATAGTTAATGTGTGGACGAATGATCTGTAGTAAATTTTATTATAATAGAGACGATCGGAAAAACAGCCCAAAAAATGAAATGAAACGATTTCATTTTTGGAAGTGCTATCTGATGATCCGGCGTCCTTTCAAAAGGACTCTGGATAAATAAATTATTATAATGGTACCTTAAAGTGGTCTGTTTTTCTTTTAAATATATGTTGAAACATGGGTAAAGGGGAAGGATCTAACAAATGCTGAAAAGCAGAAAATAAAAAAGCTATTAAATGACGGAATGTCCACATTGGAGATATCAAATGAACTTTGCAGAAATCATCGAACAATGAAGAAGTCTTTTGAAAATATTAGGTTGGTGCAAAAATAATGACGTAATAATGTCGTTTTTTTATGTATTTTTTAACGTCAAAAAACGACATTATTACGTCATTATTTTTGCACCAACCTAATATAACTAAATTGAGAACGAGAAACAAACAGAAGGCTTTCTAGAGCTTGTCACCTCGAGTGAAATGCAAACTAAAGTGAGTTATAGCGAAACATGTACTTTTGACCAGTGCTCAGATCTTTGAATAGGCTGGAATTGAGAGTGTGAAAAAGGGCAAAATGTTCTGAATACTTCGACAATCTGTCAAGTAATGCAAGCAAACCTCTCTCAGGAAAAGCAAATATTTTAAACCGTCAAAATACGGCCAAAAAATACATAAAAATTAACGAATCTTGGTTGCCAATCGATGGACTTGATGAATGCGCCAAAGGATGTATTTTATCCGATGCAGATATGCCTGTGGTTAAAAGAAGATAGAATTGCTGACCAAAATATCATTGGACCATTCAAAGTCGATGAAAGATTGGGATTTCAGAGACAAGACTTTCTTTGAATTGTACAAGTTCCAGGGTCGCTGATTCAAAATGATGTGTGTATTTATGCACAAAAATGCTCCTCATGTATCTAAGATTACACGTTATTTTTTTAGCATAAAAGTTTTTCAGGAGAGACGATAATGGAATGGCCACCATCAAGTTCTGGCCTAAATCCGATCGAAAATCTATGGTCAATTGTGACGATGCAATTAAGTGATAGGCAGTAAACAATATGGTAGCAAAGCAGACCATGTCGGAAATTGAACTGAAGTAAAAGATTTAACAAAAGCAATGGATAATAGATTGCTAGCTGTTACTGAGAAGAAGGGTCGCTATATTAAGATTTAAATGTTCCAAAAACTTATAATTGTTGTTTATGATAATATCTGTGTTGTTTGTTTTATTAGAGATGATGATCAATTGGTAAGGATTTTATTGTTAGAAATTTATGCATCAAGTTAGCAAATTTAGACATACCTTGTTTTGTGTGAATGCAGGTATTCAACTTCTTGTTCTAAACAGGAGGATAAACACAAGCGGTGACTTATTTTATTTATTAGGGACCATGCATCCTCATAACGACAATAGAAACAAAGAAACTAGGGGTAGATAACTCCGATCCCTTTATATAATTGTAAGTGTTCATCTGAATCGAGTGGAAATATTCAACATTTATTGCCTTGTTATTGAAGTAAAAAGTTATTTTCTGAGTTTGAAAAATAACTTCATGATATAATGTAATATGCATACACCTGTGTTTCCCCCTCACTGGAATATGATTGGCTGGTGTCCGTCATAAATACAGACGGACGTGTAGGTACGACATAGTTTAAGTCTATGACGACGCCCTTTGAACTACGCCATTGGCTATCCTATTGGTCTACACCTGCGTCTACGACGCGTACCAGTCGATTACTGCTACCGTGTACTACTTGGTTATAGTAGCCAAAACTGCTTAGCTACTTCGATCAAATATATCCCTTTCCGGGACATATCACTTCAAACTGCAGTCTTTTTTTTTTATAATAAATCCAATAACTTTAATAAAACACGTTGAAACTAAATAACAATTTAACTCAATTTTTTTTTTAAGGATAAATTAATTGTTTATTATTTCACAAAAACTTTTCCAACAAATTCAAGCTATTGAATTTTATGTCAGACGAACTGTAAATATTAATCAGTCTACGGTTTTATTACTTTTCCGATAATAATATCAGTTATACAAATTTGTGAATATGGTATTTTAACGGGAAACACATAGCTAACCAACGCTGCATAAGGCAATGTAAAATGTTTCAATGTTCTAGCAGGAGTGACCAACTTATGTGCACAAAATGCCATGAATATCATTGCCCAAAAGACCGGTTGAAGACAGATTTCTAAAGACTGCTAAGCCATTCCCAATGTTTATATATTTTATGGGCCAAATAAATCAAACCTTTCGTTGGTTTTTCCGGTGATATCTAATCTAGGAATTGCATAAGATTTACATTTCAATAGTGGAAGCGAAAAATAGCCGATGTGTGCATGCATCTGTTGGTTTCAGTGCTTGTTAAGAAAATGTGCATATTCGACGACATTTCAGAAAATAATGACAGTTTTTTTTTTAATCACAAGCAAGGAGACACCGCCGGTGAAAAGCAAAGGGCTACTGAGAGTCGAAGAAACTGAAAACGTTTGTTTTATTTTTTTTTAAATGTCAATAAAAGAACATGATTCAAGGAGACATAAGCTGACAGCGTTGCAATTACAATTTTGAAGATCGTAATTGACAGGATAGCAAGTTGCTGAAAGAGATAATTGACATTGCATTAACATTTTTGAAGATCAATGTTGGCAGAAAACATGGAGCCAGAAGAGAGTTCTACAAGCGTGAAGTGCGAGAGGAAGAAACTATTAGCATAGAAATTACAGTTACATCAACCAATTTCTATAGTAAAATGACGAGACCTAGCTACCAACCTAGTACTGCGCTTAATTAAAAAAAACAACAAAAATATCAATAAAAGAACGTGATTCAAGAAGACAGGAGATGGTGATTGGCACTGCATTTAAATTTTTGAAGATCGTAATTGTTAGAAAAGCAAGATGCGAAAAGATAGCAAAATCAGTAAAATCATGAGACCTAGGTGCCAACCTAGTACTGCGCTTAAATTCGTGAAGTCAAGCTACCTAAACATGTATGTATATATTAGTTGCTAATAATTGATGTGTAATTTCGTAAATGTAATCTAGCAATTTTATAATATTTTATAATTGTAAGTAAATATCACAGTAAAATTTTACATTACGATTTTTATGCTTATGGCTTATCTGCTTTGAAGTGAGGTTGGCGTAAGGGTTAACAGCATGGAAAATGGTATCTGTAAGCCGTATTTAAATTTTAGCCGTTCGTGTTTTATTCGCACTAATGCCCTTGGGAAAGGCATGAATCTATATCTTCTAACTCTGAGTAAATTAGTAGGACAGACTGGACCCTTTAGTGCGTATAGTGTAGGTACCTCCACTAGGCCACGTAAAAAAGCGGCCTATCACGATCAAAAATGACTCATAAATCAACGAAAACAAAGTTTTGTCTCAATATGTTTATGTTGTTATGAAAGAGGAAAGACCAAAGTATTTTTTAAATATTTTTTGAAATTTTTTACTCCTTTCTAACACGTAGAAAATTTTGGTTAAAAATTATGTTTTTTTTTACGACTGCGCGATAAGACTAAAAAAAGGTTTGTTTTATTTTGCGCTTTTCCCCGAGGAAAACACACGTTAATTAGGAAATTCTTGCAAAAATCAAATAATTGTTGGATTTTAATGAAACTTTCAGGACTTATTCAGAAATGAATGAAATTATTTAAAAAAATTTTTTTTCAGAAAATCTTGTTAAAAAGAGATTTTTTTTTTAACATGTTTCCACCCACTTACATATTTTCATGAAATTTCGAGAAATTAAATCAGAGTTCCCGGGAGATTTTTTATTAGTTATAAACAGGAATCATTGTAGAAAGTAAATCACCAATTTTTTTTTGTCAAACATTTGCTACTTTATAGAAAATCAGATTTGAATTGTAAAAAAAAAAAAATGTAAAAAGTATCTAATTTAATTAATTAGAAAAGCTTCCACCTGTTTTTGTAGATACGTTATACTAAGGACATTATTTTGTGAAGAAATAAAAATTTTTCGATGAATAATGTATTTTTTGCAAATTTTTTCCAGATTTTAAAAATTTATTCATTAACGTCTTTAATACTTCAAAAATCGTTTAAAATTATTTATTTCAATCGTGCACGCAATGTAATGATAACGGTAATGAAAATGTAAATTTACGAATCGAACTTTGAAAAGCACATAACACTCGTTTAAGCAGAAATAATTTTAAAATAATTTTAAAAATAAATTTTTATTGAAAAACGTTCATAATTTCTATGTATGAAAATGTATACGCGACATAAAAATGTCACGTGATTTGTGTCGTCTGGCACCGCAGTTATTTCTCTTCTCTGTCCAGTTCAGATCCACATCGTTAACGTGTTTGCAGAAATTCTTTTCAAATTTTAAAAGTTGTAATTATTTTTAATTACTTTTTATTAAATATTTTTCTTTAAAGTATTTTCTTTTATTTTGGATAATATTTCATTGAAATAATTTTTTTCTTATTAATTAATTTAACATAAGATTGAGAAAATAAGAGAAACGGAAACCAAGACAATTACCTGAATAATAAAAAAAGTTTAAAGAATTACGTGAATAATAAAAAAAAAGTTTAAAGAATTACGTGAATAATAAAAAAAAAGTTTAAAGAATTACCTAAATAATAAAAAAAGGTTAAAGAATTACCTAAATAATAAAAAAGTTTAAAGAATTACCTAAATAATAAAAAAGTTTAAAGAATTACCTAAATAATAAAAAAGTTTAAAGAATTATGCATTTAAAAAATTTAAACAATTATATAATTAAAACAAAGAATTAGTATCTAATAAAAACTTCAAACAATTATCTAAAAAAAAAAAAAAGTTAAAAAATTATTATCTAATGAAAAAGTTTGAATAAGAAAAGTTTATCTAATTAATAAGAAAAGTTTAAACAATTATGTAATGATTTAAAAAATTGTCTAATTAAGAAAGTATGAAATAAAAAAATAAAAAAAATAGTACATAATTGCTGAATAAAAATGTTAATATTTAAAAAGTACTAGTTCGCCTAATTTAAAAATTTGTCAATTTTGATCATCCATAGCTGTCTGTCATCGCCTCGTCAATTGCGAAATCGATGAAAGACATGCAAAAATTTCAGACACATCGTTAAGAAATGTTTGGATACAAATTTTTTAAGCTATAAGTAAATACTGTTTGTTTCATATCAGATTATTTTAACTTTAGATTTTCTAATTTTACTCAAATAACGTGTCAAAAATATATAAATTTATTTTAGGAAGAAGTTTAAATTCAAAATTTTGTTTGTTTACAAATTTCTTAAAATTTAAGAAAATGTCCGCTTTTAAGAAAATTAAACAAAAATCGAGCATATATTTGACATTCCAATCTATATAATTTCTATCTAAAAGACTTCAGAATATTTTACTTAGTGTAAATAATAAATTTAATGCTTTAGCTTTCAATTAAATAACAACATATTTAAACAAAACTTTGTTTTCGTTGATTTATGAGTCATTTTTAATCGTGATATGCCGCTTTTTCACGTGACCTAGTGGACATACCTAGTATAGTGCAATCAATCTAGGACAAAATGAATCCGAAGCCAGCCTGAAGAGACAACCCCTCTGTCAAGCTATCTTTCCCTAGGAGCACTAATTACTACTGCGGCTGTTGTGCATCTGATGCGACAATACCCTGGTAACATACATTATTACTGGAGCGCGTGTACGAATGGTTAGGACCTTAGCTTTCGGAACATGCGACCCGGGTTTCGAATTTCATTATGGTCGATTTGGTCAAGAAGACTTATGCCAGGCTAAGAAAACGATTTTGATTGCGACACCATAAGGAAGACTTGGAAACAATAATACAGATTGAGCCAAGCATTGTGCGTGAAACTGGTTAGACGAAACTATTCGAAAGCTGTTGTGTGTAGTCTATCGTTTATTTATTGATTGAGATTTACTTATTTTTTTATTTATTTTATTTTATTATATATTCATTATTTACTTAGTTTATTTATTGGTTTGTATTTTTTTTTCAGTTTGTTTATTTAATTTTTTATTTATTTTTGTTTATTCGGTTTCGTTTTAAATAAAAAAAATTGCTTTCGTTTTTACATTTTGAGATGAGTTCTAATCGTTTATTAACAGTCTATGTTGCTCTAGGAAGGTAATTATAGGTTTTTTCTCCTACAGACAGAGTTTACAGTTTTTGGATCTATTGTTGTAGACTGATGACATTTTCCTTATTTTCAATGATATTTTTGGTGTGATTTCTTTTTTTGTTTTTTAATCTCCTATATACGTTCATAAATATTTGTACTATTCGCGCATTTCTGTTTGTAAAGGATTTTTTGTGTGCACAATTTCTTCGTTTTCAGGTTCCTTAGGTAACTCATATGTATATTATTTTCTTCTTTACCTGTTGATTTTACAGTGGCTTGGTATATGACATTGTTCCACCAGCAATTGCCGTTTATGGGATATTCCCTTCTTTTTTCTGTAGTTTCACCTGGGATTGATTTGTACGTGTTGTTTGTTTTTTGTTGGTTGTTTTGCTGTTGTCCTTTTTTATTATATGTATCGTGTTCTCAGTGCAACTGTAGCAGATATTTACTGTGTTTTTGTTGAATATCTTCTGGACAGTGCTTGATGAGGGAAGTGACTGCGTATGAGCTAAATGTTTTTCCTACGTTTGCTTTTACGTTTAATGTTGTACAGACTTTTTCTGCTGGATGATGACTTCAATATCCACTTTTATATTTACATACACTAACTCATAAATATAGCATACTATATATATATATATATATATATATATATATATATATATATATATATATATATATATATATCAATGGTGACTCTAGGCCATCAATGTTTGTCGGGCTCATTGCAATCAACTCATAAATATAGCATACTATATATATATATATATATATATATATATATATATATATATATATATATATCAATGGCGACTCTAGGCCATCAATATTTGTCGGGCGCATTGCAATCTTTAACAAAATATACTATTGGCATAAATTAGATGCTAAATGATTCCTTTACGCTAACTAAAATATATAATTTTTTAAAATCTCTGTTCATGAAATTAAACAACAAGCATATTTTGGTAGTTTAATATTAATTGTAATAATTCTATAAAAAGAGACATGTAAGAAAAAAGAGTGAGGATAAAGTCGTATTTGATCTAAACCACATCGATGTACAGGCATAGATTTATTTCTTTCTAAATATGTATAGAGACTGTAAAGTGAGGATAAAGTCTTATTTAATATTTATTAAGAAACATAATGCTGATATCTTGAATAAACACTTAGACCAAGAGCAAATAAATTTAGACAGTATAATAATAAAAAGAGACGAATATAAACAAAAATTATGTACCTGCAGAAATCCTTATAACTCCCCTCTTAATAATAAATGTCGTGCTGAATCAATAGTATACAAATGCAATATCTCATCTATTGAGGATCCAAGCAACGTAAAAATCTACATTGGATACACAAGACCTGAGTTTAAGAAACGTTTCAACCAACATCAAAGTTCTTTTAGGATAAATAAATACCGAAATCAGGCGTCCCTATCGAAATATTTCTGGCACTTAAAAGAAACCAATAAAACACCTACTGTGAAATGGAAATTAATAAGAAAAGCTAGAATATGTAGGTCATTAAGTGACCAATGGCCTTTGTGCATACATGAGAAACAATATATTACTAGGTTTATAAAAATAAAAATTTACTTAATCAAAGAAATGAAATAGCTATTTTTTGTCGACATTGTCAAAAATTTTCATTAAGTAGTGTTTAATTAAAAAAAAAATGAAAAATACATATTTATATTTGATATTTAATAATTTTTAAATAATTTAAGTAATTCTATTACAGTTATTTGTTTTAAAAGATGTACAGTCTATTAGTAATTAAAGAATAATAATTTAAAAATCTAGTTCAATACGATGTATTCATATACAAACAACCCTTTTACAAAAAATCTTTATGTATATAAGGACAAATTTAACCGTGAAACAAAAAGTGCCGAAAACCTTTTTGTCGTTGAAAAAGACCAGACGGCATGCGCTGAAAGGATGTCGCCATTCATTGAAAAGGTACCCTTACCTTGACTTAACCTCTTTTCGAAAGTAACTTATATTTTGATACAATAGTTGTCAGTGAAAATGAATACCCTACCGCCCCTCGTTAAAATGATTGGATTTCCCCGTATCCAGAGAAACTAATATTATCAATGTATGTGCTTACAAAACTTAGTAAATTTCAAAATAAGTTATTCCAATATTCGCTTGAAAATGAAACAGAACTAGGGACTTTAATTTAAATATATAATTGAATTTAAAGTTTTTAGCTTCTGTTTTTGAAACATGGTAATTTCTGTGTAGCGATGGAAACATATTTTTAAATTAGTAAATTTATAATATATATATATATATATATATATATTATAAATTTTCTAAATATATATATTGAAACATGGATGATGGAAATAGTCTAACAAATGCTGAAAAAAACAGGAAAAATAGCAACTATTTTAAGCCAGTGCTCAGACCTTGAGGCTGATGTTCAGGAATCAAAAGGTGCGATCTGTCAAGAAATATTCTATAAAACCTTCTAAAACAAATATTTTACAGCGTCGAAATAAGGCCAAGAAATAAAGGAAAATTAACTTTTCTAAAATAATTTTCGAACACGAAACCCAGTTTATTCTTTATGGACCTGATAGAGGAAGGATTTTAGACGATGCAGAGGTGCCTGTGGCAAAAAGAAGGCAGCAAGGGCGAAGTGGTGTGATGATATGTGATGGATTGTTGACCAAACCATTTTTGGACTTTTAGAAAGTTGACGAAGGCTTGAAAAATGAATCGTACTATTTCGATTTCATAGACGAGACTTTCTTTTAACGAAACCACCCGAGCATTTTCAATACTTCGTGTGTATTTATACACGACAATGCTCCTTGCCATGTATATAAAATTAACCATGAGTTTTGTGAGAGTAAAATGCTGACAAGTTAATAGAATGAGTGCCATCAAGTCCAGAATTCAATCAGAAATCTATGGTCAGTTGTGAGGATGAAATTATATGAAAGTGGTACATAATATGAAAACTAAGCTTATCTCTTGGACTCAGTTAAAAGCTCAATGTCGGAAATTGAGCCTACCGAAGTCAAGATTGTTGACTGTATTTGAGAAAAGAGGTCGATATATTAACAGGCAAATGTTATATCATATGTATTTGTCTATTGTTTAGTTGTTGGTGTTGATTAATTGTAGATGAATTAATTACCTTGTTATTGAAGTAAAAAGTGATTCTCTAGTTTGGTATTACAGTGTAACCCGGATATAAGAGACCCGGATATAAGAGAAACCTTGATATAAGAGAGATTTTATCTGGTCCCAAATTAGAGCCTGTGTTAATGTATATAAATTAGACCAAACCCGGATATAAGAGAAACCCGGATATAAGAGACTTCTTCTCCGGTCCCGACAACTCTCTTATATCCTGGTTACACTGTATAATAATTTTAGGCTGCAGGCTTTAGAAGCAATCAAAGGACTACCATAAAACGAATTTAATATAGTTTTTAAATTTATTATATTAAATTAAAATTTAACTCGTTTCTTTCTTTTGATGCCAAAATGTGTGTGCGTATGATAAAAATATAGTTTTAAGGTATGCTATATTTATGGGTTAAAGTGCTCAATATCAGGGATAGTACGTATGTAAGTATAAAAGTGGACATTGAAGCCAACACCCTGCGGTGACAGTCTGTCTCATGTTTGTACAGTTGCACAATCGTCAGACGGTAAAAGAAACTTTTAATCGCGAATAGCAGTATAATCTATGTACTGTTTATGCACGTATATATGATGGACTGTTCCGTCGTATTCGACAAATGACGGTCAGCAACTCAGTTCGTAGGAACCGACAGCCCAGACACGAGCACATATTATTTGATTATAGTGGTAAGGGATTTGTCAACCACACTTTTTGAAGGGACGAATTCAGAGACCTGATGTACTACGTGCCACAAGGACCCCCAAACAACGTTCCGCAGGTTTTGAATTCAGAGTTGTCCTTCTTCTAGACCAGTTGTCATCTAAGGCTTCAGAACTCAGTGTGTCGTGTTAATTACTCATAGCTGGAGGGAGAAGAGGATTCATATCTTTCCCAAGGGTATTAGTACGTAAGTGAATGTAATGGATTGGACTGGAATTTGAACTCGGTTCTCCGAGCCCTCAGTTCGAGCCGCTACCCACAATATATATATATATATATATATATATATATATATATATATATATATATATATATATATATATATATATATAATATTACATAGCAAAAATTACCTCATATGGGGGTGGGTATCAGGCAATTTGAGATTTTGTTGCGTAATACTATTTATATGCTCTGTTATAATAAATACATTGAGCTCTTTTTGTGGATCAGTTTTAATATTTTTTACTACTAGGATCCATTTGGATTATATACCAACGGATTTATTACCTGTACTATATATATATATATATATATATATATATATATATATATATATATATATATATATATATATATATATATATCACTTGATAATTAGTAGTGATAGTTCCAAGGAGGATATAAATTCAAATAGAGTTCAATGTAAGAAAAGAGCAAAATAAAATACCACCTGAATGGATTTCTAAGTATTCTGTATTCATAATCATATATATATATATATATATATATATATATATATATATATATATATATATATATATGGACTGGATCAAATATGGATTAGTATCCGACAGACGGATAGGATAAGGAAAAAATAGAAGGCGTTAACAAATTTACCATTTTTCGCATTTATTGAAGCTTCATCAGAAATTTAGTGAAATGAATTATGAAATTCGGTTACTTTTTGTTCTGCGCTTGTTTTTCGTTGGTCGATTTAACCTGACGTGTTTTTGTTTTGTGATGTTAATGTGTGTGTGTGTGTGCGTGCGTGCGTGTGTATGTATACGTTTGGATTACTTTGGGTAATTATTATCGGTCTCTGTATAATTCATGAAGGTGGTGGCGAGATGATAACGAGATGTTGGCGTGTTTGTGTATTATATTTCTCGTTGGTCTGGGGGATGTTTGGGGTGGTAGTGAAATACTTAGGTTACATCGACAGCAGATATGCGGGTCTTACATTATTAAAGTATGGGCTTTATGAATGTTGGTGATATGAAAAACTGTGTGTTTGTCGATGGGAAAATCTTTCTTTAGTGTATCCTTTTCCTACTATATAATATGTAGGCATATCACATATGTTTTTGTCTTATGTTTACGACTATTTCATTTCTTTCTTTCGTTTCCTGAAATGTTTGGCTAATAAAAATAAATGATGTGAGTCTCGGAAAATATTGAGAAATATAACATATATCCCGAGTTCAATCGAAAGCGTTGATTTTTTTTCCATTCTCAACAATGCTAATATGGATGAAATGTAAGATTTATAGAGTATTTGATTTGTTTTATTTAGCGGATACCCGTGTTTGAAATAGACGTCCCTTTTTTAATTTCAAACACTTTGTATTACGTCTTTCTGTGCAATCGAGAAAACTTAATAAACAGAATGTGCTTTCCGGTATTGTTCCAACCGGCGTCCACCTTTGTAGAAGAAACCGCCCTTTGATCCGGTGAGTTTTAGACCCCTTGGCCACAGAGAACGTAACGGTATAGCAAGGTTTTTATTTACCCCCACCCCCACTATGTTCAGTTATTCTCGAAAGCTAAACTGTTGAAGTAAGAAACAATGATAGTGTATTTGAGTAAAATGCCGTCTCATATGCTGGATTAAAATCGTTGTTTGCTTTGACCAAACCTGTCCGTTCCCACGGGAAGCAGAGACATGGATATAGTTAAAAAAAATACCCCAGCCTAATATAAATATATAAGCTAAAACAATTCATACTTAATAAAACCTTTTATGTCTGCCTTCAGCATGGCTGACGCTAGACCCCAGCAGAGCAAGACACTTTGCCTTCTTGGTCTCACGTTTTCCACTGGCATGATGTGGAGCGACTTCAACGAATCATCAGCTGCATCTACTGCAAAGAATGTTGGCTCACTGTGTCGTATCAGAACATTTTTCTCGTCAGAGTCCATCTTGCATATTTACAATTCATCCGTGCATTGAATACTGTTGTCATATCTGGTCCGGTGCTCCTACTGTACATCTCGAGGTTCTTGAAAACATCCCCCCCCAAAAAAAACCTGGCATCTTGACTTTAGTCACTTTCTCGCCGACGGGACATTACTTTCCCCTGTCTTTTCTACAAATTTTTTAATGACAACTGCTCTAACGATCTTTTCCCCCTGATGCTCCAAATACATGCATTTAAGCGTGCTACTAGATTGACATTATAGGTCCCACCTTTTTACCGTTGAAATAACTAAATACAAACACCACTTCTGCTCCAAATGTTTCTTTTCTCGCAATTCCTACCTGGGAAACTGCCTTCCGTTTACGTGCTTCCCAGATAACTACAATCTTCAAAAATTTAAATGTAATATCAAGCGCCATCTTATGTCTTCTTGAACCCCGTTCATCTTTTGTCCTTTCCTAAATCCTCCCTATTCTCAGTCTTCTCTCACACTTTCACTCCCTGTAACCCTCTGCGTAGTAGCGGTATTCCGCCTTGCTCGGAGTGAAATGATTAAAAAATATTATAACTGATACAGATATCGGGCGTTTAATTTAATAATCAGCGGAATTTATCAACTAGACAACACACCCAGCAATATTATACTGAAATTTGTGAAAATGAACACAATAAGAACAATACTGTTCGTTATTTACTAATCTTTTGCTAGTGTGGCTCAAGGCCACAAGCTTCTGACAAAATGTTCTGTTCCTAAATCTTAGTAGTAGGGTAGTGGTTATCGAGGCGAAAATGGGATTGGCTTGCCGGGTAAATCGCAACCGAGGTTATCGTGATTCTTTGGAAATATATGAATCTATCGCTCTCCTTCTAAGGGTTAATAGCAGTGCAGAGTAAGATCCTTTGGTGGCAACTATACTAGGAGAAGAAAAACTCTGAATTTAAAACAAGCCTGAAGAGAGATGGGTATCATGAGGCTATCCTACCCTAGATCCACCACTGCTGCTGCAACACCCTTGATGAACCTACAATCCTAACAGGTTACGGAAGTCGGTATGTGACGAAATCTAAGTATCTACTAAGTTCGGTACTGTTTAAATTTTGAGCTCATATATGACCGTAACCTCACAAGAATTGTTTACTCAATGCAAAAGTTAAAATGCCAATTCCTCAAGAGTGCAGATTTTTCCCCGGCAAATATAACCATTATCGGAAAAAAAAGCCGACAATGGGAATCGCTAACAACAAATCGAATCAATAATAACGTTAGCAAGAGAGGACAATATGGAAGTAGACCAAAGGTGAAATTTTCAAAAATAGACAAATCGTAATCAATGTCGAATGAAATGGAACAGATCTGAAGGAAGAATATATTTCTTTCTCAAACATTCCCAGAAGTTATAAGTCTAAGTTCGAATGAAGAATTCTCGCTTAAATTTATTCGAATCTCTGTAAATATTTATCTTTCCTACATATTCTCATAAGCTACAATTCTTACCTCTTTATCTTACGCTCATATAGTAACATATTTTAGCAACCCTCTACCTTGAGTGGCTCTTGGGCCTTGTATGAGGAAAATTATATATATATATATATATATATATATATATATATATATGACGTTTATTTTAATACCTAAACTCGACTAGTATAAAAAAGCGGATAATACAATTTGCAAATAAGAAATATATTTAAACAAACTGGTATCTGGGGAAAAAATTATGAAAAGAAAAAACTAAAAACATCGGAGTAGGTTGAAAAAAAAATCTCCCAACACCGTAATGTCTAGACAAAAGAAAAAACCCAATCGAGTAAAATATGAAAAGACGTAAAGGCCTCAATACACTAAGTAGTGCAGGAGTATAAAAAATCCTAGTGAGCCAGAAACCACCAACCTATGTTTCACCTAAATGGAGCTTCAGGGCCAATTGGCGAACTATATATATATATATATATATATATATAGATAAGTGAACATTGAAGTCAACACTTAGAGGAGACAGGCTGTTTCATGCTAGATGCAATCGTCAGGCTACGAGTGCTGTTATTTTTCTCGGCTATTTATATATACGGGTCAGTGGTGCATTGTGGGTAGTCTATTTTGGCGATTATTTTACCGGAAGTCGTTTATTTGTTTATTTATTTATTTATTTATTTGGGTTAAATTATTTTGCTTGTTTTTATTTATTTTTAATTTTATTTTTAATTTTTTTTATATTTCTTATCTTATATATTTATTTATTTTTTATTTTTTATCTTAATCGGTGTTTTTATGAACATAGTATAAATTTTTTTATATCGCTTATTTAATAGTTTTATTTTGGTTTGGGAAGATAAAGCTATTTATTCAATTTTGGGGTTGATCGTTGTAATTTATTCTAGCTATTATTTTGTCGGGAACAGTTTTTAATTTGTTTATTACTTCATGTATTTATTTGGATTGATTATCTTTATTTGTTTTTTTCTAACGGTTAGTTTATCGGGATCGGTTTGTTTGTTTATTTATTTATTTGGATGAATTTATGTCAATTTATTTTATTTGTTATTATTTATTTGTTACACTGTATATTTTCTCTTTTCGGTTTTCGATTTTTAAGTAACGGAGTATTTTTTTCTTTTATCGTTATATCACAGCTATTTTTTTCGTCCGATTTTTGGTTTGATTTTTATAGCCTAACTAATATTTTGGTCATAATGGTTTGCTAATTTGTTTATTATTTACTTTATTTATTTGGGTTCATTAATTTTGTTACTTATTTTTTATTCTATTTCGTCTATTCTAACAGGTGTGATTTGGTAATTTGTTTGGGTCAATTTATTTTGCTTATTTTATTTTTATTTTATTTATTTTTTTTTTTTTTTATTTTTTATTTTTTTTTTCAGTTTTCGATTTTTAAGCAACGTAGTAAAAATTTGTTTTCATGCCTGCATTTTGAGATGAGCTCGGATCTTTAATAATTTATTTTGGTCTGGGAAGCTAATGATAGCTATGCTTTCCTCCAAGCAAAGTTTGCAAGTTTTTGATTGGTTCTTGTAGGCTGGTGATCTTTTCCTTATTTTCCAAGATATTTTTGGTGTGATGTGTGTTTTGTTTTTAATTTCCCAGATATACTTAGAAAGCATTGTGCTGTTCGCATATTTACTATTTGTGAAAGATGTTTTGTGTGTATAATTTCTTTGTTTCCAGGGTCCTTCAGTTACTCCTATATATACTTTTTCTTCATTATCTGGTGATTTTATTGTGGCTTGGTATATTACGTTGTTTTGTAAGCAATTACAGTTTAAGGGACATTCGTTCTTTATTCTGCAGTTGCACGTCGGTTTAATTTGTTCGTGTGGTTTGTTGGTGATTTTCCTGTTGTGCTTTTTTTATTATTTGGGCCTTGTTCTCGATTTTTTTTTATTATTTGTGCCATGTTCTCTTACTTTCCGGTAAAATAATCGCCAAAATAGATTACCCACAATGCACAACTGACCCATATATATAAATAGCCGAGAAAAATAACAGCACTAGTGGCCTAAAGATTGCATCTAGCATGAAACAGACTGGCACCTCTAAGTGTTGACTTCTATGCTCACTTTTATATTTACACACACTATCTCTGATATTGAGCACTTTATCTCATAAATATAGCACATTTTAAGACTATATTTCTTCATATATATATATATATATATATATATATATATATATCAAAAAACTGCTCTCTATTACTCATCACAAAGAATCATCCCTGCCCCCATTAGAATGTCTGACGCTCAACTTCTCGAGAGCTCCTCTTTGAGACTGATCGGTCTCACATTGACTGTTGACATGAGATGGAACAAATACATTGAGTCAATAGCATCGTCCACCGGAAGGAAAGTTGGCTCCCTATGCCACGCCAGGAAATTTTTCTCGCCGGAGTCGATCTTTCAAATTTACAAATCAACCATTCGCCCTTGCATGGAGTATTGCTGCCATATATGGTCTGGTGCACCTTCTGTTTGTCTCAAGATAAGATCCAGAGACGTATATGCAATCTAATCAGCCCTGATCTGCCATCTCGTCTGCAGTCGCTCTCTCACAGACGTGCCGTCGCCCCCTTCTGTCTTTTTTACAAATACTCTCACGGTAACTGCTCCGAGGGGCTGCTTTCGCTGTTTCACAAACTGAACATTGAAGTCAACACTCAGAAGCACAGGCTGTTTCATGCTAGGCGCAATCAGCCGACCTGACAATTGCGTCTAGCATGAAACAGCCTGTCGCTTCTGAGTGTTCAATGTTCACTTTTATATTTATACTTACAAACGCTCTATCTCTGATATTGAGCAATTTATCTCATAAATATAGCACACCTTAAAACTATATTTCTTCACATATATATATATATATATATATATATATATATATATATATATATATATAAAATATAATATAATATATATATATATATATATATATGATGGGTTGAACTGGGAACACCACCCAGCGAAACTATAGTCGCACGCCAAAAACGTAGGTACGTGTATATGTACTAATTAATACATATCTTTGCTCTGTATAACCTCATTGAGCACTATTACATTTACACCTCATGCATAAATTTGACGATTATTTATTTGCTTGCCAGTGTATGCACGCCAGTACACGCGTACACGCCAGCACACGCGTACACGCCTGATTAT
>OZ010600.1:62846335-62933835 GCA_963932145.1 Acanthosepion lycidas | reverse complement strand
TCCGGGTTTCTCTCTGTGTATATATATATATATATATATATACACGATAATGTATTTCTAGCCAGTGAAACTTAACTCTTAGAATCTTAACAATGATTAGAATGATATCTGTTTAAGCAACTGCTGACGCCTCCTACGATCTGCTAGGATTGTTTCTTTAGGGTGCATATCTGTATTAGTTAGTCTTCTTTCATTTCAGGAATACCTTTGTACATTTTCGTTATGCGTTCTTGTATTTTTTTTTTTTGTATTTCTCTTAGCATTCCTACATTTCATTCCAGAAATTATTTTCATTTGTAACGTCTGGTTTTATAATCTGTCTCTTCTCCGTTTATATTGATAAAAGTTTTATCGTCGTACAGTGCTAGTGTTTGATAAACTATGTCACAAAGAACTATTGAAAATACTCAATGACTTTGACATATTTGGGAAGGATATATATAAATCTAGAACCTATACTGGCAGCGAACCGCCAGCATACGGTTAGAAAATGATTTCAGTAAATACACAAAAATAGAAAGTGTTATAAGACAAGGTTGTATCTTCTCGCCGGAGTTATTCAACTTATACAGTGAGATGATTCTGAGACAATTAGAAGTCATACTAGGATTCAATATTTCATTTATTATTGTCGGTAACAATATAAGATATGCAGATGACACAGTGTTGATAGCAGACACAGGAGGAAACTACAAGAACTTCTACGGAAGGTGGTGAAGAAAAGCGAGAAGAAAGAAGCCAGTGAATTCTGGGCAATCTCACCAAAGATAAAAAAGAAACTTGTAGCAACGCAAATGTGGTTCTACAGAAGGACACTGAGGATACCGTTGACTGAACATGTGAGTAACGACGAAGCTTTGAAGAAAATGACAACAAAAAGGAAACTAATGCTTAACATCAGGAAGCAGTTGAGGTTTCTAGGGCATATAATTAGGAAGTACGGCTTGGAAAATCTGATACTCACGGGACAAGTTGAAGTTGAAACGGACAGAGGAAAATAACTCATAATCCATCTAGCGAGCTTGACTAAATGGATAACGGAACGGGGCCTATGAAAAATAACAGAAGGACAATGTTTATTAAGAGCTACAAAGGATAGGAAGTTGTGAAGAGCCATGATCGCCTACGTCCTGAAGGGACACGGCAAGTAAAGAAAAATAAGTATTTCTACTTGGTCACAGTCACGGTGGCTGTTTTCACATCTTGGCTCGGATATTGTTTCTTGGTGAATGGATTTCTTCTTGCGTATTTTATTACTTAAGTCTCGTTCTTCATTATCTCTTCTATCGCGGATTTCCTGCAGCTCTACATGGGATATCCAGTTTCTTATCAGAAGGTGTTTTGCCTTGGGGTCAAATCGCTGGGCTGAAGCTTCTGCCGAGGCTGTACCACTCCATATTGTGTGCATGTTTTATCTGTAGCCGCTGAAGAATGGTTTACTGTTTGTGAGTGAAATTGGGTTGACGAAACAGTTCGGAAATTGATAACGGGCCTGTCTATATTGGGTCAAAATAGTGACTGAAATACTTTAAATCCTAAAACCTCTATCAA
This sequence comes from Acanthosepion lycidas, assembly GCA_963932145.1. Taxonomy (NCBI): domain Eukaryota; kingdom Metazoa; phylum Mollusca; class Cephalopoda; order Sepiida; family Sepiidae; genus Acanthosepion; species Acanthosepion lycidas. Next base: position 62,932,284 of record OZ010600.1, on the reverse strand, counting down.
CCGGAGCAAACAAACCGGATTGGGAAATAAGATTAGAAAAATATTAGGTTGGTGCAAAAATAATGACGCAATGATGTCGTTTTTTGACGTTAAAAATACGTCAAAAAACGACATTATTACGTCATTATTTTTGCACCAACCTAATAAATCTCCAAGGTAGACAAAGACGCAAGGCTATTTAGAGATATACATAGTATATTGTGTGCATAACTTATATGTAGCCCCTGAAGGATGGTGTACTTTTTGTGAGTGAAACTGAGTAGACAAAACTTGTTGTTGATGGTTGTTCGAGAAAAAAATCACAAGTCATCGTGACCGAGCGTTTGAACTTACTGGTCTTGTTCAACTACTGATCCCGCCATATTATGCGTTCTCTCCCAGAAACGGTGACTAATGTCAGCTCAGTATAGTAGCAGTAGAAAGCACAGTTTTGTTCTGTGGGTGCTGAAAAAATACAAATGTGCCTGACCTGGCGTCTGCAGCAGAAATTAGTCCGCCACTTTAGCAGATATACACGAAAAGGAGTAGCAAGTTGTTTATATGTGTGGATGCATATATGAAAGTATGAAGATAGAGGAGTAGTAGAGAGAGTGGCAGGCAAACGAACATTGCATGATAAATATCCACCATTTCTAACCATTTAAGTTTTTGTTCTTCCGTACTGACAGACTTTTGTGATGCCAACGAATACTCGTTGTCACTTCTGTAATTCTCGTTGTAGTAGAGACTTTGTAATCGCAGATACAACTATTGTACGCCGTTGAACAATACTGGTGTCAGGCGCCTTCAAATATCACTCGCACTAATAGTACTTGTTCGATAATACTCACTCAAATAGTAATCCGTATCGTGATCCGAATAAAGAAATAGTATAGTGAATATTATAGAGAATAGCAATCCGTATAGTAACAGAGGATAGACTAGAAATAGAGATCCGAATAGTAATAGAGGATAGAATAGAAATGGCGATCAGCTAGACACCATGCTAATTCCTACTTATGCGTTTCCTTTATGGTCACGTGGTCTGCTTAATTCAATAATGGGGTCGCCTGTGTTTGCTCACTTGCGATCTATGTTCAAACTCAAGTGTTGGCAGTGACACTTTATTCCTATATAGCACAATCAAATGATCACGTTCTTCTTCTTCTATGTGACGTCTCCCTTCAGGACGTAGGCAATCAAGGCTCTCCCCAATTTCCTGTCCTTTGTATCTCTTAGTAAGTTTTTTTTAGTATTTCTCCTAAACCTTGTTCTCTCAACCATTTAACCAAGCTCGCTAGGAAGCTTATACACCGCTTTTCCCAGTTCCTTTTGCATTCAATATTTCCTGTGAGTGTCAAGTTTTCTAAGTCTTCTGTCCTCAATATATGTCCTAGAAATTTCAACTGTCTCTTTATGACATGTAAAAGTGTCTTTTTTTGTTTCTATTTTCTTTAAAACTTCGTCGTTGCTCACGTGTTCAGCCATGGTATTCTCAGAATCCTTCTGTAGAACCATATTTCTGCTGCTTCGAGTCTGTAATGATATTGTCCAGCATTCACTGCAATCTTTCTTCACGCTCTCCTTCAACACCTTCCGCGGTTCTTGTCTGTGTCATCTGCATATCTTATGCTGTTAAGAGTGTGACACTTTACTACCATATAGAGGACTGATATTACTTAATATTTCAGTACTCTTTTCTTTTCTTTTTTAATTAAATGCTTTTGTTTCTTAATATTTTGCTTAGCTTTTGGAAGGCACCTTTTTCTATCCCAATGAACCTTCAGATTTCAGTGTTGCATTTTCCATCCTTTGTTAAAACACGTCCTGGATATTTAAAATTTTCTGCTTGCTGGATTTTCGTATCGCCAATTTGTAATTCGCATTTTGGGTTATTTCTTTTGCTGACAATCATACGTTCTCTATTCTTACGATTGAAGTTTAGTCCTTTCTTCTCGCTTTCTTTTTAACTAAGTAAATGAAACACTTGTCTTCTCAGATATTTAAATCTTTATACTTGTAGGATTTTGGTGTCTCCAATTTGTAATTCACATGTTGGATTGTTTCTTTTGCTGACAACCATACATTCTCTCTTCTTACAATTGATGTTTAGTCCTTTCTTCTTGCTTTTCTTTACCACCTTCTGTAAGAGTTTCTGTAGATTCCTTTCTATATTTGTTATCAAAAATGTGTCATCAGCATATCTAATGTTGTAGCTGCCAGTAATTAATCCTGGTAGGACTTCTAATTCTCTCAGAATTGCTACACTGCATAGATTGAATAACACCAGTGAAAAGATGCATTCTTGCTTTAGACCCCTTTCTATTTTTATATATTTACTGAATACATTTTCTATCCATATGCTGATAGTTTAAAGCCAGTATAATTTCTGGGTTATTCTGATTTAAATGGTCATAAGACAAGGATATGTCTTTTCACCAGATTTATTCAACCTTTAAAACAAGATCATCGTGAAAGAACTAGAAGTCCTACCGGGATTTATTATTGGTGTTCACACTCTTAGCAACATAAGATATATAGATGATACAGAAAGGTAAATGCAGAAAGTCTTAGAGTAGATCTTAAAAGAAAGTGAGAAGAAAGAACTAAACATTAATTGTTGGAAGACACAATCTATGATCCTCAGCAAGAGGAACAGACTGAGATGCGAGCTTTTAATTGACAAAATCAAGTAATGTAATTTTCCTTTTAAATGTTAAAAATACACCTTTAAGTGTCGAATCTAGGTGCGTCGTCAGTGTTGTTGCTCCCATGTTACTAGAAGTTTCGGGTCTAAATAAACAACAGACTTCTTCGATGGCGCGACCCGACCGAATATGATCAGTATTTGGCCCACGCCCAGATTAAATTTGCTACTTGCTCTAGGACGTGCTTTATATAAGTTCCCCCAGAAAACAGCAACTAATCAAGTCTTCACTTGGGCTATTCGATGTTATAGATCGGGTATGCTTGGTTGTACTGATTTTCCCACATGCGGCCAAGACAGGGTTTGTTTGTTTTTTTGAAGAAAAACGAAAAACAAACCAATAAATAAATATATATATATATATATATATATATATATATATATATTAATAAATTAAAAACGATTTATTATATTGGCCCGTTTTACGCCTTACTTTTCTTTCTCTTCCTCCCCTTTTAAATTCTTTATTATATCTTATTTGTTTGATCTTTCTCTTTTTATAACTTTCCTTTTTATTCTTAACTACACTTAACAAAATGTTTAGAATAGAGTGTTTAAAATGACTTAGACTATTTACAAAAAAATAAAATAAAATAGAATAAAATAAAATTAAAAAATTAAAAAAAAAACTCCTAAAATAAGGTATGAATAATTTGGGATATTGATTGATACTCTAATAAATTCCGTTTAAAAACTAAGAGAAATAACCTTTCAATTAATACTCTATTGAACTTTTGGAAAGCATATTTTTCTCTCACAATGCATCTACAGATTTCAATGTCGCATTTTCTGTCCTCTGTTAAGTCACTTTCCAACAATTTATTTGGGTATCCCCAATTTGTAATTCTCACGTTGGGACGTTTCTTTTGTTGAGAGCCATAAATTCTGTCTTCTTACAATTGAAGTTTAGTCCATTCTTCTCGCTTTCTTTTTAACTAGGTAAATGAAACACACGTCTGAAATGAAACACTCGTATTTCACTGACTAGGTAAGTAAATATTTTCGCAAAAAGAACAGATTTCGAAAGATGTTTTTACAAACCTGGGCACGAAACAGGACGTCCCATTGATTCACAGCACGATAGACGGACAAGATTTGTACTTTTTGACAGCTGTTTTTTGCGACGTCAAAGGGAAAATAAAACCGCCCGAAACCTCTGGTTTGAAAAGAAATACAGATCACAAGTGAAAAAAAAATCCTACAAATCTTATACATCGACAAATGAAAATATTTAACATGTGTTAATTTTACATATAGCAGTCAGATGTACATGAAATGTCTTTTAAAAAGAACCATAGTCATCATTATAATGATCATTAGCATTATAATGATCATTAGCATTATAATGATCATTAGCATTAACATCAGTCCAATTACAAGATGTGGTTGCTAGGGTCGCTGAGCAGCTGAGCACCTACCCAGATCCCTCCATACGTCTTTGTTGTGCTTTAATGTCTGGGGATCTGCAAAAGATCTTGACTTGTTGATTTTTTTTAGTGAGATATCAGCACCTTTATGGTTTATTTAATGTTGAAATCTATATATATGATACGCAATTTTCTGTCTTCATCTACAGATATTTTGTATAAAAGAAAAGGTTACTGAATAAAATAATCAAACGAAGGTTGGTAATGAACAATAATACTTAGGACAAAAACAACACATATAAGATTTGCCAGCGGCGCGTAGAAGTAGTCAAATGCTAGAAGTTAGTCAAGTGAATTCCACAATGAATCTTCAACTCCAACCGCCCCACGCGGTGGGATGTGGGACAAGGCCGAATTTAATGTGGGGTATCCGAGCCCGTAGGCTCGGCCGAAAATTCCCCGCAGACCTCGTATAAAACGGGGCCGGTTTGCTGTTTTCCCGAGACGAGACTCTGCCCTCCGACATAGCCTCGTCTGAGGATCCTCTCTGTCCGGAGGCAGAGAGTTTGATCAGCACAGCTGGAGACGAATCTCCAACTGCAGGATATCTACCAACCGCCCCACACGGTCAGGTGTGGGACAAGGCCGAATTTAATGTGGGGTATCCGAGCCCGTACGCTCGGCCGAAAATTCCCCGCAGACCTCGTATAAAACGGGGTCGGGTTGCTGTTTTCCCGAGACGAGACTCTGCCCTCCAATATAGCCTCGTCTGAGTTTGACCAGCACAGCTGAAAACGAATCTCCAACTGCAATATTTAGTACTGTATTTACGTGAATGGGGACATCGTCTGTAGGATATATAGTTTGCAGATCGTAAAATGTATTGTTGGTAATTTTACTATAAAAATGTATATTTAAGTTTGTTTTTTTTATCGTTGCACTGATTGTCATTTTGCTATAAAAATGTATTGTTGGTCATTTTATTATAAAAAATGTACTGTTGATTTTTATTTCGTAATCACCATTTCCCCATAGATAGGACCCTAAAAGGTGCTACCCCGCCGAGTCATGTTAGACCTGGGTTTGTTGCTTTTGTTTAGCGGCATATCAACCTGTATAGGTTAACTAATGCCGAAATTTTAATATTTTGTATGCAATTGAGTGCCTTTAGCAATTTATTGTAGGTCATTTTGCCATGACATGTATTGTTGAATATTCTATAAAAAAATTTTAGCTGGTCATTTTGCTTTAAAATATATTGCTGGTATTTTTACTATAAAAATGTATTTTTATACTTTCATGATATTTTGTTGTTGTTTGGCGGGGTACTATTTTCCCATAGCTGGGACACCCCAGGCCAGGGTGGACCTGGGAATAACAGCAGTTAAGCTCCTAAAAACCGTCAATCTCCCGATCAGAGGCCTTGCTGCCGGATGTAGTTTATCGTCATACTCAGGACGAGCAAGGGATCGTCTATCAACGACCGATCCGGTATGGTGATTTTCTATACGTACCTTAAATATGGCACAAGGTCAAAAATATGATGAACCCAGTGAGGATCGAACTCTCTCTTTATTCATGTGCACCGTGGGCAAATAGACCTGGTACAGCCTCTCCCTCTCCAGGTTACACCACAGTCGATGTCCTCCAACTTGAAAGCTCTCATTAGTTACAGACTAAGTTGTAAGTTGTTGATTCCATCGATATAAGCTTTCATACTTGTCGTTGATAGGAAACCTTCTGCCCAGTGATTCAGTGTCATCACCGCCCTGCTCTTAGCCCCGTCCCACAGCTGAAAACTAAACTTGTGAGACCCTCGGAACCACTACACATGTAATTGCCCACATGTCGGAGCCAGAAGCGTTGAAGGGGCATTTAAACGAATATATAGCACAAAGGATCTCACTATATTTCTACTACGTAATTTTAGATTTGTTATTTTACAAAGCATGCTGAGAATAAGCTAGTAGAAGCTAGAATACCATGGACTGATCATGTGAGCAACGATAAAATTCTAGGGAAAATGGAAACAAAATGGTGACTTATACGTACCATACCAGAACGCGGGAGCAACAAAGTTTTGGAGACAGAAAAGGAAACAGAAAAGGGAACGTACACTTAACATCAAGAAGAGGCAGCTGAAATTTCTGTGGAACGTAATGGGGAAGGAGGGCTTGGAAAATATGATACTCACAGGACACGAAAGAAGGACAGAGGAAAACAGCGCGTAACATACCTAATGGATGACAGAATAGGATTTGGAAGAAATAACAAAAAGACAAAAATATTGAGATCTACAAGGGACAGGAAGATGTGGAGGGCCATGCTCGCTTACACCCTGAAGATATACGACACATAAAAGAAGAAGATATGTAGCATCAGAAAGAGACAGTTGAAACTTCTGGGACACAAAATGAGGAAAGAAGACTAGGATAATTTGACACTCACATGACATATCGTGAAGACAAGTGGAAAACTATGCATAACCTAACTGACGAGCCCGTGTAAATGGCTGAAAGAACAGGGATTAGGAGATGTAGCAAAAAGGCAAACCTTATTAAGGACTACGAAGGACAGGAAGTTGTGATGGCCACATTTACTTTAACTTTCGAGTTTATAGGCCGGTAGATGTAATGCATACTGTTTAAAAAATATGGCGTCTACTCAAACACTTTTAGAATATAGATGCAAGATATGTATACACGTGTATGCAGTAAATTAAACGAATAAATGTGTATATCCGTTTGTTTTTCATCTTGCATAAATAGTTGCCATTCCACAATGTTTTCGCAAATGTCTCTAAAAAAGTTTTTAAAAGAGAAATTAATTAAAATAAAACATAGCAGTGTAACGGACATATCAATGGCATAAATAGAGTTTAAAACTTGACATTTATAAATAAAAACAAAGTGCAAATAAATGTTCAAAAAGTCAGAGATCGATTTATTTATATTATAAGCAGAACCCTGCTTATAAAATAATAAAAAATAAAAAAAATTAAATTCTATAGGTTTACGGGCATATCACGTTGAAATACCGGTTCTCGTTAAGCAATGAGTGACCGCTTGGGAATACCAAGTGATGTAAATTTGGATGTACGGATGGTGTAATGAGAAACGGCTCAGAGTTGGAAATCGAAGAGCCGGGTTCCATTTCTAGTCGGGTTGCGTATTTATTTTGTTTAAAGATATATCAACCTCAATGGGTTATTTAATGCGGGCAAGATTTTTATGATATCTTCGTATGAATAGATTATGTATTAATATTCTATTTGCAAAAATGTATTGCTAGTAATATTTTGCCCAAAAATGTATTGCTGGTATTTTTACAATAAAAATGTATTTTTATACTTTCATAGTGTTTTGACTCCAGTTTGGGGGTTAACTATTTGACCATCGCTGGGAACCTAACATATACTACCGCCCCAGGCAGTGTGGTCCTGGGAACAACAGCAATTAATAGGTAATTCCAGACTACTAAAAACCTCCTGATCAGATGCCTTGCTGCCGGGTGTAGTTTATCATCATACCGAGAACGCTGGCTTCGTTAGATTCACTTAGGAGCAAATATCATTGGGAAAGGCATGAAACCACCTTTTCTTCTCCCAGCTACAGGTTAATTAGTAGGACTTGTATCAGTAAATCATTATCGCAATAGATTTTCAAGCATATAAAGGTTTTCTAGCTTTAAATAAACAGCAAAAGGTGAAAAACAAGTCATTCAATCAATAAGTTGAATTCTAGAATAATGTCGTGGGTAGAGGAATATCTAATAAAGGTTAATCTACAAGAATACTTACCTTTTTGTTACGAGCGGACTAAACCATTTAAGTAGTTCTAAGTATAACTTTAAAATCTTAACATCTCTTCTCCACTCAACGAAGGGATTACTCCCTCTAATTGCATACACGGTAAGAAGCTGACCAGTTTTCACAATCCAATCTCGATAAAAAAAGAGCCCAAAAAGTATGTACGCGACTTTGTTGGTGTTATTTTCTAGCCTACAACCCCTTTCCCCTGCTCTGTCACTATTTCCATGGAAAGTTTTCAGACAAACTACATTCCTTAGTTCCACCAGCGTTAACCTTCACGAGCAAGGCTCGTCATGTCACGCATATTCTCGCGAACCACCCTCATTTTCTTCGTATTCCATTGGTGAGATATAAGTTCGACTCGAGCGGTTTATTCCAGTGAATCGCTACTTTGGGAAACTGGCTCCCAAGAGGTTGTTTCCCCGATTATTACAATCTTAACCTGTTCCAGTCTAGAGTCAACCGTTGTCTTCCCTACATATCCCCATAAAACGTTCCTCTTACTCTGTAATTCTCTACATCGACCAGCTCATGGGCCGTGTACAGGGTGAGCATAATTGTAAAGAAAAAAAAATCGTTATAAAAGCGACCTAGCTGGTTAAGTCTATTCATTATCTATCGATGTAGCTGTTTATCTAGATCTTAACATGCACAAAGTAATGACACAATTCTCTTCTCCACTCAACTAAGGGATTACTCCTTCTAATTCCATACATGGTAAGAAGCTGCCTAGGTTTCACTTTCCAGTCTCGATAAAAAAAGCCCAAAAAGTGTGTACGCGACCTTGTTGGTGTTTAATTATTTTCCAGCCTACAACCACTTTCTCCACAGACGAAACGGCGGAATCCTCTCCCTGCTTTATCATTATTTTCATGGAAAGCGTTCAGACGAACGATATTCCTTAGTTCCACCAGTTGTAACCTTCACAACCAAGATCCGTCGTGCCGCACACATTGTCGCGAACGATCCTTATTCGTATTCCATTCATTTCGCATGCTTCGTATTCCATTGGTGAGATGTAAAGTCTACTCGAGCAGCTTCGTCTCACTTTCGTGCTTTGTGGAACCGAATCCCAAGTGGATGCTTACTGATTACTATAATCTTAGCCTGTTCGAGTCTCAACACAGATTTCGAATGGAACGCGTACATACAATCCATCGCTAAAGATACTTGGAAAATGGTTGGTCCAGTTAGTACCCTAACTCCTCCTGTTATCCTCTACCTTTACAAGAGCCAGATCAGGCTGAAAATCGAATGCTGCTGCTGCTGTATATGGACAGGAGCTACCCAGTCTTCACTTTCTAGTCTCAATAGAGCCCAAAAGCATCTCTGCTATCCTCTGCCTTTACAAGAATCAGATCAGGTTGAAAATCTAATGCTGCTGTCGTATATGGACAGGAGCTACTCAGTCTTCACTTTCCAGTCTCAATAGAGCCCAAAAGCATCTCTGCTATCCTCTGCCTTTACAAGAACCAGATCAGGTTGAAAATGTAATTCTGATATCGTATATGGACAGAAGATGCACATTCTTCACTTTCCAGTCTCAATAGAGCCCAAAAACATCTCTGCTATCCTCTGCCTTTACAAGAACCAGATCAGATTGAAAATCGAATGCTGCTGTCGTATATGGACAGGATCTTCCCAGTCTTCACTTTCCAGTCTCTATAGAGTCCAAAACGGTCTTCAACTTGTTGGCGATTGATTATTTTTTACCTTACGACCCGTTTCCCACAGATGAAACGTCGTAAGCTTGTCATTGATTTATCGCTATTTCATGGAAAGTGTTCAGACGAAGTACATGCCTGAGTTCAACCATTTCTAAACTTCACAGCTAAGACCCGTCATGCCACGCAAATTGTAGCGAACCACCATCATTCCCTTTGCATTCCATTAGTAAAGAGGAAGTTCCTCTCGAACAACCGTTGCTTTGTGCTTCTTCAATCACTATAATCTTAACCGATTCAAGTATGTGATTAACTGTTGTCTTCCCCAAATATCCCAGCAAACTGTGTCTCTTACCGCTTACTCTGTAAATCTCTACCTCGAGTGGTTCTTCGGCCTTTTACAGGGTTAATATTATTGCAAATAAAATTAATTTAAAGAAAACATAATAATCAGCATTAGCTGACACTGCAATGTGTGTATTTGTGTGTGTATTTGTGTGTGTATTTGTGTGTGTATGTGTGTTGTATTCGTTTTTAATTATGTATATACGCATATGAAAACACCGGAAGAAATATCAGTTTTATGTAAATAATTATGTTTTTTGCCCCCCCCCCCCCACCAAAACCACCACCAAATTACATTCCATCCCGTGACTCCAAAAACTACCCCTGACAGTGTATTAACGTGGACAAATGAGTCTTCTGACACCAAATGATTGTAATTGGCTGATAGCCTCTTTTGAAAGCAGAGAACACTGGCGCCATGACAACATTTTTCTATCTATTTAGAGGATTAAATTTTGCTTTTAAAATGTTGTGCAATACTGACGTGTAATAGAGGATGTAGAGTCAGTCTGCACATAGCCTTAATTTATAACTCGACTATAACTTAAGATCACGTCCTGTCTATTATGCGCATACATGAACTCAAACTCCTTCCGAATACGTGTATACAAATGTCGGTAGCCGAGAACTTAAAGTACTGAAACAGTAGAAATTCTCTTGGCTTAGTTGTCATTGAAGAGGGTTCTAAGATGGAAATAATTTCAAGAGCAGCACAAACATTGGCAGCTGTAGGAAAACTAATAGTCCGAGGTATAACGATAAACTATATTTGGCAGCAAGACCTATGATCGGGAGATTGGAGGTTTTGAGGAGCGTGAAATCACCTGTTGTTGTTGCTCCCAGGTTCACCCTGACCCGGAGTGGTAGCACCTGTTAGGGTCCCAGCAATGCGTTTTTATAGTCAAAATACGAGCAATGCACTTTTATACAAGAGAAACTACAAACAATACCTATTGATAGTGAGAATTACCAACAATACATATTTATAGTAAGAATTACCAACAAAAAATTTTATAGCAAAATGAAGATCAATACATTTTATAGCAAAATGACCCAGAATATATTTTATCTTTAGTTGAAGCCATAAAATTGCGTTTAAAATATTTAGATTTCGGCATTAAATAACCCATAGAGGTTGATATACCCCTAAGCAAAACCAATCAACCAACAATAGATATTTATATTAAAATTATCAACAATACATATTTAAAGCAAAATGACCAACAATACATTTTATCTTTAGCTGAAACCATAAAATTGCGTTCGAAATATTTAGATTTCGGTATTAAAAGACCAACGGAGATTGATATGCCCCTAAGCAAAATCAACCAACCAATCGAGAAACTAAAAGCTATCTGGAAAGACAAGATCAAAAATCAAACTATTGCATACCAATCTTTCTGTTCGTTTGCGAATCTTGGACATTAACAACAGAATTGCAGCAAATAATCCAAGCATTTGAATTAAGATGCTACAGAACCATCCAAAGCATATTCTACAGAGACTGCATCCCGAATGCCTCAGTGCGAAATATCATCAAACTAGAAACAGGCTGATTAGAAAACCTCATAACCAGCGTCAAGGAAAGGAAGTTGAAAGAAGGTGAAATGATATAGACATATCTTAAGAGCCAAAAATCTTTCCAATGTTATCCTACAAGGTGCCACTCTAAGCAAAAAAAAAAAAGATGTAGACAGAGACAAAAACGTTATTGTGTGGACTAGATTAATTAGCTTTTATTTCGTCTTTTAAACATTTTGTAATTTATTTAAAGCCAGAAAATGTTTTTAGATTATAAGATTTGAGTTGAGGGAGATAATAATGGGTTAGCGATAGAAGTCTCACTAATTAACCCATAGCTGGGCGAGAAGAGGTGGATTCATGCCTGATAAAAAAAATTTATACTCAAACCAGAAATTATAATATGGATATAAACTTGATGATCGATTCTATATTACAATCGGTATATCAACTGATCCATCATTTTGTGACCACAGTAGTTTCTATACATTTATACTCCAGTGAAGGTGACGTCGGACTATAAATAATTTCAAGAGAAGCGCAAAGAAAACAGAATTAAGAATTGTCTGAAAAGACAAGAACGTCTCCTTTGGAATCAAAGATCTGATTGTTGCGTGCATTGACTTTCTAATTTTCTGTTCGGCTGCAAATCTTGGGCATTAATAACAGAATTGCAGTGAATAATCCAAGTATTAGAAATAAAATCCTACTTAATCATCATCAGCATCTCCGACGTAAACTGCATCAGGAATGACTCAGTGCGAAACATCATCAAACAAGAAACGGGCTCAAGAGGCAGACAGAGGCAAAATCGTCACTGAGTTGACTGGAAAATAATTCACAGATTCAAACATTAGCATGCAGCCGAGACATAAGACGCGAGCTGGTCAGATGCACACTTGCGCAGCGACCCTACGACTGCACCCGGTCATGAGATTGATGATTAGGAAAATGAGGATATAAAATAAAGAATAAGCAATATTAGTGTCTCTGATCTGGCAGCTCGGCTTCAGTCACTGTTTCCACCGTCGTAAGGTCTTCTGCCTGTGCCATTTCTATAAATACTTTCATGTTAATTGTTCAGATGAGCTCATCGCTATGGTAGCTAGGCGATATTTAAACGCAGTACTTGACTGGCGGCGAGGTCTCATCATTTTACAGTTTGAATTGGCTAGATATATCCACAAATTCTATGCTAAGTTTCTTTTCTTGCATTTCTCACTTACGGAACTCTCTTCCGGCTCGATGCTTTCCAGTCAACTTTAATCTTCAAAAATGTAAATGCAATGACAGTCGCTTTCTTCAGCCCTCTTGACTACACTTTCTTTATTCCCACTCATTGGGAATATGTCTGTTTTTGGGTATGTCCCCATTCACATAAATACAGTAGTAAATACTATATGTTGGTCTGTAGTTGGAAATTCGTCTCCAGCTGTGCTGGTCAAACTCTGCCTCCGGGTAGAGAGTATTCCCTGACGAAACTATGCTAAAGGGCAGAGTCTCGTTTTGGGAAATAGCTACCCGACCCCGTTTTATACAGAGTCTACGAGGAATTTTTGGCCAAGCCTAGAGTCTCGAATACCGAACATTAAATTCGGCCTTGTGCCACTTGTGGCGGTTGGTAGATATCCTGCAGTTAGAGATTCATTGTGGAATTCACTTGACTCACTTCTAGAAGTTGACTACTACTTCTACGTGCCGCTGGCGAATCTTATATGTGTTGTTCTTGTCCTAAGTATTATCATTCATTACCAACCTTCGTTTGATTATTTTATTCAGTAATCTTCCCTAGGTAACAACAGTTTTCTAATTCTTCCACACCCAATAACCACTTGAGTCTTAGTGTCTTTATTTGTTCAGTTGAGCGAGCTCGGACATTCATGAGTCTTTGACGCCAAATATTTCAATCCTGCATCAAGGTCGGAAGGTCATTACGGAAGCATCCTGTGACATAACATAGTTGTCAATGTAGGTGGTTGCTAGGCGACCAACTCATCTTGCTCGGCTACGTGTCCAGGACAGTAGATCACTCCCCAGTTCTTGTTTTGCTCACCAGCAGTGTCCTGCAAATCACATTCTACGTTCGCGTAAGATTGTAGAAATATCAGAGATGGGCCCATAGAGCCATGATTTAGTTGGATGTTGTCTTCAAGAAATGTTAAATATAGACCTCAGCATCCGAGTGTAGGCTCCATTGAGCTTAGACTGTAGGATTTTAGTTAATGCTCAGATAGTATTAGGTTGGTGCAAAAATAATGTCGTTTTCTCACATATGTTACTATGTGAGAAAACGACATTATTTTTGCATCAACCTAATAGCACCATACATTAACATCGCTCTTACAGTATCGCGAAAGAATTTCTGTTTAAGATTGTCTGAGAGATCAGACTTCCAGATTACATCCATTTTATTCAAGTCGGCCCAGGTTTTACCTACGCAAATTTTCACATCCGTTTCAATACATTTTACCTCGCTTCCTAGGTATGTAAAAGATTCAACAGATTCATCTGAGACAATTTGCATTCAGCCTTGCTTGTTGAATCCTATGAATTCAGTTTTAGAGGCATTGCCATAGAGTCCAACATCATTGGCAGTATTTTCTAGATGATGTAGGAGAACTGTGGCATTGGTAATGATGTCTACAGGGATAGCTTTGCTTCTGGTTTGGGTTTTTTTTTTTTTTTTTTTATGGTATATTAACCTCAATGGGTTATTTAATGCCGACAAATTTTTAGTGCTGCTAATATTTTTTTTTAAATGTATTGTTGGTAATATTTTTCCGTAAAATGCATTGCTCATAATATTTTTCTCAAAGATATATTGCTGGTATTATATTCCTTTTTCAATAATGTGCTGCTGGTAATAATGTATTGCTGGTAATATTTTTTCCAAAAAGGTATTGCTGGTATTAAAACCTATTTTTAAACTTTCATAGTGTTTTGACCCCTTTTGGGGGTTAACTATTTGCCCATAGCTGGGACCGTGACAGGTGCTACCACCCCTGGTCAGAGTAGACCTGGGAATATCAACAATTAAAAGATGGTTCCACTTCTGGTGAACTTGCTTAGATAGATAGATAGATAGATAGATAGATAGATAGATAGATAATGCAATTTCGCGCTTTTCCTTCAATGGCAGGAACATTCTGCTTATAAAGAAAGAACGTGTGAATTAATTTTAAGAGACAGACCAACAACTGTGATGATTAAATTTGCGCAATAAATTTTCAATAAAGTGACAACTTAATCATCTTCTATATTAATGATATAATTATGATTGAATCTCTCATTTACTTACACAGGTTATTTGCCCGTTCTTAACAGACGAAGTTTTCTTTAAAGTGTGCGACGACAGATATTATTTACGAGCGGCGAGTGATTTCCATTATTATTGTTTGTAGTTTCAGTAGAAGTTTGCCCAGTGGGACAACGGCAAGCACTCAGCTCCCAAAATATCTAGAAAGTACGGTAAGCGAGGGAAAAAGAGAGGGGCAGATTTTTTTTTTGTGTAGGATGAAATTGGCTAACGCCAAAGACTGTTAATATTTTCATTTTAAAAGCCTGCTTGTATTCACATCTGTCAGTCGGATTCAAACAGAGAATAGTGATTTCCAGCGGGGTTGACAAGTGCACGATTTAAATAGTATGCCTATATATTTATAAACGAATAGATGCATGCATTTGAACGTTTAAGCATGCTGATATATATATATATATATATATATATACGGTTGGTGCAAAAATAATGACGTAATAATGTCGTTTTTTGACGTATTTTTTAACTTCAAAAAACGACATTATTACGTCATTATTTTTGCACCAACCTAATATATATATATATATATATATATATATATATATATATATATATATATATATATATATATATATATATATATTAGAAAATATAAACAAAGCAGTTTCTAAAGAATTAATAGATTAATGTTTTTAATACGCCATTTTTATTACTTCGAGGCTGTTTGAAATAGACACCCTGTTCTTTTAAACTTTCCCCAGTACGATGGCCTGTAGTCGTAATACACACTGTACTAACTTTTGTGTTCGTAAACAGCAATTTCTAAGATAGATTTTGTTTTAGTCCAACACTATTACTTATTATTCCAACATTATATTTTAGTGGATACACGTGTTTGAGTAGATGTCCTGTTTTTTAAACAGTCTGAATTAGATCTACCGACCTATGCACTCAAGGGTCTTAATAAAGAAAGTGAGCCCACCGACAGGTTCCTTGGCCATAGGGGTCTAATGCACACCGATCACACAGTTGCCCTTACAAAGCGGAAAGCAAATTTGAACCATTCCAAGGGCACATTCTCTTTATTAAGGGTCATGAATGCACAAGCCGATAGATATCTTTCTTTAAAAAATATCAGGGTATACACTCAAACACGTATATCCAGTAAAATATAACCTTCAAGAAATATTGGATTGAAATTCCTTATATATATATTAGGTTGCAAAAATAATGTCGTTTTCTCACATAGTAACATATGTGAGAAAACGACATTATTTTTGCACCAACCTTATATATATACTCGACTCTCCCGTCGGATTCGACGTATGAATATCAAGCAGCTCAGTTCCTAGGAACCGACGGCCCGACACCAATACATGAGATTTGATTACAGTGGTAAACGTTTTGTGCAGAACCATCCACACGTTTTGAAGGGATGGATACAGAGACTTGGTGCATATATATATATATATATATATATATATATATATATATATATATATATATATATATATATATATATATTCAATGGCGTCATATATATATATATATATATATATACACGAAGGTCAAGCAGCACAGTTTCTAGGAACCTATAGCCAGACATCAGCACATATGATTTGATTATAGTGGTGAAGGTTTTGTGCAAAACCATCCACATTTTTTGAAGGGCTGAATACAGAATCCTGGTGCACTACGTGCCACGAGATCCCCGAACGCACATCTGCAGGTTTTGAAATCAGTGTTGTCCTTCTCCTAAAGCATATATATATATATATATATATATATATATATATATACACACACACACACACACACACACATATATATATATATATATATATGAAGGAAAAAACACCTACTTGAAAAGTAGGAAATGGTTTAGGAGAGATAACAAATAGACAAAATTTATTAAGAGATACAAAGAACAGGAAATTGTGAAGAGCCTTGATCGCCAACGTCCTGAAGGGATGCAGCACATAGTGCGACACCGAAATCCGTAAGCGCATTGGGATAGCGGAAAAGGCCTTCCAAAAGTTCAACAAAGTACTAAGAAACTGTAAAACTTCGTTAGGAACAATGTAAAGAGTACTGAGCTGTTACGTAATATGAGTCTCCATATATGGCAGTGAATGTTGGACCATCTCTTCACAGATGAAGAAGAGACTTGAAGTAACAGAGACTTAGTTCTAAGGACGGTTGGTGAAAATACCATGGACTGAACATGTGAAAAATAAGGAAGTTTTGAAGAAAATGGGAACCGAAAAGGACACTTAAAATCGGCTATAACACAAGTTATATTAAAGGCGGCAATAAGCGACCTAATGAATTTATATCAATTTGATCGTCACAATTGACCATAGATTTTCGATTGGATTCAGATCAGGATTTGATGGTTGCCATTCTATTATCTTCTCTCTTTTATGCTCAAATAATTCACATGTAAGCTTAGATACACAAGAAGGAGCATTGTCGTGCATAAATACACACTTCACTTTGAAACTGCCAGACTGGGACTTGTACCATGCAAAGAAATTCTTTTTCATAAAATCGCAATAGTTAGCACTTTTCGGTTTAACTGCTTCATCGATTTTGAATGATCCAATAATGTTTTTATATCACAACAATATCACATCCTTGTTGCCTTCTTTTAGACACCAGTACGTCTGAATTGGATAAAATCCATCCTTTGGCCCATCCATCAGATCCATCAAATGTCACTCGTGATTTGTCCGTGAAAATTACTTTAGAAAAAGTCAATTTTCATGTATTTCTTGGCCCAATTTTGACGCTTTAAAATATTTGCTTTAAGGAAAAGAGGTTGCCTAGGAAATGTTTTTACAGATCATAATGCACAAAGCGTCTTACACCTTTTGTCCTTCTTGACTCTCTCAATTTCAGCCTTTTGTCCTTGTTAACTTTCTCAATTTCAGCCTTTTGTCCTTGTTAACTTTCTCAATTTCAGCCTTTTCAAATATCTGAGCGCTGGTTAAAAGTGATTGTTTCGCTATAACTCGCTTCAGTTTAGCATCTTTTCCTTTGACTCGAGTTTTCAACTTACTTATATTTTCAATAACCTTCTTTATCGTTCAATGATCTCTGCAAAGCTCCTTTGATATTTCCAAACTGGACATTCCCTCACTCAATAGCTTTCTTATTTTCCATTTTCAACAGTTGTTAGATCCTTCCTTTTACCCATGTTTCATTATATATTATGGACGAAAAGAAAAATAGATTTCAGAGCTCTTAAGTTTATATTAGTTTAATCTGAAAAATAAGTCAGTCCATTTTCGTAAATTCCAAATATCTCAAAAACTAAAAATGACAAAAGATTTAATTAAATATTTAATAAATATTTCTAAATGTTGAAATGAATATATTTGATAAATAAAATTTTTTTGAGTTATTGAGGTTTATTTGATTTGCAACAACTTCAGTCTGTATATATGTGAAGACTATGTACTGTGTAAGTGATGTTATATATGGAAAGCTTTCACAAAGTTTGTAGCACCAGGAAAGGAATTAGCAAAATATTTTGTACGTATTACAATTGTTTTATACGCACTTTGAAATAAAGTCTCTTGTGGCATGTATGTAATGTCTTCTGCGGTATGTACGTATATGCGTATATATTGATACCCGTCCCATTTTATCCAAAGCCAAAAAGTCTTTGGATATCTGTAAAACGAAAACCAATATCTCCTCAAGATACCAAATATTTCCCCACAATATAAATATACACGTGCATGTGTTTAATATATATATATATATATACATATGTCTGTATCATACGTGCATTAAAATCATTTAAACTGCTTTATCTGTTTACGCATATAAATGTCTTATATATATATATATATAGGCATAGCGAAAAAATTTTAATCACTGTCACTTTAGTTTAAGACTGGAACATATGGTTTCGATTTAAAACCAACCAGTCACATCATGTTGCTCTGTCGTTATCAGTTCGCTGACACAAAAGTTTTGTTTTTTTATTTAAGGAAGGTGCGTTTAATGGGTTGGGCAGTTACTGCATCGTGTTTGGTTTTTGTTTTTGCTTTGCAGAAAAGATTCAAATTAACGAAAGAAAGTCTATGCGAGGAATCATTTACAGATTTTGTTAAACGATGCCGACAGCCTGTGTGTATCTAAGTTTTTATTTAGCTTTTCTAGCTTCTGACTAAATTGTCAGAATGAACTTACACCATTTATATATATATATATATATATATATAATTAAAACGAAAGGGACTTGGATTTACTCAGAAAATAGTTTCCATATGCGAGCCTTCTAACCAGCAACAACAACATTTCCCGGAAGAGCAAGTCCTCACTTCTTTATTTATTCCTCGTCTTGATGAAAAGGGAAACAGGACCTTAAAATCTTCCTTTTCGTGCTTCAATTTAGTGAAAAGCTAATATATAATAAATATCATCAATCTTATTGCCAATATTGTAATCATTTTGTTGTATTTTTATTCCCCACTTTTCATTAGCCGGCCTATTAAATCTCTCTTTTTCTTTCTCTCTCTCTCTCTCTCTCTATGCTTCTCTCTGTCTATCTATTTGTCTTTAATAAGATTTCTCGAATATTCAGGCCGGTAGGTGAAAATAAATAAATATACTGTTTCATAAATAAACAGAATGTCTACTCAAATAGGGGGTATCCATTAAAAATAACGTTTAAGTAATAAAATTATATATATATATATATATATATATATATATATATATATATATATATATATAGTGTGTGTGTAGGGGGGCATTGCACTCAACACCCAGTCTTTTTCATGTCAAACGTAATCGAAGAGGCCATTACATACGCTATGTCCCTGATATTGGGCACTTTAGCCCATAAATATAACATACCTTAAAACTATATTTTATCATATATATATATATATATATATATATATATATATATATATATATATATATATATATTACGTTTATGACATTTTTGTAACCCTATATTCCCGTGTCATAAATCGATGTACTTTTGTTCAAAAGTAATG
Source organism: Acanthosepion lycidas (assembly GCA_963932145.1). Lineage (NCBI taxonomy): Eukaryota > Metazoa > Mollusca > Cephalopoda > Sepiida > Sepiidae > Acanthosepion > Acanthosepion lycidas. The sequence goes on along the minus strand of OZ010600.1, from coordinate 62,912,616 downwards.
AAAATGTATTAATATGTTTTACTTCATGAAAAAAGTCGCCTCAAACGGAAAATTCAGTTTCAAGGTAAAAAAAATTCAAATATTTCAGAGGCTTTATTTTTCCATTTGCTAATGATATAATTGGATAGTACTTATGTATTTTCATGCATTTAACAGTTTATAGCTATAGCATAACATACAATATTAGAAATAAATAAAAACAAGTTCTAGATGGTTCCATAAACCTGTAGAAGGTTCCAGGAAGTTCTAGAACTTTTCAGAAAGTTTTAGAAGCCTTTATCTTTGTTTGATTTCTTCCTTTTCTCTTCTGGTGTCTTCGAAATTTTTGGTTCCGTTGGTGATAGGAAACCCCCAGTTGGTACGGTCTTGCGGATTGTGTTTCAAACGATTTAGGCCCAGATCCAGTGGCTTTCAGTATTGTTTTGAGTTGGTCTTGAAGAGGTCAAACCCGTAGTCTTTTCACTGAAGGGAGCTCACTGAATAAGACTTGACGTGGAAACCTTGACTCTTTCAATCTCGCTATATATCCTGACCATCAAAGGCGGTATTTCATGATCAGCGACTCGATATTTGACTGTTAGGACTTTGTTGTTGGTCACATAGTATTACCATTTGATGTTTTAAGATTCAACGAAACTTTTGCTGGTAAAAGCGTTCTAATTTTCGGATGTCGCAATGATATAGAGTCCATGTTCCGCAGCCATATAGCAAAGTTGAAATGGCAACAGTATTATAAACCATAATTCTTGTTAAGTCTAAATGTTTGTTGTTTAAGACGCGTTCGGGTAGCCTTCCAAATACCTCGTGTACAACCCAGATTCTTTTTCGGAGAAATTCTTTCATAAAAATGCTTCATGGATATGGAAAATGCTCTCTTTTACGACGAGGTGTATCAGAGAGGGTAATATCAAAATCTGCTAAGATGGTATTTGGAGCTGGCTTTGTAAGGATCTTGGTTTTCTTGATGTTTATTGTAAAGCCCCAAAATGGTAGGCTATAATAAAGTCGTTCATAGTTCTTCTTTTGAATGATACAGGGCGACATTGTCATCCGCATATTGAAGTTCTGTGATATGTTGCGTGTGTGTTATAGATTTACATCGAAGTTTACTAAGATTGAAATGCCCTGCATCATATCGATATCAACTTCTGGATTGTTCGGAGGAAGTTTGTGAAGCATTGTAGACAGATGCAAGAAGAATAACATAGGTGGCAAGACGTATCCTTGTTATATACATACATATATATATATATATATATATATATATATATATATATATACACACACACATATATATATATACACACACAAACACACACACATATATATATATACACACACAAACACACACACACATATATATATATATATATATATATATATATATATATATATACACACATATATATATATACACACACAAACACACACACATATATATATATATATATATATATATACACACATATATATATATACACACACACACACACACACACACATATATATATATATATATATATATATATATATATATATATATATATTGGCGGTAAAACAAATATTCGTACACATACAAATCTTTAATTTATTGTATTTCCAACTAATGAATAAACATACTTTTCATATAATTATCTGTACTCAGATGTATAATAATTAATATGCATAGAAAACAGAAAAAATGATTTAATAGAAATAAATCCCATTTATTCATTTTAATGGGTAAAAAAAGTATTCGTACAATGCAAATTTGAGATTTTAAAATGTTTAAATTGTTTTAATACTCTATATTATTCATTGATATTCGTGCAAGAAGGTTATCTTCATGCCAAGAGGTAAAGAATTGAGAAATTCGCAAAATGAACTGATTGTTAAGCTATGGAAAAAAGGTAAATGTTACAGGAAAATATTCAATTTGCTACCATTAGTTCATTCATTGCAAGATATAAAAAAAACTCAAAACTGTTGAAAACCAAAGAAGAACAGGTGCACCACGGAAGATTTCTTCAAAATCTTCGAGGAAAAATAGTGCGTCAAATTAAACAAAATCCAATGGTTACTCGTCAAGAGTTGCAGGGTGATTTGCTTTCATCAGGGATCCGTTTCACTAAATGGACAATAAGCAATGAAATTCATAGGAACAATCTAAAGTCATGCTCCTCATGGAAAACTCCATTACTATTGAAAAGACAAAGAGATGCCAGGTTGAAATTCGTTCGTGAACATAAGGATAAAGACAAATCTTATTAGGAAAGCATATTATAGAGAGAAGAAACCAAAATTGAGTTGCTTGGACGTAATTCTAGAAATCATGTATAGAGAAAAGATGGGTGTGCCTTCAAAGAAAAGAACACAGTTCCAAAAGTGAAGTTTGGTGGTGATCATATGCTGGAAATTTTTTCTGCAAAAGGTACTGACAGCATATCAGTAATGGATGATAGAATGAATATTTTGGAAGCAAATTAAATGATTTCTGTTGAAAATATTGAACTTCTTCCTGATTGGATCTTCCAACAAGATAATGATACTCAGCAAACTACAAAATCTACGAAGAAAATACTTGCCGAAAATGATGTAAATATCCTGAAATGGCCAAGTCAGTTTCCAGATTTAAACCCAATCGAGAATCTGCGGAGTTATTTGAAAATTCAAATGCAATCGAGAGCTCCAAGAAATATCTCGGATCTGAAGACCAGATCCGGAGAAGAATGGAAAAAATACCAACTAAAATTTGCAAAATTGAGAACTATAAGAAGAGGTTGATTGCTGTAGAAGTGAATAATGGCTATTCTACAAAGTATTAAATGAAGATTATGTATTATTTTTTTAAATTGTACGAATACATTTTTCGCCAATTAAAATGGGATTTATTTCTATTAAATCAATTTTCCCTATTTTCTATGCATATTTAGTTATAATGCATCTGTGTATATTTAATTATATGAAAAGCGTGTATATTCATTAGTTGTAAATGCAATAAATTATATGAAAAGCGTGTATATTCATTAGTTGTAAATGCAATAAATTAAAAATTTACGAAATTGTACGAATATTTCTTTCACATCACTATATATATATATATGTGTGTGTGTGTGTGTGTGTGTGTCTATATTTCTGAGATGAGATATTATGTACAGTATTTACATTATTCGGACTATTGTCCTCATCTTTGTCGCCATATTTATCACAACGTTTCGGCCGTTGTACGCTCCGATCTTCTTCAGGTGGTTGGAATGTCGAACTGAACCCTTTATTTCGCTGACTGGGGTAGACTGTTCTAGTTCCACGTGCCATGTTTGATGGATGTCAGTTATCAGTTATCTCCTGTTAATTTCCCTCTGAAAGTTTCCCACTGCCTTAACCGGGTATTGAACTCACACTCTTTGGGTCCTGTCACTGGATCTAACCAACGCCTTGCAATTTTGTTGTTATCATTCCATGTTTTTACCAGAGCTCATATTGCAACTTTGTTGTTATCATTGCTTTTCTCTGGCACTCCTTATTACTGGTCCCCATATTGTATTTATTTCTATGCTTGGTCGGCTCAGGAGATTTTTGTAGCCTAGCATATGTGCTGATTTCTTAATATGAGCTCTGGTAAAAACATGTAATGATAACAGCAAAATTGCAATATGAGCACTGGTAAAAAACGGCTGCTGAAGACATTAGGTTTATAATACCCAGAAATTCATACCCAGATGTCCTCAAAGACACATGGCACAGTGGATAAAGGCGTTGGTTAGATCCAGTGACAGGACCCAAAGAGTGGCACCAAGATTTCCCGAGAGTAACAACACACTCCCATTCCTCTATGTTCTAATATCTCGAACAGGGCATGGGTTTAAGACATCCGTATACTGTAAACCGACATTCACTGGACAGTACCTCAGTTTCAACTCCCACCATCCATACACCGTAAAGAAAGGGATCGTCCGTTGCTTACAACACCGAGCAAAAGTCATAAGTGGCGACCCAGAGACGTTAGATAAAGAATTGGTCAGTATAAGTAGTACCCTACAACGTAACAACTACTCTGGGTACATGGCAGCAACCTCCAAAAACTGGGATAAGCGAGTACAAGAGGAGGAGGAGGAGGACAACAACACTCAGAAAACAGTATGCCTGCCTTATGTGAAGGGGGGTATCAAAAAAAAAAAAATAGAAAGGATCTGCGGTTCATATAACATCAGGTCAACCTTCAAAAGCTTGACGACACTTCGCAGATATCTCTCCCGAGTAAGACCCCCCTATAGAGGAGAATATGACTAAAGACAGTGTGTACGCTATCCCATGCAGCTGCAGAAAGAAATATAAAGGAGAGACAGGACGTCCCCTTAAGGTAAGGCTTCAAGGACACCAGAAAGCTGTAACACGAGGGGAAGTGAAAAATCAGGCGTGGCTGACCACATATGGAGAGAGAAGGGAGATCACCGCCTTCTGTGGGATGATGTTGAGATCATAGACAAGGAACACCATTGAAAAATTCGTAAACTTAAGGAATCAGCACATATGCTACGCCACAAAAATATCCTGAGCCGACCAAGCATAGAAATAAATACAATATGGGAACCAGTAATAAGGAGTGCCAAAGAAAAGCAATGATAACAACAAAGTTGCAGTATGAGCTCTGGTAAAAACATGAAATGATAACAGCAAAATTTCAATATGAGCACTGGTAAAAAACGGTTGCTGAAGACATTAGGTTTATAATACCCAGAAATTCATACCCTGATGTCCTCAAAGACACATGGCTCAGTGGATAAAGGCGTTGGTTAGATCCAGTGAAAGGACACAAAGAGTGTGAGTTCAATACCCGCTTAAGGCAGTGGAGAAATTAACAGGCGATAACTGACATCCACCAAACATGGCACGTGAAACTAGAATAGTCTACCCCAGTGAGCGAAATGAAGGGTTCAGTTCGACATTCCGAGCACCTGAAGAAATATGGCGACAAAGATGAGGACCATTGGGTTTCACGCTTTTGCGAATATTTTAGCTCTATCACTGATGTTGAGCGCTTTCCACTAAGTACTGCACATACAATAAAAAAAAAATATATATATATATATATATATATATATATATATGGTGATGTGATGGACTCTCCCGTCGTTTCCGACGCATAAGGGTCTATTAGAACAATTCATGGACGCCAAAAGGCTGACTACCTGTAAATATGATTTGATTATTTTGATAAAGACCTGCAGAACCAACCAGAGAAACCGAATACAGAAAACGGGTACACATTGGGTGCCACAAGGGCTCCAAACGACCCTCCTCATGATTTGTATTTTCTCTAAAATTATTACGAACCAAGTCTAAAGAGCTTAGTCTGCCCTACTATTTAACCCATAGCCAGGAGAAGACAGAAGATAGGGATTCAAAACTTTCTCAAGCGTATTTGCGCACAAATGACGAACTAGACTGAAATTCGAAATCGGTTCTCCGATTTCTCATTGCGAGCCACTATCCATTGCGAACCGCGACTAGCATTTATATATGGTGATTTTTTAAACCTAGCTTAGATTCGGTACAAGGCCGAGAGTATGGGGCACCCAGTGAGGGTCGAACTCATGATTCAGTTGTAATTGTTCCAGCGAGACGAGTTTGCTAACCATTACACCACGGCTGCATTCCCAGCCGGCGCTTATATATGGGTGATATACATGTTTATTTTATATATTTTTGTGGGTATTGTTATTGCGTGCATGTGTTTCTGTAGGCGAATATATATGTATATGTTTTAATTCCTGTCGCAGATAGAGTGAGAATCTCTAGTGAAATGCGCGCAAAAAGTTACTGGTGCAAGAACATTGTAAGCCATCATTCGTAAATATCGTACCACCAACAAATAAATTTAAATGTTTATTTTAACACGCAAAAGACATTGTTAATCATTTACACCCTAAAGTGACATGTTTACATTTTAGGCGGGACCTTGTAAGCAAAGAATAGCAATAAATTCATAGCTATGTGAACCATGCAAAGAAGGTCGTGTATCTGGACCTTATTATTTCTGTCTGAAGATCAAATGTCAATAACACATTACTAATATAAAGTCTGGAATACTTTCTTAGCCACATCTCAGATGTACTGTAATTACCAGTGTATAACATGCATCACTAACTAAATTCGTGGTGTGGGGGGATTCTCTCGTGGGCAATTCGCACTGACTTTCTAGAATCTGTAGAAGTTAAATTTGTTCAGGTTTTCTATTCAGTTTTTATTGATTAAAAATAAGTAGTTACGTAGTTTATATTAAATTATTATTACTATTTTGAAAAGCAAGATTTACGCAGTATTTATAACAATCGGGCAGCCATATTCACACAAAAATGCCATAATCTTCTGTCGTATATAAGCAGTACTTGGGCATCTTGAGGTGGTGTAATGATTAGCAAGCTTGCCTCGCTAGAACAATTACGACTGAGTAGTGAGTGGGAACCCCATAGTTTCGGCTTTGTGCCATATCGAAGGTACGCTTGGAAAATCACTGTATAAGCCCATACTTGGAAAAATAAATTATAAACACATTCATATTACATTGGCGACTTACCTACTTCTCTATAACTTGGCAAGAAAAGAGCATCACGATCAGATACAGAAGATACTACATCACGGACGGGACGTACAGGAAGGAAGAGTATAGGACATCGTTTTTGAATTAGTAGTCCAAGATGGCTGCGGGTGACGACAACATCTACCACGCTGGCTACATAAATGAAACTCTCATGATATCTATCTTTGAAACGACAGCAGTAATAAAAATGTACTTAATATATATGTGAATATATGTAAAACGAACAAATGCAGCAATTGGTTATCGTTTAAACTTATTCTAATACCAAAAAATTGAATACGGTCAAAACCAAATCAGTAAATCTCGACTAAGAGAAATACAATATCCTTTAACAAGTGTTTCAATAATTGATTGAGATTGTATGTGAAAGACTGAAATTATCAATGACCCCAGTAGTAATATCACTGATGACACACACACGAGAGTATCTTTGCGAAGTACGAGGTGTAAAACACGACGTAATTTTTTGAATTAAAAAAAAAAAAAAAAGAATACAGGGAAGAGTTGACGTGCGACATCACGTGTGCCATAGGATGACAGGTAGATAGACGCGCACAACCGTTCAGTCGAGTGGCAGGCTGCAAAGAAGCCAAACATATGGGCGCTCCACTCAGCGATTGCGCCATCGAGGAACAACCCGCCGTAGTTCGCTTTCTGTGGGCAGAGGAAGTCAAACTTGTGGAAATCTATCACGGGATATTGGCGCAGAATGGAGCACCCTCCATGAATCAACGAAAGGTGCATGATTGGGTAGAACGCTTTAAAGAGGGAAGAACACGTGTAACAGAGGAAAGTCGATCAGTCGCCCATCAACATCACCCACAGAAGAATGCAGTCTGAGAATGGATGCTTTGACCAGGGAAAGTCGGCGAATCCCGTTAGCACAAGTGACGGAAAATTGTGGCCATCAGCTCTGCATCGGCACAAGCCATTGTTATATAGGAATAAAGTGTCGGTGCCCAAACGAGTTTGAAAATAGATCGCCTGTGAGCAAACACAGTCGATCCTATTATTGAATTAAGTAGGCCATGTGACCATAGAGGAAACGCATAAGTAGGAAGTCGCGTGGCGTCTAAATGATCGTTATATCTACTCTATCCTCTATACTATTCGGATCTTCATTTCTAGTCTATCCTCTATTACTATACGGGCAGCAATTCTCTACTCTATTCACTATACCATTTCTCTATTCGAATCACTATACGGTGATTACTACTCGAGCGAGTATTAACGAGCAAGTATTATTAGTGCGAGTGTTATTCGAAGGCGTCTGACACCAGCAATGTTCAACGGCGTTACGATAGTTGTATCTGCGATTACAAAGTCTCTACTACAATAAATATTACGAAAGTGACAACGAGTATTCATTGGCATTACAAAAGCGGCAACCCGTGTTCGTTGACATCACAAAATCCATAATACCTGATAACTTGGGGTAACGCAAAGTTTTTTGCGCTTTGGGTGCCCAAACGAGCAAGCGGGGCAGACGTGACTTCGTGAGCAACCGAAAAGCTTCTTTACAGAAGGAATGTGGAAGCTCGTTGAACCAAAGCAAAAGTGCGTCGCCATGCAGGCCGAATATGTCATTTGTTCTGCATCAGTGGAAATGCGGGTGTTGTATGGAAATTACATTTACATTTTAATCTACACTCGTATATTGTAATTATTATCAATACATCGAACATATATCATGGGTCTGGTAAAATTATTGAAAGATTTTGTGACGAACTTTAATTTTAGAGACCGCAAAAACGGTGTCAAAATGACAGTTTTTCCTTTGATACCGCTATTATTTTGTACTAACTTCACTCCTTCGGCAATGTTTCTTTACAAGATTATAAAAATAGGTGAACCAAGTGCAACGCAATATTTTTATTTACTTTTTATAAAGATTTATTATTTATAATTTTATAAAAGAATAAATGTGAAAAGAATTTTTTATATATATTTTTTTAATTACAAAATATGTAAGTCATTTACCATGCAATAATTATTACTTACGATTTTATAAATAACTTTTTCTTTTATTTCATAATTTTAGGAAAAATATCAATCGATTGCTGTATTTAAAAAATCCACGGAAAATGCATTTTTCAAAGTTCAAAAATGCAGTTACACGTCCTTATCTGTTGATTTAAATTTTCTTGTTCACAGATATTTTTTATTTATGAATAAAAAATATTTTCATAGTTTTTGGTTTATAACTTGATAAATGATAAACATTGCACTGGTTCACATTTTTAGGGCGCTTTTTTAGAATGTTGTAAATATAAAATTATTCTTGTAAATAAACAACCTAATAAATAAATAGTGTTTAATATGTTCGCTGTAAATTATTAAAAATGAAAGAAAATGTATAAATTCACTTACATACGTTTGGGTTCTATTAAAATTCTAATTATCGCATTTTAAAACAACAAACATTACCGAGGGAGTGAAGGTAGTTAAAATAATAGCGGTGTGAAAGGAAAAATAGTCACGTTTTATTATGGGCACAAAAGTTAAAGTTTACCTATTTTGTTCTCTATGTGAGTCATGCAGAAATATATTTAGGTGGGGACGAAGAATGCTTCTACATCCCATGATTTCACAAATCCATACCCATGTATATCACTTAACCAAAACTCTAAACCAAGTGATCCCACCTAACTTACAATATAAATATAGCGTTAATTCCACTAAAGAATTTCTTGAAATACTACAATCAGATATGTTTATTTGAGTAGTATTTCGTCAGGTTTATTTCAGCACTGTATTTACACTCTCGCCTCGTTAGACGTTGAAAGTCTTTTCGATCCATGTCCCTGTAAAAGAAACTATAGACATTAATTCTTTTATGTGCCGTAGTCCATTCAGAACATAGGCTATCATGGCTCTCAACTTCCTCCTGTCCATTGTAGCTATTAATAAGTTTTGTCTTTTTGTTATTTCTCCCAAACCGTGTCATGCTATCCATTTGCTGAAGCCCATCAAATATTTTACGTTTTTTTTTTCCTCCGTCTTTCTGTCCTTGAAACTGTCCAGTGAGTATCAGATTTCCCAAGCCTTCTTTCCTTATTACGTACCCCATAAATTTCAACTGCCTTTTCCTGATGCTAAGTATAAGTTTTCTTTTTGTTTCCATTCTTCCCAAAACCTCGCCGTTGCTCACGTGTTCGGCCCATCGTATCTTCAGCATCCTTCTGTAGAATCACATTTCTGTTGCATCAAGTCTCTTCTTCAACACTGAAGAGATTTTCAATCATTCACTACTGTACAGGAGGATAGATATCACGTAAGAGTTCGGTATTTTTTTTTTTTTTTTTTTTTTTTACAAAACGCAGATAAGCAATCTTCTCTCCCACCTTTTAATAATAGAACAACAATTCTCCGTAAAACTTATTCCATCCTACCCGAGAAAAATGATTTATTATTATTACTGCAAAGACACAAAGTAAGTGTTTTCCCTCTCGGTCGTACGTGATCCAATTTCGTCAGGAGTAATATATATATATTAAATGTTAGATATGCACTAGAAAGCGACAATGTCCTAAAGTGATTGGTTGAATCGTTTTCTACGGGTTATCAACCCTTTGTAGGTTATTTAAAGCCAGAAAATATTCTTAGAGTCTAACAATATGTAAGAGGGTTAATAATGATTTTTTTTATAGAAGACTTACTAATTAATCCATAGATGAGGAGAAGAGGTAAATTAATAACTTTCCCATGTGTATTTGCGCGTAAGGGAATATAACGAACACAACAGGAATTGAAATTCGGCTTTCCGATTAATAATTCCGAACCATTATCAATTACATCACCAGCACATCAATGATTACAGCACTTCGTATTCCCAAGCGGTCACCCACCTAGGTACTGACCAGGGTCGACGTAGCTTAACTTCGGTGATCGTACGGGAACCGTAATGTGGCCGTAAACTTGTATTTAATGGAAATCGAGTCTTTCAGTTTGGAACGAACCTGTGTGCCTCTTATATTGAATGAACCGCCATTAAAATAGTTTGATATTGACCGCCTAGCTACGAGAGACTGCTCATTAAAGCTTATACTATGATATACTATGATAATAGTCGTGGCTGACGGATAGAAAATAAGTCAATATCTGATCAGTATCGACTGAGTCACCGTTGAGAAGGAATATGAGGTTGTAAGACCCGAAAACCCCAATACCTAAGCGGATCATCAGCCTTCCCTGACGATCCGCTTAGGTGAAACCTTGGTAGGTTTGTCTGGCTCTCTAGGTTTAACTAGGTCTGCTCTACTTACTGTATCGAGCACTTTATTTAGTTATTTTGCCTACTAGTATCGGGGCTTTTTCCTTTGGGCCTTGGACTTGCATGCTGGGCGATTATTTTCGGCTGACGTACATGTTCTTGGTTCTTTCTTTTTTATATACATTTTTTTCACTTTGGTATTGGTTTGATTATTTGCAAATCAAGACACCGAGTGACTGAAAATATTTTTGATAATGCATTTCGTCATTCAAGACTTTATCAGACCCAAAAACAAAAGAATGTATTTGTATTTGTGTGTAGGCTTGAATAATGAAATCTTGGTACCTCCTGGCGTTTGCTATGATTCGAACTAAGAATTGTAAAGAAGAGATACCAGAATAAATATTAACAACTTTTTTTAAAACTCATTCATTTTCTGTCTTCTTTAATCGCAAGAAACGCTAGCTTAGGGGGAAAAAAGTTCTAAGATTAATTATTTAGGCGTACACACAAATAAACACACACTCATTTCATGAAACGTTTCCATTTTTTCAAATTCTAAAAACTGTCAGGATTTCTATATCCTAATTTAAATAAACACACACATATATGTATATGTGTGTGTGTATATATATATATATATATATATATATATATATAATGTAATTCTATTCATACTCGGTGGGTGAAAAAACCTGGATAGCATAAGTTTATTATTAGACTAAATGTTGTCTTTTACTTTTCTTATTTTTTTTTAGTCATGTGTTTTATACCTTTTAAGTTTATAATTTTAGGTTTTATCAGTAATAATAAATTTGTTCCTCGTTAATTCATCCTTAGCTAGTTCATCCGGATGATCCCATGAGGTGAAACCTAGGTAGGTAGTACCTGGCTTATTAGGATTGATTTATTTTAGCTCGATTCTTAGACGCCAACAGGCTGACTACCTTCAAATATGATTTGATTATTTTGATGAAGACCTGTGCAGAACCAGCCAGAGAAACCGAATACAGATAACGGGGGTACACGTTGTGTGCCACAAGGCCTCAAAACGACCCTCCTCATGATTTGCATTTTCTCTCAAATTATTATGAACCAAGTCTAAAGAGCTTAGACTGCCCTACTATTTAACCCATAGCCAAGAGAAGACAGAAGAGATGGATTCAAAAGTTTCTCAAGGGTATTTGCGCATAAGTGAAAGTGACGAACTCGTTGGAAATTCGGAAACGGTTCTGTAATTTCTCATTGTGAGCCACCGGCATATATATAATTTATTCGAAAATTATAACAAATATGTTATAAAGTCACTACAAAGATTGCCATATTGTTTCAACATTTTTGGTGTCTTATCAAGTGATGGTGCTGAATGTAGAATAAAGGATAAGACACAAGTGCTGAAAGAAAATGGCTATATTTTCTAATTTAAGAATAGTATTTTTTGGTTATTGGAATTTATTCCGTATACATCAATCATATATATATATATATATATATATATATATATATATATATATATATATATGTGTGTGTGTGTGTGTGTGTGTGTGTCGCGACCGCCATTAGCCGCTCCTTAAATAAACGACCTTGATCTTTCACAACCCCTGATCTCGCAGATTTAAGTCAAGCAACATGCGAGAAATCGGACGACTAGTACAATATGGTTGAGTTCAAACCGTACATTGTGAGCATCGGATTAGGCAGCGCTTTTCAAACATCGAACAACATTGGGATTAATTTATTAGGCCAGTGCAAAAATAATGACGTAATAATGTCGTTTTTTGACGTTAAAAAATACGTCAAAAAACGACATTATTACGTCATTATTTTTGCACCAACCTAATAATATCTACGGTTTTCTACTCCCTCTAGACAGGGAGTGCTTGAATAAATCGTTTTACATATTGTTAGCCCCTTAATTTCGTCCCAAACCGGGCTGCTCGGCCCGGGGGCTAGGATCAAAGTCTAGTACGCTACCTTTGTGAGCTCCCGCTGCCTTCGTCGAGAGAATACTCTTCGGCGTGATCCCGTTTCCGCCGTCGATCCACCATGGAAGACGTTTTGCCTGTCTGACCCAGCTTCAAGTGCTACCCTTCGGCGCGATCCCGTCTCCATGGTCGATCCGCCCGGGAAGGCGTAACACTACTCCGACTGTTTAGGGATTTTGCCTACGTCAAGTGTTACCCTTCGGCGCGATCCCGTCTCCGCTTTGAAGTCGTATCGCTATTTTGACTCTGCCCTCTTTAGGGACTCGTCCTAACCGTTTCAACGAATCGTCGTGCCACATCGATCAACCTGCAGTCGACCAACTACCGCCGCTGACCAACTCTATATTTATTTCGCCGATACGACCGAAATCAACTACTCCTGCAAAGAAACCAGTCATACCGGACCCGACACCAATACGAACATATTTCTCCAGAGTACACTCTTGTACATTTTGGATAAATAAAATCGACGTTTTTTTTTCTTAAACCTTTGTCCCCTCATTGTCTTAGCTGTTCACACCTTTCTTCGTAAAGCTTGCGGGGGCGACATCCTTATCGGCCTCGCAACACACGTCATATATATATATATATATATATATATAAAAATAAATAAATAAAGGTCAAGCAGCTCAGTTCCAAGAAACCGACAGCCAGACACCAGCACATATGATTTGATTATATTGGTGAAGGTTTTGTGCAGAACCATCCACACTTTTTGAAGGGCTGAATACAGAGAACAGGTGCACTACGTGTCACGAGGTCCTCGAACGCCTCTCTGCAGGCTTTGAAATCAGAGTTGGCCTTCTAAAGCATATATGTGTGTGTGTGTGTGTTTCTATTATAATTTTTAAATAAATAATTATATTAGGTTGGTGTAAAAATAATAGTTTTTTTGACATTTTTTAACGTAAAAAAAAACGATATTTTTGCACCAACCTTATATATATATATATATATATATATATATATATATATATATATATATATATATATATATATATAACGCCATTGAATTATATATTTATAAGTGAACATTGAATTCAAGGCTCACAGGCGACAGGCTGTTTCATGTTAAACGCAATCAGGCCATATATATACGCCCAATAAACAGTACTAATAGTTGCATGTATAGCCAGATAGCCACGCCTACTTAATTTTTTTCGAGTCAAGAAAAATCCTTATTGTAATCCAGCAAAAATTGCAGAGCAATGTAACATCAATAAATTAAAAGGAATAAAACGTCTTAAAACTCACAAATCAGTTGCTTATTTTGACATCTTATGTTCTTAACAAAAGGCGGAAAGTGCCACACCGAAATCGGCGCATTTGGGATAGAGAAAGACGCCTTGCAAAATATTAACAAAATAGGAAAATTTCATTAGAAACAAAGAGAAGACGATTACATGTTTCTTCAGAACAAATGGTAATATCAGCCATTTCCTTGTAAGGAAACATTTTCCATTCATTGACCGAGCAGCCGGCACTGCTTTTAGTTGAGATTTATAAAATCTTTCTCTTAAAACAAATTTTCAGGAAAATAGGATTCTCAAGTTTAGTAGCTGTTATCACTGTCCTTGTATTGATAGAGATTTCCTGCCTAACCATTTATTTAAAGTAGTGTGGAATATCAACATCTTGATTATGTCATTATTCTCTCTTCGAATTATACGTACTAACCAATTTAGCTTTTGCCGTTGTTGAAAGTCCGAGTAATTTAGTTTCTGTTACTTGGTAAAGTTCTTTATGATTCTGTAGAACCAGTCTACAAGGTTCGAAAAGGGATAATCCTCGCTAAGACGTACAGGCTTCATTCGCTCGAAGCCAGTTTTAATCAGTGGTCTGAGAATGCTAAGCATTTCTAAATGAGTTAGACGCCATGCATGGCATTCATATTAAAGTTTCAATCTGAATGCGTTCCTATGATAGGAAAAATACTATTACTGGTTTTCTTAAAGAAAATATTACTAAAGGTCCCCCGAGGATAAATTTTATATTTCGAACTGTAATGACAACTGTAAAATCGGCCATTAAACCTTTAATCTTACGAGTCCAATTAAATCCAACTTAGAAGATGGTGATGGGTTAATATTAGTAAAATATATGTCAATCCAGATTAGTTGCCAATTTCAGTATCCGTTAGAAAAATCATATCGTTTAAATTGCTTATTAAAACGTGATGTAAACCACTCCTACGTCAGTCTAGCGTTATGCCATCTGTCGGCAAATTTCTAAAAGTGTTCTTTGCAGCGATGCTCGTATTTACAGAGATCAACTGTTGTTTTCTCACCATAAGCACAGAGGGAAGATTGACGATGTTCTTGTATTATTTTAGTGGAGTCTTTTTTTTTTTTTTTTTTTTACTTTCAAGAAACCGAGACAGGTGCAGCTTATATTTCTTTACAGTAAATGGTTCTACACGAAAATAGAAACAGAGAGGCAGAGGGAAAGAGAGAGGGGGAGAAAGAGAGTCGGGTAGTGTTGTCAAAATAAATTTCTGCATTTATGTTCAGGTGTGAATAATGATAGATATATTTATACCAAATGGAAGAAAGAATTTGATACTTAACAAATCGAGCTTGTTTAATAGTTCTCGGAACTGGTAGGGGTGCTTGGCAACTTTTGAGTGAAGCAAAGTAAAGTAAATTAAAGCAAAGTGCGGTGGAAAGCAATGCAAAATGGAAAGCAAAATTTAAAAAAAAATAAAGCATAGCACAACGAAAGAAAGTTAAGCAAATGGAAAAAGGCAAATCAGAAAAAGTAAAGCAAATTGGATAGAAAATAAAACAAATTGCAATAAAGCAAAGTAAAGCAAAATGAAGTATACTGAATTACCTCAAAGCAAAGTGACAGAAAGCAAAGAAAATAAAAGTAAGCAAATCAAATTGGAGCAAAGCAAAGCAATTCGAAGGAAAATCATGTGAAAGTAAGTGAAATCACAGTGAAGGAAAGTATAATTGAAGCAAAGGAAAGCAAAGAAAAGAAAAGCAAAGATGTTATGACGAACGAAAAGTTTTTCTTCCTCCGTATGAGTTCGAATCCTCGTAAGCCAAGTTTGTTATGGAGTAGTTTCACAGTGGAGGCTTGTATTTGTACTAAGTCGGTCCTAAAATAGGTTCGACGTACAAAACGTTAGGAACTTGATATAATAGGTAATGACGCAGAGAAATCTAGTTGTGGTCGCTGATACTTTAGTATCCGACTAACGGTCGTCTGGCATCGAGCGACTCTCGTTACTCTTACTACTCCTACTTATTATAGGTGGGAGAGTCTATTAACTATAGAATAGGTGTGTTCCACTATAACAAAAGCAAACGGAAGCAAATCAAAGGAAAGCAAATTGAAGTGAATGAAAGGGCATTAAACTAAAGCAACGTAATTAAAAAGCAAAGTAAAGCAAAGTAAAATGAAGCAAATTAAAATACAGTAAAACGAAAAAGCGAAAGAAAGTGAAAGAAAGTGAAACAAGCGAGAGTAAATAAAGTAAAATCAAAGAGACTTAAATTAAAGCAAAGTAAAAGCAAATGAAATAAAGGCAAATAAAGCAGAGGGATGCAAAACAAAAAGAAGCAAAGCAATGTTAAGCAAAGTAAAATGAAAAAAAAAAGTCAAGCAAAGTAAAGTAAAATAATCAAAACCAAAAAATTAAAAGAAATAAAATAATAAATAAATAAAAACAAACCGAAGCAAAGTAAAGAAAAACAGAGCGAGGGAAAGCAACGTAAAGATTAGTAATTAAAAAAAAAAAATAAAGCAAAGTGATAAAAAAACAGAGCAAAATACAGTAAATCAATGCAAAATGAAGGAAAACAACATAAAGTTAAAAACAGAAGAAAACCTCAAAGTAGAAACATTCGATTGACTGATATAAACAAACCTACGACAATTTTACTTTTTAAACGATATTTATAGCAGACCCCAATGTTCGTTATTTCTGGGATTTCCTAAGATAAACTGAATTAATTTTAATTTTTAGATGTGCCGAACTAATAATACAAAGTAGAGGACTAGTAAGGTGGCTAGATCCCGCCACGGCACCGGAAGTCAAGAACGGGTGGTGAGGTGCGGAGAAAAAATATTATACTATATTTGTCATTATCCGGGGTCGTACAGGCCGAGAAAATTCTTGCTCACGTGTCTACATTTAGAGATAATTTCCGTTCTCCAGTTCAACAACATCGCTCTGTCCTGAAATGTAGCTATCGCCTAAATCAGCTATATATGTGTGTGTAAGATGGTCGGAAAATTACTGTACCAAAGTATAAATACATATATATAATGACTGACAATACTTCATCTAATAAAAAAATTCACATGATATTACTGCCACTAATACTAGTAGTGGAAATAAAGCAATTAAAAAAAAAGAAACACGAGTCAAAAATGAATAATGGTTAACAATGCTTCATCTAATAAAAATTCCACGTAATATTACTTCTACCAATAGTAGTGGAAATAAAATAATTTAAATTAACATCTAAGAAATATTTGTCAAAATGAAGAATGGTTGAGAGTGTTTCATCTAATAAAAATATGTTAACATCTATACTTAAGAAATACTAGCATTTTTCTGCTATCAGTAATATTGGTATTGTTAGCATAGACCTCACGGTCGAAACCAAGTTAGTGCGATAGGATACAGTGTTTTACCATTTTTGTATATATATATATATATATATATATATATATATATATATATAATTATTTATTTTTAAAGAAAAAAAAATTTATAACATAAATATGTTATAAAATCACTACAAAAATAGCCATTTTGTTTCAACACCCTCGGTGTCTTATCAAGTGATGACGTTGAATGTAAAATAAATGGTTTTAAAAGTTTCAAATTAATTAATAATCCTACGCAAGGGGAAAACGTTGTTACAAAGGCTAGATGGACCAATCAAAACACAAGTACAGGAAAATTCAAAAAGCTCGATAACGAAGTCATGTTATAATATCTATTCAGATGTTTAGTATTAAAAAATAATTTATTCCAACGAATAATTACTAAATTATATGATAAAATTTAATATTAAAATTTAAAACTGCTAATTACAAAATCAAAATTTAACATTTATTCGCTATCAAGTTTACAACTATAAAATTACTGAGGAGAAAAGAAGAAATATATATGTTATTCAATTTATTTTTTCATTGAAGTTACTTTAGCTATATTTAATATCCGGTCTTTTTACAATGTATACATTTTAATCCTCATGGTGTGTAAATGGGGTCCTAAACTCACGCGTAAAACAAACGCAGTCAGATTCTAATACATAAGCACCAAGACATATACACACACAAAAAAGGGACAAGACAGAGAACATCTCCACGGTCTGTCATGAAAAAAAAGGGTGGGGAATGGGAGAAGGGAAACCAACACACACGTACATACATACATACATAATTAAAAGTGGATGCACTTTCCATACACATAGATACATATAAATACATGCACACACATCCACAGACATTGACCCAGACAGTTGGATACCCCAACCGATAAATATTTAAGACAGAAAATGTCATTGCATGAATGTTAACAACCTATTGAAATCTAACTTAAGCGAGTTAATATACAAAGATAAAAATGATTAAAATTAATATTATTTAATATATTAAAATAGTGTATGTAAAAAAAAAAAAAAAACGGACATTAAAGTCAACACCCATCGGTAACTACGATGTCCACCTCATATACATATAAGTATATACACAACCACACACACATACACACACATATATACGCATACAAATATATATATATATATACACATATATACATACATATACATACATATATACATATATATACATATACACATACACATACATATACATATATACATACACATACACACATACTCACACATATACATAAATATACATACATACATACACGCCGAAATATCTACACATACATACATAAACATATACATACGTATACATTTCCATGGTATCAAGTACACAAACACATACATACACATATACATATATGTACCCACAAATATACACACAAATATGTGTACACATACTTACAAATAAATACATATATACACAGCAATACACAAATATAAACATATATACACACATATATACTAACCCATGTGGCCGTAATGACATACCCAAGTTTCCCTACCTAAACGTACACCTAAACAATTTCATATACAGTAGGTGTCAACATACATATATACAACTGCAAACCTACATAAGTAAACACACACACACATATATACATATATATATACATACACATACATACATACATATACACACACACATATATATACATATATATATATATATATATACATATATATACACACATACATACATGCACACACACATACAGAAATATACATACACATAAATATCTACATAAAAATACTTATCTATAGTAATAAATGCACATATATACGTACATACACATAAATGCAACGACATTTGACCAAAAACATATATAAATATACAGACATACATACACATACATAGGCATAGACATACTTCGATATACATGCAAACGAAAAAATACACATATCCTAACATACATATATAAAAAAAAACAAAAAAAACCCCATCCATACCAACATAAATATACGTAAATAAAATTAGGTACACAATATAACAATACACATACAAACATATACACATATATATATATATATACATACACATACATCTACATATATTCACATATATATATATATATATATATACGTACATATACATATATATATATATATACCTACACATACATGCACACATACACATACATGCACACACACACATATATATATATATACACACATACACACACATACACATACACCTACACACACATATATATATACACATACACACATACATATATATATACACAACTACATAAACATGCAGACACTTACATATATACACACATAAAAAAATATATATACATGCATATAAGGATACATACTCACATATCTATACACACACATACCCACATCTACAAATACACATACATACACATATACACCAATATTTTTAACCTCTTTTCTTCTTCTCCTCCTTTTCACCTTCTTACTTTATATATATATATATATATATATATATATATATATATATATATATATACACACACACACACACATACATATATATATATATACATACATACACGCACATACACAAATATATCTATAAACACACAAACAAATACACACACATACATATATACATATATATATATATATACAAAACTTACCAACATATTAATACATTAAAATACAAACATACACATTTCGCAGTACAAACACACATAACTACACATAAATATATACATATATATACATACACATACAGAAAAATGAATAACATTATGTAGTTATACCATACACATTCATATCGTCAGATTGACCATCAGGCAATAAAAGTTATAATCTATTAAACTTACAGCTACGTATCATTATCATTTAAAATATACGACCCCTATAATAAGTTAAATTTATAACGGTGTTTATAATTAACCGTTAGTTCATATCTTTGATTTAAGAGATCAGCCTTGTTTTTAAATCTAATAATTTCAAACTTTTCGTTAAGACACAGGTAACATGGGGAATATAGGGATTTACATGTCCGGGCTTTCTTAATCAATGCCCAATTAACCGTAGATGTTTTGTTCTTTTCTTTTAGGTTCCAAAAGTACTTGGACAGTGAAGTCATGTACCTATAGTCACAGTTTTTGAAAGATTGCATATGCCCCCGCCAGCGTTCTTTGAATGTATTCATTGTGCTACCAATGTAAAACTTCTTTATATTTGGATTCTCAATAGTTGAGATAGTACTAAGATAGACTACAGAACTAATTCCACAGTTATTTTGTAGTGGACAATTATTAGGATACCTACAATTACATGAATTATTATTTGTGTCATTATATTTAGTATTACTGTCAGTAACCTTTTGAGTAATCGAGCTTTTTGAATCCCTATACTTGTTAAAGACTATGTTGTTATGTTTTTTAATGATTTTCTCTAGGTTATCTCATATCTTATATATATATATATATATATATATATATATATATAAGATATGAGGCCTTGGCACTCATCACCAGTCATGTTTTCAACCGAAGCTCATTAGGAGTTTTGGGTTTTACAATCTTATACCACTTCTTCACAGTTACCAGTCAATACTGGTCGACTTGTGTGTTGTCCGTCAAGTATACCTATTCTCGTAATGGAAGGTTTCTAAGCACACTGCGACTCTTTTGGTCTTTATATCCCAAGCTTCCGGTTCAGCAGTTCTTCCATAACAAAGTAAACACACTGACCGCTTTCTTTGGAAATCCGGCGACGTCTACATATGCTAAGTATTCAGTGTCTAATTTTCAAAAAGAAATTTGTATGTATTTTTTGCGAAAAAATCAACATATTTTTAATATAAATAACTGCAAAGAAACCAAAAACTAAACACTATTTATTACTTCAAACTTTGTTACTGCAAGCTTTAAATTGATAAAGTAACTTTAAATTTCAGTGAAAGTTAACCTATAAAGTTATGTCAGCATTGTAAGTTAAATTCCTTTACCAGCACATAATAGATGAGATTTCACTATACATTGGTAACATGAGCAGACTCAGGGCGACAGACATTAACAGGATTGTAGCTGCTAAATGCTAAGAAATGCAAAAAGACAGAAAAAGTCAATTTAAAATATTTTGAACGTAGGAACATTCGACACAAGTAGAATTTTGCCAATAAATATATTTTCTTCTTTTATATAACGTGTTTTTACAGGACGTGAGTGATCATGGCTCTCCACAATTTTTTTTATCTTTGTTGCTTTAAGTAACTTTTGACTCTTTATCATCTCCCCTTTGTCCTGATCCTGCGATCCATTCACACGGACTTGTCAAGTAGATTACTCGCAGTTTTCCCCTGCCTCTCTTTTCCTCATTGTGTATCCCAGAAAATTCAACGGTTTTTTTTTTTTCAATACTTACATTACATCCGAACAAATATCTTCGGCTTAGTTATTATCACAACGTTTTGGACTTTGTATTCTCCGGCCTTCTTCAATTGGATGCTAATCCAGGTAACCTTGAAGGGAATTTCAAACTGAACCTTTTATTTAAAATCAAATGTACTGCACAGAATGTTTCTCTTACTTGTTGGTTGTAATTCACTTTAAAGATTATTAGCAAAATTTTAAATATGTGAGAGACCGGCAACTGCTGCAGCCAAGCAGCTCCAAGTGTAATGCACTGTATTCCTTTATATCTTATCTGTATGGCTGAGAATGTATTCTGGAGAGCACACATCTTTCATATACCATCGCCAGCCTAGGAGAAGGAAAAAGCTGAATTCAAACCACCTTCTGCCTTGTAGAGCTTACCTCTCTAACTTCTAGAGGTGGAACGGGGTAACCTCATCATCTCCGGTGCAAAAGGAACCGGCAAGCAATTGCACTATTCTGCCTTGAATGTTACCCATGAACTACAATTGTGAGGTGGAGGCGAGTGGCGATCACGGAAACCCAAAGTCCGCTAAGTGAATAAATTTTCTTCATAATATCGTTGTCGGCTTTATCTCTCGTATCAAAGGATTTCATTTTTTTTTCTTACTGATCGCTTCATATATGATGATGGCGTCTACCAATTCTTTTATGGAAGAGTCGATGACATTGACCGCATGGTAATGTTGGTGGAAGACGAAGTTGATTTTGTAGCACCTTTCTCTCTTGTTGTTTGATTACTTCTTTTAATATTCTGGTGGCTTAAAAGTTTTTAGTTTCGATAGGGATGATGAAACACCGCCAGTTGGTATGGTCTTGGGTTTGTGTTTCAAACGATTTAGGCTCAGGTCCAGTGGCTTTCAGTGTTGTTTTGAGTTGGTCCTTGTATCTTCGAAGAAGTCTTTTTACTGAAGTGAGTTCGCTGAATAAGATTAATGAGGAAAACTTGATGTTCTTGCTACATATCCCGACCATCGAAGACAGTATTTGATGACCAGCTATTTGATACTTTGTTGGTTCTTACCAGGATTTTGTTGTCGGTCACATAGCATTCCCAATTGATGTTCAAGGTTGAATAAAGCTTTTGCTGGTAAAAGCCTTCTATTTTTTTTAATGTCTCGAGGATGCAGAGTCTCGGTTTCGCAGCCATATAGCAAGGTTGAAATGACAACATCATAGACCATAATTTTTGTTAAGCTCAGATCTTCATTGTTAAAGACGTGTTCGATTAGCCTTCCAATTGCCCCGTATATAACCCCAATTCTGTCTTCCGCATCCTTTTCTAAGAAGCATATGTTTGACAAAAGTCTACCTAGATATGGAAAATGCTCTACTTGTTCGAGAAGTGTATCAGAGATGATATCAAAATCTGGTAATATAGTATTTAGGTCTGGTTGTGCATGAACCTTACTTTTCTTGATGTTTACTGTAAGGCCAAAACGAAGGTAGGCCATAACAAAGTTGTTCACAGACTGTTCGGGTTCTGTTTTTAATGACAGAGGACAGTAGCGTTGTCATCAGCATATAGAATTTCTGTGATATGGGACCTGTGAGTTATAGAGTTACATTCAAGTCTACTAAGGTTGAAAAATACTCCATCATATCGATATCAGGATTGGGCACTTCGACGTTGTGTAATGCTTAGCACTCGCTAAATTAGTTACGGTCGATCAGCACTGCGTTCCCCATACTTTCGGCCTTGTACGCTAGGAAAATCGCCACATATAAATGCTGGTGGTGTAATGGATAGTGGCTCGCAATGAGAAATTGGAGAACAGATTTCGAATTTCAGTCGATTTCGTCACTTTCACTTACGCGCAAAGACCACTGAGAACAGTTTAAATCTATCTTTTGTCTTCTCCTGTCTATGGGGTAAATAGTAAGACAGACTAAGCTCTTTATTCTTGCTTGGCAACCAGTCTAGGAAAAACAGAATATACAAATCGAGAGGACGATCGTTTAGAAACCTTGTGGGCTACAATGTCCACCAGTTATCTATATTCGTTTTTTTTTCTTAAATGTGGTTGTTTCTGTACAGGTCTTCACCACTATAATCAAATCATATTTGCGGGTAGTCTGGCTGTACGGGATCTAAGAACTGAGTTGTTAGTCCTTCATGCGTCTAAAACGACGGGAGAGTAGTCATATATATATATATATATATATATATATATATATATATATATATATATATATATATATATATATATATATATATATATATATATTCTCCCGAATAAAAAGCTTAGTCTGTCCTACTATCCTACATCCGAATGCCTCAAGGCAGCACCGAAAGCGATTTGGTGTCAGTCAGAGTTTCTATCGTTAAGCTATCATCACTCGGTAGAGAAAAACAGCTCATTCTAGCGTATTGTTTTTACGAATTTAAACAAATGCCAGTCAGTCAAAGTCCTCCAATTCATTTTACTGAAGCGCTTTGCATTATATATATATATATATATATATATAATACAGGTTATTCATAATAATTTACCGCCTATCACATGAATGATAGTCGATTAAGTTAAATGAGTTCGTGCCGGAAATTTACCATTTAAATAAAATGTTAGTCATGGTCACTGATTTTTCTGCACTTTTCTTCGTTGCCATTATTTAAAAAGAAAATCTGTCACACAGTGGTCGACAAATAGACGTAAATTAATCGGTATATGGGAAATAGAAATGTCTGCAGGAAATGAATCGATTAACTGGATTTTGCTTGAATAAATCAAGTCTAAAATGCGTGACTGTCACATGAATAATCCGACAGCAATTGTCTTTTTTTATTGGATCAAGTTAATATATATTTTTTTTAATTCTTAATCTTAACTTTTCATCATTGCTGTTTTGTGTGATTTGCTTGTCTTGTCAAGCGCCCCACAAAAAAACACGTGTTCAAGTGGTTAAAATGTTTGCTTTCTTACCATGAGACCGGGTTTCGAATAGGCGATTGATAAAGGAAGTGACATTTTGATGTCATCCGCCTGGAGAGGCGAAACCAGCACGCGGCACCTCCGGAAAGTGGCAGAAAACCACACAATGGGCTGACCCAAGACTTGTGAGTAGAAGTGGGTTGACGGAACTGTTCAGAAGCCGTCGATTCCTATTTTGAAATGTTACCATCCTCAACATTCACTGGAGTGACTACGTCACCAACGTTGAGGTCCTCGAACAGGCGAAAATCACCAGCTTTGTAGCCATGTTACTGAAGTCACGCTGGGCAGGACTCGTCTCCACAATGGGGGATCATCACCTATCCAAGCTAGCCTTGTATGGCGTACTCTCCACTGGCCACCGAGCAGGGGCGCCAAGGAAGCGTTATAAGGACTCCCCCAAGAAGCCCCATGGTACCTGCCACATTGACCATCGCCAGTGGTCGACACTTGCTGCTGACCGTCAGGCCTGGCCCTATAGCGTCCACCAGGCCGTCTTCACTTTTGTGGACTCTTGCAGGACCAACCTGAAGGAGAAACGCCGCGGGAGGAAAGACCGGGAAGCCTCAGCAGCTATACCAGACCAGACCTTTAACTGCAGTTACTGTGGTCGGACTTGCCTGTCCCGTATCGGCCTGGTCGGCTATCAGCGTGCCTGCAGTTGGCGTGGACAGCCCACTTCATAAATCTTCGTTCGCGAAGCCAAGCCAAGCCAAGAAGAAGAATGTTATATGACTATATGAGTATATGTAAAGTTTCGGGATGATGACATCTCTGGAAATAGTTGTGATGGGGGGTGGGGGTGATGGGAGAAAATATTTGCCTATCGTTGCCATATGGAATTATCTTCTTGAAATTTAAAACCATATGGGACTTAGTAATAAAGGTTGTAACCCCAAAACTTGACAAATAATCAAGAAAAAAGCTTAAGTTCTACGACATCCTGTCATGCAACACTGATAACAAACCAACCAGTAGACACACAGCAGGACAAAGTTTTCCCTAAAATAAAGCCGAAAAGTAAAACAGTAAAATGCTGTGAAGATAGAAAAACATGAAAAATATCTGGTCATAAACTTGATTTAGTCTTTGTCTTAAAACTGAACCTGCTTTCAGAAAGTTGTCAAAGAAAAGTTAAAAAAAAGGTTAAGGTTGTGAGATCTTAAAAGCAACACTTGGAAACACTTTAAACCGTTGTTGCGTTTGATCCCTACCCACGATTTTTTTTTAAATGTCACAACACAAAGTTATAATAACTACATCTACATAGCTTCCGGAAAAGCGAAAAAATAACAAACAAAAAAAAACACTTTCTTTACAAAAAACTAAAAAAAAAAAAAAAAACGAAAACCAAAAGCGAGAAAGACAAAAACATAATAGCGGTCGTTCGAGCGTGGTCTGTAGAGTTGTTATTTACACGAATTGCGTCGAAAGATCCAGATGTAGGTAAAACTCCACTCAGCTGCTTCTCGTTCTTACTGACTCGGATTTCAACTTCGGCAGAGGATATTCATAGATTGACAACAACAAGAGTTCTTCTTCTACACACGCATTTAATTATACACATCAGCATTTTCCCGCTGTTTGTCTAAATACCATGGATTATCTAGTAAAACCTCCCCAGAAAGAACGGAACACGGTATAAACCTATCTCCTGGCTCTCTGAATCAGTGTTTACTTAATTTAGAAAAAATAGATATATACTGAGTTTAGTCTTATCCGCTTATATATATATATATATATATATATATATATATATATATATATATATATATATATATATATATATATATATATATATATTTGTGTGTGTGTGTGCGAGTGCGAGTGCGTGTGTGTGTGTCTGTGTGATGCCTTGAGTTTTCCTTCTCAATCATTGAGAGAAGGTGGCTTGAAATCAGTCGTATTGACCGGCTAAGAGACGAAAGACAAAGGTGAAAAGTGTCAGCCAATATTCTTCATTATTTACATTATTCGGACTATTGTCCTCATCTTTGTCGCCATATTTATCACAACGTTTCGGCCGTTGTATGATCCGGCCTTCTTCAGGTGGTTGGAATTTCGAAATGAACCCTTTATTTCGCTGACTGGGGTAGACTGTTCTAGTTCCACGTGCCATGTTTGATGGATGTCAGTTATTAGTTATCTCCTGCCGGCCGAAATGTTGTGATAAATATGGCGACAAAGATGAGGACAATAGTCCGAATAATGTAAATAATGTACATAATACCTCATCTCAGAAATATAGACAGAGGCCAATATTCTTGTTGCTATGTTCTGAGATCCTCGCTGTTGCACAATATGTGGATTGTATGCAGATCACGAGTTGAACTGATGTTTCATATACATAAAACCTGAATGATTGCGCCGGATCCTCATACGTAGAAATGGACGGGACAGTCCATTATATATATATATATATATATATATATATATATATGTGTGTGTGTGTGTGTGTGTGTGTGTGTGTGTGTGTGTGCGTGCGTGTGTGTGTGTGTGTGTGTGTGTAGTTAAACCTAGCGAGCCAGACAAACCTACCAAGGTTTCACCTAAGCGGATCGTCAGGGAAGCCAGCTTTCCCTGACGATCCGCTTAGGTGAAAACTTAGTAGGTTTGTCTGGCTCTCTAGGTTTAACTAGGTCTGATCTACTCATTGTATTGAGCACTTTATTTAGTTATTTTGGATACTGGCATCGGGTTTTTTTTCTTTGGGCCTTGAACTCATATGCTGGACGATTATTTTCGGCTAACGTACATGTTCTTGGTTCTTTCTTTTTTTTTATACCTTTTTTCCCCTTTGGTATTGGCTTGTTTATTTGCAAATCAATACACCGAAGATTTTCCGAGCGAGTATAGTTCTTATACTTAGAAGATTTCTATTAATAATATATATATATATATATATATATATATATATATAGAAAGAGAGAGTGAGAGAGAGAGAGAGAGTGAGTGAGTGAGTGAGTGAGTGAGTGAGTGATTGAGAGATGTGCCACTATGTGACACTGTTAAAGGAAAAGGCTTAATTTAAAATATGAGATGGAATCGACAGACAGGGTTAAAAGTACAGGATGACATATAGATTTACCTAAAGTGCAAGTGACAAAAATATGTCTCCTGATTACCAGGCGGAAGAAGGACAAAGGCAAGAACAGAAGTCTGTGTCTGTTAGAGAGTGTAAATAGCTTCACCGACTTTGGAATTGTAAACAAGTCGAGAAATAGGAATTTATCCTGCGTTGAATGAATTCAGATAATAAAGGACCTGTGAGGCTCCTAAGTACTATTAAGCTAAGAAGCTGATTGCGTAAACAAGACCAGTTGTTGAAAAAAAAAAAAAAAAAAAGGATAATTACAATTAATGACTAAAAGTTAAGAACTCCTTTCCGCCTACGCGGTTTGAAAGTCGAAATTGTTAGAAACAGCCAAGGTGGCGGGAATAGACGAGATACCAAAAGAGACGGAGAGATTATCTCCTCCCATTTGGAAGTGATGGTGTGAGGCATAAATAAGAGGAGGAATGAGCCATGCGGAAGGGCCAATACCTGAAACCAATACCAGTGAGAAGAGGGGATCTCCCTAATTTGGAGAGATAATCAATATTACGAACCAAACAACAAAGAACCTTTGTTCAAATCGATAGAGAAACCCGAGGAAACCCCAAAATCCCAATCACCGTCAGCACCCACTCCGATTTTAAGTCAATATAAACAGAGCGCTTAAGTGAGCCAGGCAGTTAGTGAGAGGCAGACACAGACGATTAGAGACGGGCAGAGTGGCATAGAAAGACGAGACCCACGTGATTTGCTGCCAAGAGAATTCCCGACTTTGAGCCCTATTCCAAGAATTCCCACCGATAGGCAAAGTGTTACTAAAGAGATTTTAGTAGGCAGGGTTAATTTTTGTTTTACCAAGAACTACATAAAACCAAATCAAAAATTATCCCAAGTCTTTTCGTTTTTATTTTTGTCTGCAAAGACATTTCTATTTTTTCCATCTTAGCTACGATTACTAGCATTAATCGATCCCTACCAGCTCTGTCATTAAGAAACACAACGTGGGCGGAGCAAGGTGTGGACTGAAGTGGACAGCGCCCAACGATCCACGACAGTATCGAACATCGCGTGATTGACCCTGCAATCAACTCGTCCTCCTACGACCCTGAGGACTAAGACATCTTCTGGTATAGGCGGCGTGTGGCAAGGGTCAGAACACCTGGTCACTGCTGACCAGGCCGAGCCAGAATAGACATATAGTCCGGTGCTTCTGCTATATATTTAAAGATTCTTGACAAAAAGAATCAGCAATAGTATTGGTCCTGACCTGACATCTCGGATTCAGTCACTTCCCCACTGAAATAAAGTTGCTTTGCTGCACCTTTTTTATAAATACTTTCTTGGTAATTGTTCAAATGAGCTCTTCGCTATAGTACCTAGACTTTATGAATTTAAGCGAAGTACTAAATTGGCGGCAAAGTCTCATTAATTTACACTTGGCTAGATGTAACAGTAAGTTCTATGCTAACAGTTTCTTTTCTCGTACTTCTCTCTTGTGGAACTTTCTTCTGATTCCATGGTTTCCAGCCAGATTTAATTTTCAAAAATTTAAATGCAATGTCAATCGTTATCTACTGTCTTCTTGTTTACACTTCTGTTGTTCTCGGTCCTAATATTTTAATATCCTCTCTTTCTCCTCAACGTTTTCTTGGGCTTCTTTCACTCTCAGTAACCCCTTTCTGTCTTAGTAGCTTTATCGCCTTGCTTGGGGGTAAAATGATTTTTTAAAATGTTCAAATTTACCGAACTTTGGAATAACACCAAAAGTGCGTGTGTGTGTGTGTGTGTGTGTGTGTGGAGTGGGTACTATGTATGTGCGTGTTTCGTCTGAAATTAGGCTGTTACAGGATGATCGGTTATTGGTTCTGACCTGGTATCTCGGCTTCAGTCACTTTCCCACCGCCGTAATATAGCTTCCCTGTGCCTTTCCTATAAATACTTTCGTGGTAATTGTTCTCATGAACTTTCCACTATGATACCGAAGCTTTATGGATTTAAGTGCAGTACTAGATTGGCAACTAGGTCTCATCATTTTACAGTTGAAAGGAGTAGATGTAACCGTAAGTTCTATGCTAACAGTTTCTTCCCACGTACTTCACACCTGTGGAGCTCTCTTCCAACCAACTTTGCTATTCAAAATTTTAAATGCAATGTCAATCGTTATCTACTGTCTTCTTCGTTACACTTATGTTGTTCTCGCTCCTTAATAAGGACTTTTCTTTTACACTTTGTAATGCATTGTATCTTAATGGCTTTGCTGACTTGCATAGGGTGACAAGAGTAATATATATATATATATATATATATATATATATATAACGTCATAAGGAAAACCCACGTTTCATCATCTGATGGATTTTATCAAGGCAAATGTAAAGACTTTTTCACAACATCTATTTATGAACAGAAGTAGAAATATCATTAGATTTTGAATTTTTTTTAAATTTAGACGCGTATAAATATTCTTAAGAGAGAGAGAGAGAAAGAGAGTTATAGATAGACTGATAATCATAGATAAAGAGAAACAGAAAGAAATATTATCTGTCTATATTTCTGAGATGAGGTATTATGTACACTATTTACGTTGTTCGGACTATCATCCTCATCTTTGTTGCTATATTTATCACAAAGTTTCGGCCGTTGTACGCTCCGGCCTTCTTAAGGTGGTTGGAATATCGAGTGGCACAGTGGATAAAGGTGTAAGTTGGATCGAGTGACAGGACCCAAAGAGTGTGAGTTCAATACCTGTGTAAGTTGGTGGGGAACTTGGAGAGGGAAATTAACAGGAAATAACTGATAACTGACATCCATTAGACATAGCACGTAGACCTAGAAGAGTCTACCCCAGTGAGCGAAATAAAGGGTTCAGTTCGACATTCCAACCACCTGAAGAAGATCGGAGCGTACAACGGCCGAAACGTTGTGATAAATATGGTGACAAAGATGAGGATGATAGTCCGAATAATGTACATAGAAAGAAATAGATATAGCGAAAGAAAGAAAAACATATTGACATAGATAGATAAATAGATAGATAGATAGAGAGAGAGAGAGAGAGAGAGAGGGAGAGAGAGAGTGAGAAAGGAGGTATGTTTATAGATATATACACAAAAAGATAGTATAACTTTAGGCACATACATAAAAAACACAAATTTAGTGAAAAATATAAATCGCCCTCTCTCTCTCTCTCTCTATATATATATATATATATATATATATATATATCTTTTTGTTGATATATCTCTTTTCTCTAATGTCTATCTCTATCTTTTTCTTTCTTTTGTATCTCTCTTTCTGTATCCCGCTCTATTTTTACCTATTCTTGTCGTTACCTGTCTCCAAATAAGAAATATGCTCTCGCTTTTTCTATCTCTTTTGTCACTAATTTCTATCGCTTTCCTTCTTTCTTTCTTTCCTTCTTTCTTTCCTTTTTTTTATTTCATTCTTTCTATCGTTATGTCAGTCTTTGTTTCTTTCTTTCTTTCTTTTGCCATCTCCTTTTTCCTTGTTACTGCCATGAATACCTCCTAATTGCAAACAAATATCTTCGTAAATACTTGTGGTAATGCATTTATAAACGCCTTGTCTCCGAATGTTATCCTAACAGCCCGAAATGATAGATGAACTCATTAGCATTCAGGCGTACGCGCACGCGCGTGTGTGTATGCTTTGTGAGAGTGAAAATGTACTTATTCATTGCATGTTTTGGATGGTGATAGTTGATTCAGCCGATTTTTATATATCTGGAATTAAAGTATTAAAAATATTGCCTGATAAATCTCGTCCTTTTGTTTCTCATTGATGCTGGCTGAATATCTATAGAAGGGGTTAAGCTTAGGACGATGGCTTTGGGGAGACTAGTTTTCGTTCATGAAATAAATGGTAATGTTAATGGTAATATTAGTCGTTTCCTTATAAGGAAACATTCGGCATTCATTGACCAAACAACCAGTGTTACTGTTGATTGAAATTTATAAAATCTCTCCATTAAAGCAATTTTTCAAGAATTGAAGTCTCAAGTCCAATAACTGTTATTGCTCTTTTCATTACTGGGGAGGAAGGTGCTTGCTTCCTAACCTTCTTTCTGAAGCAATGTGGAAATTTCGTATGTGCCGATATCGTTGAGTAATGTAGAGAGTAATTTTTCTATGTATGTATTTTTGTTTATGATCAAAATCCCCGCTCCTTTGTCAGAGGGAGTGGTGATTGTTTCCTTATTTCTCGCGAGGTTCTTTAGCGCATTTAGGTGTCTCTGAGGTGAATGTATTTTCGTTGTTGGTTTCTAAAGTTGCAGAAATGCCTTGAATAAAACCTTTGGTGAATATGCAGTCGTTTTGTTTATGATCTTTTAGTATAGTGTCTATTATGTCTCCTTTGCGGATTCTGGAGGCAGAGTTTAAACCAAAC
The DNA here is from genome assembly GCA_963932145.1 of Acanthosepion lycidas. Lineage (NCBI taxonomy): Eukaryota > Metazoa > Mollusca > Cephalopoda > Sepiida > Sepiidae > Acanthosepion > Acanthosepion lycidas. The sequence goes on along the minus strand of OZ010600.1, from coordinate 62,880,451 downwards.
CTGAGGGCATCTTGTTCTGTATTGGAAACATTTATATCCAATAGATTTTCTATGAGATTAGACGTTCCAACGTATTTCCCCTTGTTGTTGCTGCATAGGTTGTTGAGTTTTTGTCTCAGTTTGTTGTTTTGATTGTCACTCATTTGGGTGATCGTTTGACGTAGTTGAAATATTTCCGGCTTTGTTACAACGTTCTTCTTGTGTAGTTGCAGTTCTATCTTTTTAGGGATTAGTTTTTTTCAACACTTCTACTTCTTTGGCAGATGCTTTTAGGAAATCGCTATAACAACAGTTTAAAACATGGTAGCCACCGGAAATCAACCAACAAAAACAACCTAATAAATTTCTATTCTCATCATAACAACAAAATAAAATCCGGCATAATCATCGGACTCTACTTAAGAGCATTCAGAATATGCAGTCATCATTATTTACACGAAGAGAAGAAATACATTTAAAACACTTTCAAACTTCTCGAGTACCCAAATTATTTTATATTCAATGCGAAACAAAAAACCCCTAAAATATTCCAAAACAAAAACGGCCCCTCCTGAAAAATCCAATGGATCCAAAAATTATATTATCCTAATAACTAACTCTATCACATCTACAATAAAAGAAATAATCTATCTAAAATCAACATGAAATGTGTTCCTACTACATCCCAAACCATAAAAGTCTTAGTCAATACTAAACAAAACAATAAGCTAAAACCTGAAGGAGGAATTTATTTCATCGCTTCTAATAATCGTCACAAAAGATACATAGGAGAAGCCTTAATGAAGCTAAATATAAGATTATATGAACACAAAAGGGACATTTTACAAAACAATGTGTTAAATGCGTTGGTTGCCTACCGCAACAAGACTGGCCACAATTTTGACATAAAAACACTACTCTGATCAAATGAAAAAACAATTCTCTACAAAGTAAATGTTTAGAGAGTGTCTTGTAATTTACTATAGATGACCTTGTCATCTACAGTAAATGTATGACCTGTCTCCTACAACATTTTATATTATATAAACTATAATAAATATTTTATATATATATATATATATATATATATATATATATATATATATATATAATTAAAATATATCGCACATATAATGCTAGTGTTAATAAAACAGTGCTCGATGAAATACAACAGAATTGTTAAGTACATAATAATAAATATACATATTATTCCTCACCGATAGCACGAGTCGGAGTTTTATGCAGAAAGCAATCCTCGGGTGCTGAATATAGCCTCAACACCTGAAGATTGCACTGTGCATCAAACATCAAGCCGATATATATATATATATATATATATATATATATATATATATATATATATAGTTTATGCAAAACTAGGTAATCCGCATGGGTAGACCCAGGGAGGATGATATCCAGAGAGCTCAATGTAAGATTCAGAGCAGATATGTTTGAATAAAAACAGACCACTTTAAGGTTCCATTTAATAAGTTATTTCACCACAACCCCTTTAACAGGGCTCTGGATCATCAGACTTTACTTCCAAAGGTTGAAATGAAAAATGAAAAGAAATTCACACTTCCATCTTAATCCCCATAACAAACCCACTAAGCTTAATGAAGCCTTTTACTTTAAATCTCAAAACACTCCACCAAACAATAAATTATTAGAACCTTTTGAACAAGATTTAATTGAGTTAATCAAGAAAATATCCTTCCAGAAGAAATGCAACCCATTCCAATCCAAACTTAAAAAAGACGTTACAAATATCAAAAATTCAAAAAAACTATGGATCAGAGCTGACAAATCTAAAAATATCTACAAAATTAATCCCTCGGAATACAACCATCTGATTCAGAATAAAGTTTCTGGTTCTTATAAGAAAGACAAAAATTCTAAACACTTATCCTCCATACACAAAGAAACTGCGAAATTAGCATTTAAATATAATATTGCTGATAGAATGGGTACAACTCATCTAAAAGACGCCTACCTAATTTTTAAAGACCATAAACCTAACTTTCAGAATAATCTACAGTCCAGACTAATAAATCCCTCCAAATCAGAGTTAGGAATAATTTCTAAAAACATCTTAAAAAGAGTAAACACATCTATATTAACAAAATACCCGTTAAACCTTTGGAAAGATTCATCGGACACGATTAACTGGTTCCAAAAAATAAAACTACTTTCATACAACTTGATATTATCGATTTCTACCCCTCAATCTCTAAAGAATTATTAGAAAATAGCTTAAGTTTTGCCAAAATCCACACTGACATTACTGACGAAGAAATAAAAATCATAATGGACTCTAGACAGTCCATACTAAAACTTAACAACACTACTTGGATTAAAAAAGACAGAGACAACTTCGATGTCCGAATGGGAGCTTTTGATTCAGCTCAAATAGCTGACCTAATAGGTATATACATTTTAGATATCCTAAGTAGATTCCTTGACCCTCAAAATATAGGACTATACAGAGATGACGGGTTTGTTGCTGTACCTGATACCAATGGTCCGTTAACATCCCAACTACAAAAGAAAATAATTAGGGCCTTCAAATTTCTAGGGTTTAAAATCGAAATTTCTTCCAACTTAAAAATAGTAAACTCTCCTCCAGTAAAACCATTTTTAACCAGAATAAATCGGAATACAATAAAGCCCTATTAAAAAGTAACTTTAAACAGACACTAAATTACATAGATAAGTCAGTAAATAAAAAACCCACTAAACCAAAATATAGGAAAAGGAAAATTATATGGTTCAACCCACCTTTTGTAACCTCTCCAATATTAATATAGGTAAATACTTCATACTTCATAAAACTGATAGAAAAACACTTTAGCAAAAATGCATCTCTAAAAAAGATATTCAACAAGATGAATCTAAAGATTAGCAATTCTTGCATGGATAATATGGAAAGAATTATTAGCTCACACAATTGTAAAATCTTGAGAGACCTTCATGATAATCTAAGACAAAATCAGGATACAACCCGAATGGAAAAACCAACATGCAACTTCAGGACAGGATCAGAGTGCCCAGTTGAAGGAATATGCATGGCAGAGAACACAATATATGAAGCAACAATTTTCCCCAAAGAAAAGGTTGAGGAGAAAAATATATACTTATGAATATCGGCGGGAAATTGGAAAAACCGACTATACAACCATCGCCAGTCCTTCAAAAATAAGTGTAAGAAGAACCAAACGGTACTATCAAAACATTATTGGGATTTGTTGGAGAGTGGCCTAACCCCACAAATAAAGTGGAAAATAATATCAAGAGCCAGAACTCAAAAAAACTTCAGAGACAGATGCAATTTATGCATAAAGGAGAAAATCTTCATAATCAAACATAAAGATCCAGACATATTACTAAATAGACACAATGAACTAGTTTTTAAATGCCTGCACAAAAACAACCTAAACCTAATCAAATACATTGAGAAATAACTATATAGAAAGAACAATATTGAGTGATTTTTGTTCCCTTTGTTTTTAGAAATATTACTATGCACACGTGAACGCCAACACATGACTATATGTATACAACTATGGTAATGTACTTGAACACTGATGCACCTGTTGATATGTACATGTATATGTTTTTATATGGAAAAAGAGGCACACCAGGTTTGTTTTTTTTTTTGTTTTTTTTATGTGAGTGTGGAGGTGTACAATTAGATGGGTACCTATATGTTTTACCATAGATATGAGAGAGGGGGTAATATATGTGTAGAAATATGGATAATTATACGATTGGGGTATCCATAATGTGATTAAATACTGATATAGTCTTCGAATGCAGGTATAAGTGGGTGTATGGGTGGACATGAGGATAGAGACATGTACGTTTGTATATATGTGTACGTGCAGATTAACCCATATGTGTATGTAGATATGCTGCATATTATGTATGTATATACATGTATGTGTGTGTGGGTATATGTATGTATGTATGTATACATAGATATATATGTGTGTGTGTGTATGTGTATATGTGTATATGTGTATACATATATATGTGTGTAAGTGTATATGTGCGTATGTACATGGATGTATATGGATATGCGGGTGAATTTATGTGTATATACGTATATACGTAAGTATAAGTGCATGTAGAGATATGTATGTAGATATGTGGGTATGTGTTTCTCTGCAGGTGTATTTGTGTAAATACGGGAATATACATATAGTTTTTGGTGTGGATGTGTGTGCAGGTGTATATAAGAACTCAGGTATATAGTGAGATATAGGTATGTGGATATAGATAGGGGTTTAGGACATGTGTAGAAGTGTATATGAGTATGGATATATAAAAGATTATAAAAGAAGGACCTAATTTTCTCCTAGTGACATTTTATACAAATCTCTCCTCTAATATTCTCCAATTGGAAGTGAGTTTTGGATAGCACGGAGGTAAAGTTCAAATTGGTAAATTAATTCAAATTGAAATATACTACCCCATTGTTGATGATGAAATTATTTAAATTGGAATAACCGTTGATAATTGGGTACCTAAAAACAACCACGAGTTTATTTAATGAACAAAAATCAAACGAATAGATGTCAACTTAACAACCAATAAGACAAGTTTTTTTAAAAAAAAAAAAAAAAAAAGAAAAAAGATTACTAAATATAAAATGGATTACTCTTTCAATGTACTGTCTATGAGTTTCTCCAATCGACTGTTTCATAGAAAATACCCAAAACTCCAACGAACTTCAAATTAAATTCTTCGTAGACTGTTTAGACATTTAGATTTACATCAAACAACCTCCCAAATATGCCCGTTAAAGTAACGCGAATTAACAGCGTCTAAGAATCTGAATGAAACCTGTCCTCGTGGAATGTAATTTATTAGGGTTGCTGTAGCTTCTTCCTTTAATGTCGGTCTCACCCCTTACCCATCGATATCTAGAGACAAGACGCGTTGGCCTTAAACAACGTCTAGCCGACAGACAGGGGGTTAAGAATAAGGAATTGAAATGGTACACCTAACCCACTCATATCTTATCTTCTCTCCTACCTTACTTCCCCACTTCGTTAATTTTACATATGCTTGATGAGGTCCATCAAAAACGTGTGAATTTCTTTTCATTTTTCATTTCAACCTTTGGAAGTAAAGTCTGATGATCCAGAGCCCTGTTAAAGGGGTTGTGGTGAAATAACTTATTACATGGAACCTTAAAGTGGTCTGTTTTTATTCAAACAAATATATATATATATATATATATATATATATATATATATATATATATATATAAAGAGAGAGAGAGAGAGAGACATAAAGAGAGATAGACAGAGATAAAGAGAGTGACGTACGGCCATATCACGTTTAAACATCGGTTCTTGTACGATTATCGATAAATAGCGTAGAACCTAATCAGTACCGAGATGGGTAACCGAGATGGGTAACCGAGATGGGTAACCGCTTGGGTATACCAGGTGCTGTAAACTTGGATGTGCGGGTGGTGTAATGGATGACGGCTCGGAATTGGAAATCTGAGAACCGAGTTCCTGGAAAAGTGATGAATTCACCTCTTCTTCCTCCCCCAGCTATGAGTTAATTAGTAGGACTTGTATCAGTAAATCATTATTATTTCCCCCAAATCCTTACAATCTAAAAATATTTACTGACTTTAAATAGCCTGCTGCAAAATATTGGTATGCTATAACAACACAAATCAATCAATCAGTTAATCAATATATATATATATATATATATATATATATATATATATATATGTATGTATATACTAACTACTAAATAAACGATCAGAACACATCTCAAAAATTTAACTACGTTACTTAAAAATCCAAAACTGTGAACGAACAAGAATAAACAAAATAAATAAAATCAAATAAATTACTCCAAAAGAATAAGTAAGTAAATAATAAACAAATTAACAAACCACGTACCCACAAATAAACACAAGAAAACGTAGTAATAACAACCAAGAATAAAATAATCAATAATAAATAATAAAGCTAACTACAACTTTATAACAAGCCCCAGAACTGCATTCAGATCCACAATTATTCCCACTTAATAGCCTCTAGAATAATTCCAAGCACAACGTTACCACCCACCAAAATAACTGTTAGAATAATACAATAGAATAACCACAGTACAACACTGATCTGTATATATAGATAGTCGATCAAAAAACACAACGCATTAGCCTGACGATTGCGTTTATCATGTCGCCTCTGGGTGTTAACTTCAATGTCCTCTTTTATATTTACATTAAGCACTTTAACCCATAATATAGATGATTTATTTCCTTATATATATATATATATATCGAAGAATTTTAACATTAACAGTCAACATTAAGGATAAATAATAGTGAATTTTATATAGTGTTATAAGACACATATATAGGATATAAGACTTAGCATGATCAAAACAAATTCACAGATTTGAACGAAAAAATAACAGAATGACGTCAAAATCCGCGAAAATTTATTATACTTTAATAGTCAGTTGTGTTTAGTTTAATTTGTAACGTATATAAATGTAGGTAGAAAAAAATCAAATGTTAATAAGGTAGCGAAGGCCACAAAGCACTGACCGGAGGCCCCAATCAGGTTTAGTACACACCGGCCCTGTCTGGGAGTATGTGTCTATTTTTATGATTGGCGTTAGGGTTAGAGTTTATCGTTAGGTTAACATTTATTTAGTTATTATTTTTATTTTATTTATATATTTTAGGTCATAGACTTTCCAAGAATTGGTTCGCAAAGAATACTGCCCAAAAAGTCAGTTTCAAAAGCCTTTACATCATTTCGTTAAGAGCTTTCTTCATTGGTACCGCAAACTTCACGAATTCAATCGCAGTACCAGATTGGCAGCTAGGTCTCATCATTTTACTAATTAGAGATTTCTAAATGCAAGCGTAAATTCTATGCCAACGGATTTATTTTTTTATTCGCACATCTCGCGTGTTGAACTCACTTCTTGTTTTCCGCCAACTACGATTTTCAAAAATTTAAATGCAACGTCAAGTAGCCATATTGTCTCCTTGAATCTTCATATATTAATATCCTCTTTCTCCTGAACATTTTCCTCTGTTTCTTTTATTCTCATAACCTCTTCGTGTTTTAGTGGCTTTATCGCCTTGCTTGGGGTAAAATGATTTAAAAATTTCAACCTCACCGAAATTTAGGGTAGCACAAAATTGTGTGTGTGTGTGTGTGTGTACATAATATGGGTGTCCTATGTGTGTGTGTGTGTCTTCGTCTAAATTTGGGCTGAGATAGAATGACAGTACGATTGGTTATTGGTCCTGGTCTGGCATCTCAGCTTCAGTCACTTTCCCACCACCGTAATGTAGCTTACCAGTGGCTTTCCTAGAAATACTTACCTGGAAATTGTTCTGATGAACTTCCCGCTATGATTCCTAAGCTTTATGAATTTAAGCGCAGTACTAGATTGGCGGCAAGGTCTCATCATTTTACAGTTGAAATGACTAAATGTAATCGTAAGTGCTATGCTAACAATTTCTTTTCTCGGCTTCATGCTTTCCAGCCAACTTTGATCTTCAATAATTTAAATGCAATATCAATCGTTATGTACTGTCCCCGCCCCGATTCCTCTTCTTTTATTGTTCTTGTGTCTTAATAATGTTTCTCTTTTTCTTATTCTTTTATATTCAGTAACCACTTGTATCCTAGTGGCTTTACTGCCTTGCATGAGATAAAACGATTAAAAAAATATCTAACAGTTGTTGTCTCATTTCCCAATTCCATTTTTGTGCAGGCTGCGTTCTGTACTTTCTAACCCCACTCCACAAAACAGGACGCACACTTGCAGTGAGTATGTATCATATCCGGCCAGGTAGCGATTTGTTAGTGCCACTCCTCTGCCTCTTGCTTCACTTAAAATAACAATTTCCGAAGTTATGCGTTCATTTAGGATTTGACCAATTCTTTAAATACCCTATTTTTCCGAGGTCACTATTTCTCCAGAGTCGAAGAAGACAGTTACTCTTCCCCTCGGAATAAGAATGCGTTCTACGAGTTGAAGGTTACTTTTTATTTTATTTTATTTATTATTTTTTTTCTTTTTTTTTTTTTCGAGTCAAAAACTGGAATAAATTCTTCAGGTCGGGACTTCCTTAATAGCGAAATAAGCTGTAAAAAAGTTCATTCACTAAAACTTAACAGAGAATTTCTTAAAAAAAAAAAAAAACGTGCGGGATACCACTGCTCTGAAAATAAAAATTCCTCTCGGAAAGCAATCTGAATCATAAACTAGAATATTTCAGACATAGGACAATGACATAAATATATTGTATTCTCAATGAGTAGAAATATATTGTCAATTTCAAATATTAAAAAAAAACTACTTATTTCATTATTATTATAAATTAAATATAACTTTTATCTTAAACATTTTATTAGAATATTAAAACATTAAAATAATACTAATTAAATATTTTAATTAGCTATATTATTCCTATAAATCAAATATGACTTTTATCCTCAACATTTTATTAAAATATGTCGTATTAATATATTAATTGTTAAAATATTACTTATAAATTAAATATGATTTCAATCATCAATACTTTAATTATCAAACGTCATTATTAAGATATTATTACTACAGGGTGAGAATCCTTTATCTGAAATTCTCTGGGACCGGAAGTGCTTCAGTTTTCACGAGGTTTTTTTTTCGGATTTTGGAATACAGACTATTTAATTTGTATATAGCATCTATAAAATAGAGCTGCTTGGGAATGGAACTTGAGCATAAACACAATATCTTTACATTTCATAACACAGCTTATACATATACCCTGAAGATAGTTTTATGTAAATAATGTATAATCTGAAAGTAGTTTTATATAAAGTTTAATAAATTTTATATACATACAGATACACGTAATGACGCTAGTCATGTAATGCTCACACGGATTTTTAAGTAGCGACATTCAGATTTTAAAATAATGTTTTGTACTTTCTGCACGTGTACAAAAAACATGATCGCTATTTACAAAATATATAAAAATGCAGGGTTTATTGACATTTTGAATAATATCTTTACAGAGCACGAAACACCTGATAAGTAATCTACGAACGAATGAGTTGTTGTGACAATCACTAACAAAAAACTGGTGGCAACGTAGGCTATGTTGCTGGGAGAGGGCATTCCCACCCAGGGCAGATGAGGTCATTTACCATAATTGTACATCACCTTGGAACCTTTCCAGAGCTTTCTGGCATTTTCTGTTTGTGGCATGTCAGCACCTGAAAAACTTTCGGATTTTGGAGTTTTTCGGATTTTGGAGTTTTTCGGATTTTGGAGGTTTTCGGATTTTGGAGTTTTTCGGATTTGGAAGGGTTTTGGGATAAAGGATACTCAAGCTGTATTTTAATAGTTTAAAAACAATATTTATCAAATATATAAAATATGCTATTAAAATGATACTTATTAAATATTTGAAATATTACTATAAAAAATATTACTTTTATCCTCAACATTACACTATTAAATTATGTCTTCTGCTATTATGATAAATTAAATACGTCACTTATCGTCAATATTTTATTAAAATAATATTTATAATATTATTTTATTTCAATAATTTAAATATGACTTTCATCCTCAACATTTTCATTATTAGAATATTGCTTCTTTTATTATAATGGTTATAAAGAAGAATCAGCAATATTATTGGTCCTGGTATGGCATGTCGGCTTCAGTCACTTGGCCAATGCCGCAAGGTTGCTCCCCCACCGTGACTTTTCTATAAATACTTTTACGGTAATTGTTTTGATGAGCTCTTCGGTATGGTGCTCATTGACCCCTTTTATTTCTGTTCCTATTTTTCTTTAGTTTAATTCCCCATCGTCTCCCTCGTTAGATGGTCAGTGATGTCAGTTCTCTGATGGATGCAGGGCACATTTCTTTTCGGATGTGATTTTCTTATTTGTTGTTGTGTTTGAATGAGTGTATGTTTGAGTGAGTGCATGGGAAGATTGAATGTTTTATATTATTTAAGTCCTGTATTGATTTCGTCCAGTGAACTGATGTCTCTGTCACATTTAAGGATTGTGGGGTTTTATTATTAACATTGTTTTATTTGGTTTCTTGTAAATAGTTTTGTTTTCATATTGTAAATACTTATTGAGGCTAGTTTTTAAATTGTTGTTTTATTCCCCTCCCCTACAGACAATGAATTGTATATATGAGGACTAGTTAGGATTTTTATAGAGACATGAGGTATTATGGTGACTGTAGTAAGAAAGGAAAGTAAGAATGCGTTGTTCTGGTGTAAGGAATATTGTGGTATGTTTGGATCAGTGTTTGTGACTAGCTAAGTTTAAAGTTAAGACATAAGAAGACCGTCCTTTTCCCCTTTTTGGCCTTGTGCCACATTTTGTAAATATTTACAAATAAATATCACTCTTCGCCGTGGTACCAAGACATTATGAATTTAAGCGCAGTACTAGACTGGCGTTAAGCTCTCATCAATTTATAGTCGTGTTGGCTAGATGTAACCGTAAATTCTATGCAGTTTCTTTTGTCGCACTTCTCGCTTGTGGAACTCCCTTTCGGCTCTATCCTTTCCAGCCAATTTTAATCTTCAGAAATTTAAATGCAATATCAATCGGTATCTACTCTCCTCCTGATTACTCTTTTATTATTTTCGTTTATTAATAATTTTTCTGTCTCTACTTCTTCCACACCAAATAACCCCTTGTGTCTTAGTGGCTTTACCGCCTTGCATGAGGTGAACTCGATTAAAAACACATATATAATATAGTATAAATTATATTATCTTCAATATTTTCTTAAATAATACTTATTATCATATTTGATTTCTTTAAGTTATCATATTATTTCATTTCTATAAATTATTATATTATTTTATTTCTATAAATCATTATTTTGTTTTATATGTATAAATCATTATATTACTTTATTTCTATAAATTATTATAGTATTTTATATTTATAAATTATTATATAATTATATTTCTATAAATTATTATAGTAGTTTATAACTTAAATTATTAATTTTTATATCTATAAATCATTATATCATTCTTTTTATATAAATTCTTATATTATTTTATTTCTATAAATTATTATATTATTTTATATTTGGATAATATTCAATGGCGGCACTCTCGAGGATTTTTTTTCTAAGCGAGTTATTTTCTTTTTTATGAGTGTAGCATTTTATAAAATCAAGATTGTGGTTGAATTTATTTCTATGTATGATTAGTGCATTAGTTAAGTTTTTTTTGTGAGGTCTCTTTTGTGCTTACAGATTTATTTTTTTTAATTTCTGCTTGTTTCTCCAATATATTGGAAGGAACAGTTTTGGCTATTCATTTTATAAATGCCTGCTTCAGAATTATTATTGATATTTGTATTTGAGGATTTGACTATATCAATAATGGTTTTGGAAGTGTTTGTGACTATTTTAAGATTATTTAGATGGGATATGTTGTTCTGGATAGTGGACGTGACGGAGTTTGTCGCTAGTATTATGAATCTGGTTTCATGTAATTTATTATTGCGGATTATGTTATTAGCTTTGTTTTGGTTGTATATTTTGTATGCCTTTCTTCTTGTGTTGTGGGTGAAATGGTATGGGTATTGTAGGTTTTTCAATGTGTTTTCTATGTATGTTTCTTGTTCAGGGAAATATTGGGAAATATATTATATTATATGATAAATTATATTATTTTATATCTATAAATTATTGTATTATTTTATTCCTATGAATTATGATATCAGTGTATTTCTACAAATTATTATATTATTTTATATCTATAAATTAAATATGACTAACCTCCAACATTTACTTATTAGACGAATTATCTTCATGACATAATTATTGAAAACATGTTCGATTTTAAATGTTGACTCAGAAAAGGAGAGTTTTTCCTAACACTCACTACATAGGTATTCAGTAAATTCAGTTTGGAAAACGAAACAAAATTACTTCCCACGCCTCTAAAATACCTGAGACAACTGCCTGCTGACATCCGTGAATATCTAAGTGCTTAGTCTTATTCTAATGGCGAGATATGGTTAGAGTTTAACAGGTGTTTCAGGTAAACCATTGACACTGGTGAACGAAAGTGCAAAGAATTCATAACAAGGCGCCTTCCAAAGCTATCAACTATATTTCAAAAGATGGCATGACAATTTTTAGGTAATAAAGAAAAGGAACCTGTGGAGCGTCATGATCGCCTACGTCCTGAATGGACATGATATTAAAAAAATATATACCTTTTCATATACTAGGCAGTTTTAAAATTCTGTGAGTAGAAAATACAAGAGCGTTCAAATTTAAATAATTTTAAAAGAGATTTTTAATATACAATGTTATCAGTTGCCCATTATACAAATCAAACTCAAATGCATGAAACAATCTGTTAATGATTAAATAATCAATATATATATATATATATATATATATATATATATATATTGCTCCGAAACTAAAGCCACTATACGAAGATTAGAACGACTCATGATCAATCATAATAGACATTCGTTGTCTGTTATATTTAACAATATTTGCTTGAATATGTATGTATGTGTGTGTGTGTGTGTGTGTGTGTGTGTGTGTGTGTGTGTGTGTGTGTGTGTGTGTGTGTGTGTGTGTGTGTGTGTGTGTGTGTACGTACGTTTTATAGTTTTAGGTTCATTTATTTTTATACAAAATGTTAAAAAACAGTTACCCCCCACATCAAGTTTAATACAAAATATAAATCCCATCTATTTTAAATATTTTTTTAATTTTTATTTTTAATAAAATTTTTTTGTTGTTCCGTTTATTTTAATACATTAAAATACTATTAATCCCCGTTTATTTTAAATTTAAAATATAAATCGCGTCTATTTTAAATACAATATATATATATATATATATATATATATATATATATATATATATATATATATATATATATATATATATATATATATATGTATATATATATATGTATACATATATTATTTTTTTAAAATAAAACCCAGTAATCTCCGTATAATATATGGACTGCGCTAACAAGGTTTCAGACTTTATTTTCTAATCTGTTTGTTTTGGTATTCTCTTTCATTGTTTCTTAAGTAGAAATTATAATTCGAAAGTCGAAAGTTGAATAAACTTTACACTTTAAAAATCTCCATATCGTAATTTTAAAAAAATCTATTCGATACCTGTTTTATATTCATTGATAACAACACTTTCTTTCTTTCTTTCTTTCTTTCTTTCTTTCTTTTGTCCGGTTCAAACTCCTTCCGGTCTTTTGAACAGGAGTACAGGTTGATCCAGTGTTTCCCGTTTTGAATTGGGTGTCTGGTTCTTTCTAAAGTCTTCATTCTCTTTCACTCCCAGGAACCCCTTGCATCTTAGAGGCATTATCACCATGACTGGGGCGAACTGATTAAAAACCACACACGCACACACACATTTATTCACTAGTTCACTTGTGCCGTAAAAATGACGGCATATTTTGTTAATACTTTATTATTATTACGTTTTCACATGTATAGTCTTCGAATCTATTTTTCCAGTCATTATATTAATGTATAATAATAGCAGGGGGATTATTTTATTACTTAATAACAATAGTAGAATCTTGTATTAATAGTAGTTCATCAATCCCGGGAATAATAATGCTATATTTTGTTAAGTCTCATATTTTTAGGGTTTCACATGTGAGCCTTTAAATATTCGGAGAGTCGAGTTCGAATTCCAGTCGAATCCAACATTCACTTACGTGCTAATAACCTTAGGAAAGGCATGAATCCTCTTCTTCTCCCCTCTACCAGCTATGAGTAAATAGCAGAACAGGCCGCGTTCTATATCCTTGGATAACAACTGATCTACCGCAGAAACAAATGGCAACCTACTGGGAAAAAATCTACCTCGCCAGTCATGTATGAAAAGATACAGGATCGCTTAAGCGTGTATCACACATGGCACATAACTGACTGTCAATAATAGCAGGGTGATTAGTTTATTACTTAATAAGAAAATAAAACTAGTCTCCCACTTTATGTCCAATAGATTCTTGTATTATGTTATGTCTACTATTATTAATCTTTTTTTTTAAATACATATTTTCCACTTATTAATTATGTTGTAATAGCTATGGTGAGGTTAGTTTACAACTGAATATCAATAAAAATCAGTTACCCCACTTTATAACCATTAGAATCTCATACTAATTTAATCATGGCATATCGTCCTGGGTATGATGATAAACTATATCCGGAATCCATTCCTCTGGTAGGGATGTTTTGAGGAGCGTAGAACTACCTTTTAATTTCTGTTGTTCCCAGGTCCACCCTGATCCGGGGTGGTAACACCTTATAGGGCTCCATCTATAGGCAAATAGTGAAGCCTCAAACTGGGGTCAAACATTGAAAATATAAAATACATTAGAAAAAATTACCAGCAATACATTTTTGGAAAGAAAATATTACCAAAGCTCACAATTTACAATTTCAGCATTGAATGACCCATAAGGAGTTGGTATGCTGTTAAACAAACCAACCAAACCAAACCAAACCAAACTAAACCAAACCAAGCCAAACCAAACCATGGTATAAAATGACGCCAAGTTTTGTTAAGCCTTTACTAATATTAGATTTCTACATGTGATTTTTTATAATTTTTTGCAATAATTATTGTTGAGTTCTACTCTTTCATGTTGCTGGTCTTCCCACCTCCCAGTTTCAAAAGCATCTTCAAAAGTTAACCATTGTCATAACAAAGACGTTGCAATTGTGATTATGATTACCTTTCAGTAGTAATATTTAAAATTGCAAACAAAATATATACGAATACACATGGGCACCTCGAGGCGGTGTAATAGCGAGCAAGATTGTCTCACTAGAACAATTGCAACTTAGCAGTGAGTTTAATCCTCACTGGGTGCCCCCTACTTTCGGCCTTGTGCCACATCTAAGCTACGCTATGAAAATCACTAAATGCACATGGCATATTATATAATAAGATTATTTTTTAATCTCGGAATTATAGATTTCAAGACAAAAAGCGCTTAAGAATTTTTCTTTAATTGCCCAGTTCTGTAAAATGTTGGGTTGTGTTATAAATATATTTTTTTAAATCTTATATTCACCATTATTTGCAATGAATTTTTGCAACTTATCAGGCAGCTCTTCGATACCTTTCGACTAAAATTCTGCAGTTTTTGATGTGAAAAAGTTTTAGACAATATCTTGAATTTTCCAACGATCGAAAAAGTAATAATCAGTTGCTGCGTGATCGAGTGTTTGTGAAGGGTAGGCGGTAGAAGAAAGCAGCCGAATTCCACACCTTTTATTCTAAGCATTTCACCCCAAGCGCGGCAGGAGTGCCACTTGCACACGGGGTTATGGAGAGTGAAATTGAGAGAAAAGAGTGGGTATATTGGGGATTGAGGAAAGGAAAAAAGGACAGGGATAAAGGCAACAGAAGATGGCGATTGACGTTGCATTTAAATTTATGAAGATTGTAGTTATCAGGGAAGCAAGTAAGAGGAAAGGAGTTCCAAAGACGGGCTTGTGTTATTCTTGAAGTATGCAGTTTTCTGTTGACACCAGGACAAACAAGACTTTCTCTTTCACTGTAACTACGGTGAAAAAACTGAAATATGTTAATGTGCTTCAAATTCATTCTTAATGAGTAGCAGTTAGGGTTATTGATTCGTGGTTACAATTGGTTTTCCCAAAAATAGAAATTACTTTTGACTCAATCAAAGTTATTCCAATATTGACGCTTAATTTTAGCTTCATTAGGCAGTTGACTTTTCTTGACCCATTTTCCGAAAATACTGTTTACGTAATGTAAGCATGATTTTGAAACGTTCCCATTTTGAAGATTAAGTGAGAAGAAAATGACACTACAATGTAATGACTTTTATTTTCTTAGCCTAGAATAGAAAGTAAACACAGGCAACAATGTGCGCTGTTGTTGGATGACCAAAGCGTGACACTAATGACAGCCGAATGAGCTCCAGTTACGTATGGCTTGAACGAGATTATGTGTGGCACCATTGTTTGCAACTAAAAGGAGTGATTCATAAAAGTCGGGATATTATATATATATATATATATATATATATATATATATATGTGTGTGTGTGTGTGTGTGTGTGTGTGTGTGTGTGTGTGTGTGCTGGCCATAAGAACTCGTCGTCATCGTGGGATCTTAGCCCCTGTAATATTTTTCTCACGGTCACAAAAGTGATAGTGGTGATGATCGTGGGAATATTGATGATTATGCTAAAAATAGGAACATCAGTAGTGCCATTATAATCATCTGTAGGGAGAGGATCGTGTATGTGTGTGTGTGTGCTTGTGTGTGTTGGAGATCAATATTACAACAGTGATCAAATCTTCATCACCAAATAAAAAAGAATAAGCGTTTATATTAACCGTCTGGTGTTTGTATGAATGCTATTGATTGAAGCCTCGTTCTGATCTCGTAGTGTCTCGTCGATTTATAACTAATTAGTAATGAATTATATCATCTCGAGTTTTTTGGTACTTGCAGGCTTCTTCCAAAAATAAGCGCCGCTTAACAAACAGCTATTAATAATAATATTGAGGAAGTGGAAGAGGAGTAAGAGAAGAAGAGGAAGAAGAAGAAATAATAAGACAAAAAGAAATAATAATATGAAGAAGAAGAAATAATACGACAAAGAAGAAAAAGAAATAATAATAATAATAATAATAATAATAAGAAGAAGAAGAAGAAGAAGAAGAAGAAGAAGAAGAAATAATATGACAAAGAAGAAGAAGAAGAAATAATATGACAAAGAAGAAGAAAAAGAAAAAAGAGGAAGAAGAATTAATACGACAAAGAAGAAAAAGAAATAATAATAATAATAATATGAAGAAGAAGAAATGATACGATAAAAAAAGAAAATGAAATAATAATAATAATAATAATAATAATAATAATAATAATAATAAGAAGAAGAAGAAGAAGAAGAAGAAGAAGAAGAAGAAGAAGAAGGCGAAGGCGAAGGCGGCGGCAAACAAATGCTTGTTTATTTATTCTGGTATCTATTGGTTGCGGTTGGAGATCGGGTGATAATTGAATTTTCTTAAATCTTAAATACTTTTGCCAATCCAGACACTATTGTTGTCTGAACAGTTTTATGTCTTCTTCCAACCTCTACTTCTTCCAATCTTGCTTGTACATTTTCAAAGCAGTTCATAATGAACCAATTATAATCAACAGGGACCAGGTTTCACTTTTTTCTTTTCTTGGGAGAGGTTCTAGTCTCTCTCCATTTTATCATCACCATGTTGTCTTCTATAACAGACAGGTTCGCGATTTAATGTCTATCAGAAGCCTTGATTTGAGAAGAGTTGAGAAGAGTCGATCTGTGGTGACCCCGTATGTACTGGGTTCATCCCTAAGAAATTACAAAACAATATCTGCACTCGGTATTATCTCAGAAAGTCAAAAGACAAAACTATACATAACATGAGATCATTCGGCTGTCATTAACGTTATATACCACCAAGTACAAAATGTTGTACCAAAATATATCGAATGGGTGTACCAATTTAAACAAAAAGTGATTTATTCTTTTTCTACGGATTATCAACCCTTTGCATGTTATTTAAAGCCGGAAAATATTTTTAGATTGTAAGAATTTTTTTTATTTTTGGAGATAATGTTTTTGGCGATAAAAGTCTTACTAATTAATCCATAGCTGTAGGAGAAGAGGTGTATTCATACCTTTCCCAGGAGTATTTGCGCGTAAGTGAATATAACGAACCCTGCGGGAATTGGAACTCGGCTCTTCGATTAACAATTCCGAGCCATTATCTATTACACCACCCGCACTTTCAAGTTTACGGCATCTGATATTCCCAAATGGTCATCCATCTAAGCACTGACCAGGCCTGACGTTGCTTATCTTTGGTGATTGCGCAGGATCGATGTTTCAACGTGATATGGCCGTAAACTGCAAAAAGAGAACCTAGATGAAATACAATCGAATAAGGGGAAGTTATATAAACGCGGGGAGAAAGAGAACTCCTCACAGCTTCGTAAGAAGATCGAACGTTCTAAGAAACACCAGGAAATGCATACCCTTGATTCAAGCATCGTTAATTTCTTTGAGGGAATAAACAATTATTTACGTACTGAAAAGTTAGTCTCGTATTCCTATCAGACATTAATATTACAGGTATTTCATGATTAAAAATAGCTTTTACTTGTGTTCATTTTCTTTTACTAATGTGCACCCAATACAAAGCCCAAAAGCCACTCGGAGTAGAGCGTTACTGAAGGCGGTTGTTGTGGGAGCTCTAAGAGTAGGGGTTAAGAAGTGCAGTTTATTAGGATATGTGGGAACGATAACAGTTAGGGTGAACAGGTTAAGATTGTAGTGGTCGGGGAAGCATCTTCTTGGGAGTCGATTCCACAGGGTAGCGGAATGTGGGAAGAAGCTATTCAAGTGGAACTTCTCACTAATGGAATACGAAGGGAGTGAGGGTGGTTCACTACAGGGTACTTTGTATGGCGGGTCCTGGTTAAGGAGTTTCTCATCATTTGTTTTGCCCAATGCTCAGTGGATCACTGTCCCTTTCTTTCCTTTTATGTGCCATGTCCTTTCACCTCCCTCTATCCCTTGCAGCTCTCAAGAAGTTCCTTCCCTTTGTTACCGCCCCAGACTTAACTGAGAGTTAAGAATAAAAAAACAAACCTATGGCGGATTACCACAATTTCATCGAATCCAAGTCTACGCGTTAAAAGATACAATGGCATTTAAACAAGGATTTGGGTTTTCTAAAAAAAAAGGGTCCTTATTTAAATAAACAAGTTTACTCAGATATGACAATCTTGAGAATGTAAAAATTATTCTGTTAAATTGCAAAGTTTTGCTGCACAAAAAAAAACTCTTCTCTTTTTCTTTTTCTAATAATTTTGAATTATTGTCTGTTACAAGTTTGTATGCTTCAACTTTTGTATTTGAGCTTAAAAATTAAATCAATTTAAATTTAAATCTTTAGCTGATGAGAGGAAAAGAAATCCTGAGGCATAATTGTTAATTGGAGAAACGAGTTTATTATATTCACTTATATGCAAATACCCTTGGGAAACGTATAGACCCACCTCTTCCCCCCAGATATAGATTAATCAGTAAAGCTTGTATCACTGAACTATTATTATCTGAAAAAAATTCTAAAAATATTCAGAAAATCGAAAAATATTTTCTGGCTTTAAATAACCTGTGATGGATTGATAAACCGTAGAAAACGAATGAATGAATCAATCAATCAATCAAAAGAATAATGGACCAATCGGATCGTTCTATTTTGTCGCATTTTCGTGTGGAATACACTAAAATACAACAAATTAGAACTATTCGATTGGTCAATTATTCTTTCAACTTCGCACAAATCCCTTTGCTATTTTTCTATGATTTTTTAAATATCTGTTACAAGTTTGTATTGTGCTTTTGCTTTTGAACTTAAAAATTGAATTTAAATCTTTGTCTAATAAAATGAATAGAAGCATTTAACAATATTCAATAAAAAAAATATGTGTGTTGTATAATCTTTGCAATTTTATCGTGTAGATCGTACATATTAGATCAGGATTGTTATTGAAATTGTGCACATGGATTGTGATTCTGAACAGAATGCAAAGGTATGCAAAGATCTATATATCTATTTGTTTAACTATAGAATTTTACAACTTTATCATTATTTTAGTTTTGTATTGATGAATCATCAGTTACCTCCCCTTAAGATCGGGGAGGTATAAAAAGCACCCTGTTATATCCGTCAGTAGACGAGTAGTCAGAGTAAAGTGCAATAAAGCTTTGGTATAAGTTTATTCACTGGTTCTATTTTTACTATAAGTTTATTTTGGAGTAATTTTTAAATTCATATATAAAAACATCAACATCGCCATCTTTCAAAAACGCAAAAAATTATAATGAAACATATAGTGTATTACATATACTGTATTACATATAGTGTATTACATATTATAGTGCATGCCTGAAATTCGCATCTAAGACACGGGGATATTTTTATCCATTTCAAATTTCAAATTCAGTCATAATAGAAGATAAGCATTTTGTAGAATTTCTTTTATATTACAGTGACTATCTTAAATGCAAGTACAAATATTAGGTTGGTGCAAAAATAATGACGTAATAATGTCGTAATAATGTCGTAATAATGACGTAATAATGTCGTTTTTTGACGTAACGTCAAAAAACGACATTATTACGTCATTATTTTTGCACCAACCTAATATAAGCAAAGTTATTTACATTATTTACATTTGTCCCCGTTTTTCATCGCCATAACGTTTCGGTCGTTGTGCAATCCTGCCTTCATCAGGTAACCGCCAGGGGATTTTGAACTGAACTCTCTATTTAATCATCGGGATGGGGGTAGATTGTTCACGTTCCGTTGGCCATACCTCGTCTAGTTCTTATTTATTTAGTACTGATTAGTAATTGCTCGACTCGTTTCCACTGAGTCCGTCGCAGGGATTAAACTCACAATCACCATGTCGCCAAATTCACGGATTTGTCTGTACCTTGTCTGTTAAACCCAAATGAAAACGAAAGATTTTCAAATTACATCTATGTAGATAGCCAAAGATGCATTCCAAAAGCTAAACAGAGTATTAAGAAACAGAAAAAATTCGTTAGAAAGAAAAGAATACTGAACTGTTACGTGATATCTGTCCTCCTGTATGACAACGGAATGCTGGACAATCTCTTCAAAGATGAATCGATATTTAAAAAAAAACTATGTCGCTGGACAGTGCCTTGGATAGAGGAATCGGAGAGTCGAATTCTGTTCGGGTTCGTTAGGTTCATTTACGTGCAAATACCTTTAGGAAAGGCATGAATCCATCTCTTAATCCCCACCCCACAGCTATAAATAAATAGCAGGGTAGTCTGGGTGCTATAGCCTTGTGTGACAACCGGTCTAGGAAAAGGACAAATCTGAATTCAAAACCTCCAACTATGGGATAAATAACCTCACCGACATGCAATTTGCCAAACGTGATTAGTATGGCCACACCCTAAAGACATGGTCAATCAGGGAGGGGTTTGGATTTGCGATTTAAATATCGATCGACTTGCTAATCGAAATTATAACTGGGAAGTGTTCCAAGAGGGTGGAAAGTGCGACAGTGAGATCCGAAGACGTATTCGGATAGCCAAAGATGCATTCCAAAAGCTTAGCAGAGTATTAAGAGACAGAAAAATACGTTAGAAACAAAGAAAAAAGTACTGAACTCTTACGTTGTATTTGTCCTCCTGTATGACAGCGAATACTGGACAATCTCACAAAGATGAAATTAGACATGAATCAATAGAAATGTGGTTCTACAGAAAGATGCAGAGGATACAATGGTATTAACATGTAACTAAGAACGAGGTTTTGGCAAAAATGGAATAAAAAAGAAAGCTTATACATAATATCAGGAAGAGGCAGTTGAAATTTCTGGGGTACGTAACGAGGAAGGAAGGATTGGAAAATATGATACTCACAGGACAGATTGAGGAAAAGAGGGACAGAGGAAAGCAGCGCGTAACATACTTGATAAGCTTGAGTAAATGGATGGTAGAACAGAGTACGGGAGAAATAACAAAGACAAAACTTATAAAGAGCTACAAAGGGTAGGAAGATGTGGAGGGCCATGATCTTCTATGTCCTGAAGGGATACGGCACATAAAAGAAGAATCAAATAAAAGAAATCTTTGGGAGAAAATGTGATATTTTCTCGGTTTTTGTATTTGTTTATTTTTGTATATATATATATATATATATATTTTTAATAATAATCTACGTTACGGTAATTTTATCGAGTGAAATATCTTGTATTCAATTTCTTTCAGATAACTCATAATGCATTCTATTGTTACGAGATTTGTTTCGTATCCTGCAACAATCTCGCCACACTGTAACCGGATAAGGTCATTTTTAGTTGTCGATGACTTTTTTTATAGTGTCAATGAATCACTTTGTTGTCTACGGCTTGTATTGGATGTTTTGTGCAAATGATATGCCTTCATAAATTTTAATATGCATCAATAATAATATAAATGGCGCCGCTGGTCTTTGGAACATTTTATTATTGTCTGAATTCGCTATAATTTTTAACGTTTTAAATATGCGCATTTTCATTTCCCGCGAGTTATTCAAAATAATTCTTTGTAGACATTCCAGTAGATAACATTTGGCGAAGATAAGAAATGTATAAAACAAATATCAAATTCTAACGTTTCTTGTTTGTGTAAATTATTTGCCGACGTAAGCAAGAATTTAATTAATTTAACGCCATCAACAAGTAGTTGTGCGCCTCAACCGATGCTTAAAGTTGTTTTTAATAACAATCTTAATTTAATATGAATGTTCTTTTTTCAACAATTACAAGGCCAAAAGTACAGACTTTACAAAATTAAAGCTGAATTTATAAGGCCGAAAATATAGAACCGAATGAATGTAACTTACAAAATTAAGTCCAAAATTATAAGGCCGAAATTATAAGGCCAAATGAACTGAACTTAGAAAATTAAAGCCGAAATTATAAGGCCGAAATTATAAGGCCAAACGAACTGAACTTTCAAAATTAAAGCAGAAATTGCTTATCATTAGTTCTTAATTTTATACAAATTATATTTTTATGACGTTGCGCCAGTAGTTGTCGGAGCACTGGGAACAATCTCGAAAAAGCTTAGCAGAAAGCTTGAAGGAACTGGAAACCCAAGGAAGAACTGCTCCATCCAGACACAGATTTTTGCACCAACCTAATAGTAAAATGATTTTTTGGCAGACATGTATAAATGTGCCTGTGATAAGACGTATTGTCAAAAGGACGGTTTTTTCCTTTTTTAAACTATATTCATTCTTTAGCAAAGTTTTGTTTTAAAAAGCGATGATTAGGATTGTAATAAAACCTAAAGAAATGGAAATGAATTTATACATTTTCTTTGTTTTTGAGAATTGACAGCGACAATATTGTTTATTTACATTATTCATTTACTGGAATGGCTGGCAAAACATCGGCTAAATGCCAATAAAATGACAAATAATAAGGATTTTGGTTCACATATTTTAATAATTTAGTAAATGTTTATAAATTTATGAATAAAAAATTATTTTCATATTTATTTCTTTATAAATTGGTAAATGATAAATATTATTAAGTTGGTGCAAAAATAATGTCGTTTTCTCACATATGTTACTATGTGAGAAAACGACATTATTTTTGCACCAACCTAATACATTGCTTTAGTTCTAATTGTACAGTGTAACCTGGATATAAGAGGCCGGGAAATAAGAGAAACCCGGATATAAGAGAAACTCGGATATAAGAGAAACCCGGATATAAGATACTTCTTCTCCAGTCCCGACAACTCTCTTATATCCGGGTTACACTGTATTAGTTTTTTAGACTGTTGTAAACATGAAATTAATTTTGGAAAGAAACAATCTAACAAATAGTGTTTAATATTTTTCTTGTAAATTCTCAAGAACAAAACCAAAGGGAGTTAAAAAAAAAAGGGAGTTAAAAAAAAAAAAACGAAGTCATGGTAAAACCGTCCTTTTGATAAAACGTTTTATAGCGGCCACGAAGGTCTATGTTAGCCCACTTTTTTATCATTTCACCACCACAAACAAGGCAATGAAGCCACTAAGATGCAAGTGGTTACTGAGTGTGAAAGAATACGAAGAAAAGAAGACATTATGAAGAAGATAGAACAGTAAAAGAACAGAAATTAAGAAGACAGAAGATAACGATTGACATTGCATTTAAATTTTCGTAGTTCAAAGTTAACCTGGAAAGCAAGTAGCCGGAAGAAAGTTGCACAAGTAAGAAGTGCGAGAGAAGAAACTTTTAGTATAGGACTTACGGTTGCATCTAGCCATTTCAACTGTAAAATGATGAGACCTAGCTGCCAATCTAGTACTGCGCTTAAATTCATAAAGACGAGGGTCCAATGAGGAAAGCTTATCAGAACAATTACCATGAAAGTATTTATAGAAAAGGAACAGGGAAGTTAGGTTACGGCGGTGAGAAATTAACCGAAGACGAGATGCCAGGTCAGGACTAATAACATTGCAGAATTTTTGTATTTTTTATCAAGAATCGCTAAATAGATGGCAGAAGTATTAGACCAATTATTCAGTAGATTTATAAATGTGTAAGATAGATTCTGGCTAGAAAAATTGTTTAGCACGACAGGGTGAACGAATTTTCCTAGCAGCAGACCTAGAAATTGATTCAGTATATTCCCATCTATTTCATATCAGCGGGAAACATTACCCGAGAAGGAGCGTTGAATCACTCTCCTGAAGATTAACATCGGCCACGCTGATGGAAGGCAAAAAAAAGGTTCTCTCGGACGATTAAAAGGGAACAATTTTGTTTGGGAGGTGAGTCGAGGCAACGGAGGTATGGTTCTACAGGAGGATGCTAAAGGTTATCATGGACAGAGCATGTGAGCAACGATGAGGTTTTGGAGAGGATGCAAACAAGGAGGAAGCATATAGTTAACATCAGGAAGAGGCAGCTGAAATTTCTGGGACACGAAGTGAGAAAGGGGCATTGGAAAATCTGATACTCACAGGGCGTATAGAGGGAAAGAGAGACAAGAGAAAGCTACGCCTGACATACCTAGCGGGCTTAGGCAAGTGGATGACAGAAAAGGGTCTGGGAGAAGTAGCAAAGGGACAAAACATATTGAGAGCTACAAGGGATACGTGGAAGTGGAGAGCCATGATCGCCTACGTCCAGAAGAGACAGGCATATAAAAGAAGAAGAAAATTAACAGGATAGGATGTAATATTATTGAACTGCAAAATATAAATTTTTAATTGCTTTCTACATATGATAATCAGCAGTGTGTTAAGGACTTCAAAGTTAATCATTGAAATGATCTTTTACGTCAAGTTGGCGAGTTTCGTTTGTTACAGCTTTTTATTAGTAATTAGTAGATTTTTATGTCACTATTATGTACCGGTCGCATCTGGTATATCATTGCTATGCCTAAGGCTGAAACTTGTTCCTAATTCTTATTATTATACACGGATTTCGACCTAATGAAACAATTATATGTGTAAGTCTACTCCCATTGTTTTGCCGATTAATTCAGTTTTAAAAGCTCTCCTACACAAATGTAAGTTATTAGAGGGCACATGATTACCTTATTCACAGTTCTCACAGAATGTACTAAAAATATACTGCAAAGGATTTTAGTATTCCCTTGTTAGTATTGGTTGTGCATGCGTTCAAAAATCAGTGGATATTTTTTAGATGGTGTCTAATACATAAAACATCAGGCCAGGCAGTTCTCTGCCATGCGTGATACACGCTTAGGCGATCATGTATCTTTCGGTACATGACTGACGAGGCAGATTTTTTTTCCAGCAGTTGGTTGCCATTTCTTTCTGCTGCCGGCCAGTTGTCATCCAAGAACCCGGTCTGTCCTGTTATTTACCCATAGCTGAGGAGAGAAGAAGAGGATTCATATTATTAAGCACAAAATTGAATGTAATCGATTCGAT
This sequence comes from Acanthosepion lycidas, assembly GCA_963932145.1. NCBI lineage: Eukaryota > Metazoa > Mollusca > Cephalopoda > Sepiida > Sepiidae > Acanthosepion > Acanthosepion lycidas. The sequence goes on along the minus strand of OZ010600.1, from coordinate 62,854,910 downwards.
TGGAATCCGAGCCGCTATCCATTACTCTGCCACGCTTTCTCATAAATAAAGCATCAAATAGTTAATAAAAGTTTCTATTTGCCAACCTGTGGATCGCTCTTTTCGGTATTGAGGAAGGAATCCTTCCTAAATTTTTACTTGAAGTAATGTGGAATGTTAATATTTTGATTATGTCATTATAATTTCTTCGAGTTACACGTAACATCCATTTTAGTTGTTACTGATTTTGAAAGTAATGTTGTTTCTCTTCTTTAATTTTATCGTATATAAAAACGTTTTTCTTTTACTATGATATTGATATACAGTTCGTCAAAAGGTATTATCACATATATTCGAATTTGCTTTAAAAAAAAAATTGAAAAATTACCAAGCAGAGTAAACTAATATTGGTTTAAGGCTTGTGAAATCTAATAAAAAGTATTATTTTTTTTTTCCATAATACAGTGTAACCCGGATATAAGACAGTTGTCGGGGCCGGATAATAATTCTCTTATATCCGGGTTTCTCTTATATCTGGGTATGGTCTAATTTATATACATTAACACAGGCTCTAATTTAAGACCAGAGAAAATCTCTATTATATCCGGGTTTCTCTTATATCTGGGTCTCTTATATCCGGGTTACACTGTATATGTTGAAACATGAATAATGGAAAGGACTGACAAATTCTGAGAAACAGTAACTAACAGTTATTAGGTGAGGGAATGTTCACATTGGATACTTCAAACAAGCTTCACAGAGATCATTTAACGACAGAAAAAAAAAGGCTGTTGAAAATATAACCAGTTCTAGAAATAACTTCAGGCTGTAGTTTTTATTAGGTTGGTGCAAAAATAATGACGTAGTAATGTCGTTTTTTGACGTATTTTTAACGTCAAAAAACGACAATATTACGCCATTATTTTTGCACCAACCTAATATAATAAATCCAATAACATCAATAAAACATGTTGAAACTACCTAAAAAATTAACTCAAGCTTTGGGTTGATTTGGTTTGATTTGTTTTTTAGGCATATCAACACCTCAATGGGTTATTTAATGCCGACAAAATTTTTATTGCTGGTAATATTTTTTTTTCAAAAATGTATTGCTGGTAATATTATTTTTACTTTTTTCAAAAAATCTATTACTAATATTAAAACCTATTTTTATACTTTTATAGTGTATGGGACTTTGGTCGTTGAATCTATATCCATATCTAAAGCTGATTTGGCTGCTAAGTTTGTTTTATTTTTACCTTCCACTGTGATGTGGTTAGGAATTCAATATACAGTGTAACCCGGACATAAGAGAGTTGTCGGGACCGGAGAAGAAGTATCTTATATCCGGGTTTCTCTTATATCCGGGTTTGGTCCATTTTGTTTAGGTAAGTATGGCTCTAATTTGGGACCAGAGAAAATCTCCCTTATATCCGGGTTTCTCTTATATCCGGGTTACACTGTAATTTGGTATTTTGTGGGATTTGGTTTGCTGGTATTTTTTTTTCAAAAATGTATAGCTGCTAATAATGTATTTCTGTAATAATTCTTCACAAAAATTATTTCTGATATTAAAACCTATTTTTACACTTTTATAGTGTTTTGATCACAGTTTAGGGGTTAACTATTTGCCCATAGCTGGGACCCTAACAGGTGATACCCACCCCACCGAGTCAGGATGGACTTGGGAACACCAGCAATTAAATTGTTTCACGCTCCTCAAAGCCTCCTGATCAGAGGCCTTACTGTCAGACGTAGTTTATCGTCTTACCCAGGACACGGATGTAGTTTATCGTCTTACCCAGGACGCGGATGAATTTTATCGTCATACCTAGGACGGAACTCAAGCGTTGTTTTGACATCTAAATTAATCGTTTGAAATTTGACAATTTTTCAAAGCAAATTCGATGTTGGTTGATTTTGTCTAATAGCATCTCAAATTCTATGTGTTATTTAATGGCATATCAAATTCTATATGTTATTTAAAGGTATATAAAATTCTATATGTTACTTAATGACATCTCAAATTCTATGTGTTATTTAATGGCCTATCCAATCCTATATGTTATTTAATGGCATCTCAGATTCTGTGTTATTTAATGGCATCTCAAATTCTACGTGTTATTTAATGGTATAACAAACTCTATATGCTATTTAATGACATCTCAAATTCTATGTTATTTAATGGCATATCAAATTCTATGTATTATTTAATGCCAAAATCTAAATATTTTTAATGCAATTTATGCCTTCAACTACAGATACTTTGTACATAATTTTATACTTTCAGGCAAACCTGTGTTTTTTAGATATATAGTTTCTAGATGATAAAATGTATTGCTGATCATTTTACTATAAAATGTATTATTGGTAATATTTTTTTAATATAAATGTAAATAAATAAATATAAAAAATGTAATTTTTTTACTAAAAAAACGTTTTGATTTTTGTTTGGGATTCACTATTTGCCCATAGCGTGGACCCTAACAGGTGCTACCGCCTCGGGTCAGGTTTGACCACTCTGACCTGGGGACAACAGCAATTAAGAGGTAGTTCCACGCTGCTCAAAACCTCCCGATCAGCGGCATTGCTGTCGTATGTTGGTTTTCGCCATACCCAGAGCTAAAAGCAAATTCGAGTTTTTGAGGAGTAATGTATGTCTGCTCGGATTGAGATTTAGTTTTAGTGAGAAAAAGAAACATTCATAATAGTAAGAAAGAAAAAAAAAGGAAAGAATGAAAGGGAAGCTAGAGGAGGTGATAACGCTCTCGTACGTTTAATATTTGCTTCAGCGAAATGGAAAGCCTTGTCTGTTTCAAATCTTTTCATTTACTTCTTTAAATAATAACCGGCATTCATGCTTATGATTGTTATTGAAATATTTGGTTAAAACTTTGAAGCTCAAATATTCAATTTCCACGGATATTTTATCGTCATCGAACGAGCAAGGAGCTTATTCTGTCGTTAAATTAAGAATTTAGTGTCAAATTAATGTCATTTTTTAGCATATTTCTTATTATGAAGACTATATTTTTTTTTAAATCTAATTCTTTATATGTTAATGTCATGCCCTTTCAATACGTAGGCGATCATGGCTCTCCACAAATTCCTTTTCTTTACTATCTGTAAATTGCCATGTCTTCTTGGGAAAAATAGTGGAGCAGTTTGCCTTCTCTAGTTCTAAACTGCTCCTAGCTTCTCCAAACTTCTCCTAACTTCTAGATTGGCTGCCAGCCAAGATTAGAGAGCTCAGACTACTTTGTTAGTTAATTCATAGCTGGTAGGGGGAAAAGAAATGGATAGCGTGCCTTTCTTTTATTGCGAAAGTGGACGGAACAGGGTAGGCCTGAATTTGAACGGCTCGCCTATTCTACTTTACGTGCTGATTGGCCCTCACGCTGATAAATAGTATAGTTTAATTTTGTTGAAAGAAAGCAAGTAAGCACCGATTGTCACTTTTTACTCTTAACATGTTAACATAACAGTTTGTAGTTTCTTAATCTCTATTACAAAGTTAAAGTTAGTATAATTGCATTGTTGTTCACTTTCAGCAGATCGTAAGGTCAAATGTTTATTGGTGCACATATGTGTACATTACTTATCAAAAAGGAACTGGTGTAAACATCATTGAATTACGCAAACATTATTTGATATATTTCTATACAAACAAGAAAATTTGTTTCTCGTTTCTCCAAGCTATGAATTCTTTCCAAATTGAAGAATTTTAAAAATGTGCTGACTTCCATTACTTCCCATTTTATTGCGCTAACAGGGTACCTGTGAATTATTTACATATGCAGCGGACACTTTAATGTGGTGTAGTGGTTAAAAAGCCTGTCTCCCACATCAGTTACGACTGTGCCACATCAAAGCTTGGGGAACTTCGACGTAATGTAAGGGTCAGCAATCTAGATCAATTATGACTGAAAAATGAGTTAGATACTTACTGGGTGCCCCATACTTTCGGCCTTGTGTCACATCTAAGTTACACTTAGAAAATCAACATGTGGAAGCGGACACTTCGACGTTAACAAGACTGTCTCGTAGATCACTATCGAATGACTAGTGAATTCGATCCTCACTGTGTGTTCCATACTTTCAGCTTTGTATCACATATAAGCTACGCTTAGTAAGAGGGCACTTCAACGTGGTGTAATAGTTAACGAGCGTGTCTCGTAGATCAATTGTGAGTAGTGAATTCGACCCTAAGTGGGTACTCCATATTTTCAACCTTGCGTCACATATAAGCTATTACGACCGAGTACTGAGTTTGATCCTCACTGTGTGCTCCATATATTCGACCTTGTGCCACATTAAAGCTACACTTAGTACATCGCTACATATTGAGTGGGCCCTCGGCGTGGTGTATTGGGTAACTAGCCTGTCATACAGATCAATTAGGAGTGAGTAGTGAATTCGATCCTCACTAGGTGCTCCATACTTGGCAGCCTATGTTAAAAACATCTTGTGTCAGATTTTACTACAGTGCGGAGGCGACTAAATAGCCAGGTCTTTCGGCTGACATAAGAGTGCAGTATCTCCTCTCTCTCCCCTCCCCCCCTCTCTCTCTCTCTCTTATATATGTCATGAGGAAATCCTGGTGACGGAGATTCCAATCATTCGGCAGCACCTTCTTTATTGCGCTTGACACCAGCGTGATAGTGATTTTTACCCTTGGTCCATATGTACCTGTATAGTGCGCACGATTCCCGGCCTTCGCGCTGGGATCGGTTCTACTTGTTCTAGTTCAGGATATTAGTGCAATGTTTTTACTTTAGGGTAGTTCACAGCCTAACATGATGGAATTGATCCTGGGAACAAGGCCGAAAGTGTTGAGCACCCAGTGAACTCACTACTCAGTCGAAATTGATGTGGGAGATAGGGTGTGATGGGTAAATTGTCGCCATTTTATATTTTTAATTTCACGCATGCGCATTGTTTGTTTTTGATTTTGTCGACTGCACAGTGTCAGTTCGGCACCTTCAGTGGAAAAAGGAGCACAATGACGCAATTCATTCCACCAGAAATTTGAAAAACGGCATGCTGTACTGTTTGGCATTCGTGCTGGAAACTCCAATACGAACATTTCAGAGTGTTTAGGTGTCAATCTGAGGAGAGTGCAGAGGATTCGGAAAGAGTTGGATGATATATCCAGTCAACATCATGGCGTTTGGAGTGATCACTAGTGACGGCGACGTTACGCCTCCATTAATCTTCCCATAGGACCTCAGACTCAACACGGAGACCTACATCAAATGCCTTGAGGAGTTAGTTATGCCCTGGGTCAAGAGAGTGGCAGTTGGAAGACTCGGTCTCTGCACCATGCCACACAAGCAGGAAAATTAGTCATGGCTCTCAGATAATTTATGCGACTACATCATCCCTTATATCTGGCCTCCTAATTTTCCAGACTGTATCCCCCTTCATTATTGTGTGGTGCTCAGTTGAGCGAGGGACCAACAAAACTCCTTGTAACACCAAAGATAAACAGAAGCAATGATTATGGTAGCATTCACCAACTAAAACAAGGAGACCGTCCAGAAGAGATGCAGGAGATTCCGAAGTCGTTTGAAGGCCGTGGTTGAAGGCAATGACGATTTTATTGAATAAATCTATTCTTTTGTATTTCAAGATAGATATTTTTGTGTAATGTTGGTAAATGTGTCTATTAAAATGAGATGTCAGTATTATTTTCATTTTTGCGTCATTTAGACGATAATTTATCCATCTCACTCAGTACATTGCAGTAGAACCTCTTTAATACCGCTACAAGACTGGAGAGTCGGGTTACTCTGAAATGGTGGCCCCATAGATTTCGCAGTTTTGCCTTTGGTTTATGTGTACGCATATAATCTACTGACCTTGAAACTGGCATTGTGTCAAATCCGACCCCACTGCGTGTTGGGATCAGTGTGTGTTACCTATGCGTTTTTACTCGTCACTTTTGTCGAAGATCAAAGTGAAGTATGTGTGCAATAGGTGAAAAGTATCACGTACTAAAAATAGATTTATAGACTCTTAATTAAAAGTTGTAAGGAAGCTTCAGTCAATATTAGAAATGACTATTCTTCAGGAAAACAGTTTTTCTCTTTCTCCTTCTCTTGCTCTTTCCAGTATTGATTGATGTTACTATCTTAACCGTTTATTTGAAGTAGTGGCCCATGTTGTTATATTGATTATATTTGGGCACCTCGACGTGGTGTAATGGTTAGAAAGCTTGCCTTGCTAGATCAATTACGTAGTGAGTTCGATCCTCACTTGGGTGCAACATACTTTCGGTCTTGTACCACATCTTAGCCGGGCTTAGAAAATCATTTTATTTTCTTCGGGATTTTTTTTACAATGATGTCCACCCTGTACAAATCCCAAGAGCCAACTGAGGTACAGGGTTACAGAGTAAGAGGTACAACCTCCAAGCAAGGAGATAACGTAACGGGCCTGTGGAAGTAAAAGAAAAGGAAAATGCTTTAGAAAGATCCAGAAACTCAGTCCTAAACTGGAAACAAGGACTACCCCTGTTTAAAACACTGTTTAAACTAAAATCCTCAAGTGATGTGGTTTCTCTTTTTTTGGTACAGTTCATTGTTTGTGATTCTGTAGCGTCAGTCCACAAGGTTCAAAGAAGTGTGCTTTTCATCAATACCCGTAGGCCTCACTTGCTCAAAGCTATTTCTAACTATTGATATTAGAAAACGGTTCTATACAGCTGACAGTTTAGATATTTCTGAACTGGTTTGGCGCCATGCATGACTTAACGATTAGTGAAGTCTAATTTAAAAAAAAAAACAAAAAAAACAGTTTTAATAAAAAAATATTTTATGAATTTCAACCAGCCTAACCCTAACTTCGGTCAAAGAATACCTAATGTTTTCTGTATGGAAACGGCTACTTTTACCATTATCGTACAATATAACCCGTCTTTGACCGGGTGTTTCATTACTGGGAATTTTGCCGTACAATTGGAGCAGTTTAAGTTTAAAGTCAGCCCACCCCAAAAATCAATATTAGTAACAACATTTGGTTGCAACTGAGGCACATCCCCAAATAGGCAGTTAACAATTGGAATGAGGGATTAACAATTTGAATAGGGGGGGACTGAAAAGGGCCGTTTTTGCATTCACAAACTTGTTTCAGCCTCACGCACAGCAGCAGTTGAAGAGGCGTTTTTCCTCAGCCGTTGAGTCCTTTGATCATCCTTATTAGCTTTGTGCACAGAAGCGTTTGGATGAAAACTGTGGAAACACATAAACAACATTCGCTCACACACTAGGTGACTTTTGGGACACTCTGTATCTGGGCGACTTTTGGGACACTCTGCATCTGAGTGACTTTTGGGACACTCTGCATCTGGGTGAGTTTTGTGACACTCTGTATCTGGGTGAGTTTTGGGACACTCTGTATCTGGGTGACTTTTGGGACCCTCTGTATCTGGGCGACTTTTGGGACACTCTGTATCTGGGTGACTTTTGGGACACTCTGTATCTGGGTGACTTTTGGAGCACCCTATATAAGAGATTTAGTCTTATTAGTCACTAGTTGTATAACCCGTCTTTGACCGAGTCTTTCATTACAGAAAATTTTTGCCGTTCAATTGGAGCAGTTTAAGTTTAAAGTCAGCCCACCCGAAAATCAATATTAGTAACAACATTTGGTTGCAACAGAGGCACATCTCCGAATGGGTGGAGGGTAACAAAATGAATGGGGGGTGGCCCTGAAAAGAGAACTATATAATAATAAATAATATTATTGTAATAATTTAAACTATTTATTTTTATTAATGTTTTTTTTCTGCAAGATATATATGCAAGAACAAATAGTATATAGTAAAACGTTGCTGAGAGTTATAATGGACAGAAAGTAGTGGAGAGCCATTGTCGCCAACAATCTGGACTCAAAACCGGCACTGAAGAATTATCAAACAAAAAAAAAATCATCGAAATCGGATGAAAACTGTAGAAATGAATAAACAACATCCGATGACACACATACACGCACACACATATACATATATATATTTATATATAGAGAGAGAGGGGGGAGAACAGAATTAATATTGCATAGTAATTTCATTCATCGAACCATATATCTTAGGCTGACTCATAAATAATAATATCCATATTTCTTTATTAACTTCATTCTTCAAATGATAACGGCAGCGCTTGGATACTTTTGAGAAAGATTCAGCAAGCTTTGATGTTAGAAAGTTTTCAACGAACTCTTGAATCTGGTTTTCATAGGATAAAGTTTTCCGCATCAAAGTGTTTTGATGGCGGTTAGAGTAGAACAGACTAACCGAGTTCCAAAATGATGATCCTCTGTTATTCTTGCTGTATGTGGCCTTGCGTTGCCATGGTAGAGAACCACATTTTTCCTTTAATCAACTGTGTACGCTATATATATATAAGGAAAATTTCTCAGAGTTAACCTGTAGAAAAAGACAATATGTATAAAGATAAAAGACAATAGGAAATTTGTATTATTAGCCGACGCGTATGATCCAATGTGAACTTTTTCAAGGCAAAAACGAAATGAAATTATTAAAAACAAAGTAACTATTAACAAACAAAATGTCCTTAGCAACTGGAAAAACTTAGAA
>OZ010600.1:62806335-62841335 GCA_963932145.1 Acanthosepion lycidas | reverse complement strand
CCGAAATTGTTGATGACGGCACAGACTCAACACGGAGGCCTACATCAAGTGCTTTAACGAGGTAGTGCTCCCCTGCGTCAAGAGGGTGGTTGCTGAAAGACCATATGTCTGGCAATAGGACGCAGCACCATGCCACACAAGCAGGAGAACCCAGTTATGGCTGTCGGACAGTTTATGCAACCACATCACCCCTTACATCTGGCCACCAAACTCCTCAGACTGCAACTCCCTTGATTATTATGTGTGGGGCGCAGTTGAAGAAGAGACCATCTAAACACCTTGTAACACCAAAGATGAACTGAAGGCAAGGATTATGACAGCATTCACCAACTTATACAAGGAGACCGTCCAGAAGAGTTGCAGGAAACTCGGAAGTTCTCTGGAAGCCGTGGTTGAAGCCAATAGTAATTTTATTCAATAAATTTACTCGTTAGTATTTAAAAATATTTTTGTTTAATGTTGGTAAATATATCTGTTAAAATGAGATGTCAGTATTATTTTCATTTTTGCGTAATTTAGACGACAATTTATCCATCGCACCTTCGCACAATATACATATATATATATATATATATATATATATATATATATATGGGCAGAGGGAGCACATATTTTAAATATGTTTTGCTATATATTCTAGCCGATTTCATTTAGTTTCTTTTCCTTTTTGTTCGTGTTACTTTTGTTATTAAATAATCTACATTGTGATGCCAGATCTACTAAGAAAAGTGAAATTTTATAAGAACCTGGAAGCAAATTTACTATGGATGATGTAGCGATTAAAGCACAATCCACACAATTTCGTTTTAGTAAATTGGTTTCTCTTTTAGCCATTTTGAATCAAAATTATTGGCAGATTTGTTACGGAGAGCAACTAAGGCATTTAGTGTATTGTTTTGTAAAATATCTCTTTCGTATTCATGTAATCTTTTATTTAAATTCCTTGAGGTTTCTCCGATGTATTTCTTGTGGCAATTATTACAGATGATAGAGTAAATTCCTCCTTCAAGTTTTAGCTAATATGCTGTTTTGTATTGATTAATTTTTTTATTATTCTATATTAGTGGTTACAAATATTATGTTAAGCTTATTTAAATGCTTTTCAGTTGTAGTTTTAGTGACTGGGTTGGTAGGCAGAACAATATATCTTGATTCGTTGGGTATATTTTGATATATATTTAGGAGCTTTTTGTTTCGCGTTGAATATGAAATAATTAGGGCATTGGAGAAACTTAAAAGTACACTCAATGTATTTCCCCCCTTCAGTATATGTTCGGGACTGCACATTCCGATTGCTCTTAAATAGAATCAGATGACTATTCGAGATTTTGATCCTATTTGAGAGCACTCAGAATTTAACTTTTGATCCAAATGCGTCCGGCTAATCTATTGATATATATTGAATTTCTCGGATCCAAAGATCATTTGAATAGTTTTTGAACGTTCTATATCTCCAAAAGAGAATATCTTGCACGCATGAAAAAAATATAATAAACAACTAATCAAAATGCCTTGTCAGTAGTCTTTAATGAAACCTGTATAAAAGAATGTTTGCTGCCAAAATACATCATATATATATATGTGTGTGTGTGTGTGTGCGTACGCACACGAGTGTCTAATTACTATTATGCATGCGATTGTATGTGTGTGTGTCCATGTGCACATCTGTGTGCCCGAGCCTATTTTGTCCATCTAGATAAGCACATTTTATTTCTACCTGTCACGAGTTTATCGACAGCAATGACTCACCGACCTTTCAACTTGGTCCACCCTCTATCAGTCGACTAATTATTCTCGCTGCATACCTAAAGCAGGAAAAAATTTAAAAGGTGGCTTCTTACTCATTCTCTCTCTCTCTCACTCTCTCCATCTCGCTTTTTCACATTCTCTCTGTCTTTAGCCATCTCTTTCTCATTCTCGCTGTCTCTTTATCTCTCACTTTCTCATTCTCGCTCTCTCTTTATCTCTTTCTCATTCTCTCTGTCTCTTTATTTCTCATTCTTACTTTCTCTCTCTCTCTCTCTCTCTCTCTCTCTATATATATATATATATATATATATATATATATATATATATATATCTTTCTGTTTAAACGTTATTTTTATAAATAGAAATATTTAAGCAAATGCTGTTTATAACAGAAAGTATTAACTACATTTACCAGCCTGAATGTCCGAGAAATTTCATAGAAAAATTATACATATAATATATAATTATACATATAATATATAATTATACATACATACATACATACATACATACATATATATATATATATATATATATATATATATATATATATATATATTAGGTTGGTGCAAAAAATAATGACGTAATAATGTCGTTTTTTGACGTTAAAAAATACGTCAAAAAACGTCATTATTACGTTATTATTTTTGCACCAACCTAATATATTATTCTCCCTCCAGCTATGGGTAAATAGTTGGAGTGAGTTCTATAGCCTTGGATGGCAACTGGTTTAGGAGAAGGACAACTGTGAATTCAAAACCTGCAAAGGGTCGCTGTGGGATCTTGTGGCACGTAGTGCACCAGGTCTCTGTATTCGACACTTCAACAAGTGTGGATAGTTCTACACAAAACCTTCACCATTATAATCAAATCACATGTGTTGGTGTCTGGCTGTCGGTTCCTAGGAACTGAGCTGCTTGATCCTCATACGTCGGATACGACGGAAGAGCCGAATACATATAATATCGCACATTCAGTGATGGTTTTAATAAAATAGTGCTCATTGCTATATAACAGAGCTATAAACTATATATTAATAAATATATATTTTTCCTTACAATGCAATCTGCAGGCGCTGAAGGGTGCGCCTGGATGAAACTCTGATTCGTGCTACCTGTAAGGAATATATATATATATATATATATATATATATATATATATATATATATATATGTATATATTAAACATTTCGACCCAAGCAAGGCGAGGGTGCCATTAGTACGCAAGGGACTACAGAGAGTAAAAGTAAGGGAAAAGACTGTGCATAGTGGGAATCGAGGAAATGATAAAAAGAAGAACGGAGATCAAGGCATCAGTAGATGTCGATTGACATTACATTTAAACTTTTTGAAGATTATAGTTATCAAGGAAGAGGAGTTCAACAGTTGGGAAGTGCGAGAGAAGAAGATATTGGAGCAGAAGAGGCGGTTACATTTAACTGTTTCGACAGTAAAAGCGTGGGACCGAGATGCCAACTTAATAGCACGCTTAAATTTGTGCAGTCGGGGCACCAGTGAAAATAGCTCATCAGAGCAGATGCCATGAAATTATTTATAGAAAAGACAGAGGGAAGGCACATTATGTCGGTGAGAAAGCAACTGGAGTCGAGACCCCAAGTAGGGACCGATCGCATTGCGTATCCGTCTTTGAATTTTGTCGAGAACCTCGAGATGAACAGCGGGGGCACGAGACCATACATGGCAATAGTATTTCATGCATGGACGAATGGTTGATTTGTAGATGTGAAGGATGGACTCAGACGAGAAAAACCTTCTGGCGCGACGCAGAGAACCAACTTTCCTTGCGGTAGATGCAGCTATTGATTCAATGTAGTTGTTCCACCTCAGGCCAATGGAAAACGTGAGACCAAGAAGGCGCAGAGAGGCATCAACCAAGCTAATAGGAGGCAGGGAAATTTCACTATGGTGTTTAACTGACAGCAGTTTCGTTTTGGCTGCATTAAAATTCACAACAGCAGATTGGAGGTTGTTTCCGAGACTAACGGCCAGGTCAACTTTGTCAGAAATGCCGGATTTACTATTGAAACTGGAGTAAATGATTGTGTCGTCTGCGTAGATGCCTACTTGAGAACTGATGACGTCAGGAAGATCATTGATGAAGATCAGAAACAGTGTAGGACCCAGGATAGAGTCTTGAGGAACATCAGCGTTCTTATGGAAGAAACTGGAAGAGAACCCGTTCAGGACAAGCTTTATTTAATGGTTAGGCAGGAATGATTGGATTGAATCAAATAATCGTCCTGTAATACCGTATGCCTACGTAGAAGGCCAGCATGCAAAACCCTGTCAAACGCCTTCGATATATCAAGAGCAAGAGCTCGAGCTTCGCCGTTATTATCAAGAGCTTCGTATACATATTCAGTTTTAGCCATAATCACATCAGCGGTAGACCGGGCAAAGCGGAGGCCATATTATTTGTCAGAGAGCAGATCGTGATTAACAACTTCGGTATTGAGTAAATTCTCGAAGACTTTGCCGAGGAGTGGTAGGCGACTGATGGGACGGTAGTTAGATGGGTCAGAAGGGTCTCCAGGGTTATTAAAGAACGGGACGACAGAGGAGGACTTCCAACAGGCTGGAAAGCAAGAATCGGCGAGGCATAAGTTGTATAGTTTGGAGATAACTAGAGCCGGCACAAGGGCACATTTCTTTATGACTACGGCTGGTATCCCGTCACCACCACTCGCTTTGTGATAGTCTAATTTAGAGATGATATCTAATCTAATACCATCAACGGGGTTAGGCACATCTCACTCAGTATGATCTTACTTCTAGGGGAAAAGTCATGTGTGGGTACCACGTATGTCGCATGTTGAGTTGGATGAGAATGTCCGAGCAAAGCATTCAGCCTTATCTGCTGATGATGTAGGGACTTCGAATTGATTGAATAGAGGAGGGATTGAGGATTTGCTGTAGTTCAGCACACTCTTGCAGAGCCACCAATAATCTTTAGAACCAAACTTGCGAGATGCAATACGTTGTTTCATCCTATCAGCAAACAGTAACTTTGCTTCATTAAGGACACGCTTGCATTTATTACGATTGACATCTTCTGCAATCAGACATGTCGCTCCGGTACAGACAGAAGAAGTGATTTCTATGGGCTATAGCGACAGAGCAAGCAGGCGAGAACCAAAGAGATGAGCGCGATTTAACTTGGCATTTTCTTGCTGTGATGAAAGCCTCAATTCCAGCTTTCACCCTGGAGACCTCAGATGCACATTTTGTACGGGTTGATTAAAAACTACATTCGAAGGGACGTCGCGAAGGAAGACACGGAATGAGTCTCAGTCTGCGCGTTGATAACAGAAAGATGTTAGTAGGAGTTTCATGGCTGAAATGGGAGTGGAAGGAGATGTTAACAGACACCATCGCGTGATCAGAGTTGCCAAGAAGGCTGAGCTGCGTAGCGCGACAAGAATCAGGGACGAAGGTAAAACAGAAATCGAGAAGGGGAGAGTTACCGTCCGGATTACTGGAGAAACGCGTAGGAAAATCAACCACTTCTGTGAGGGATTGAGCGATTGAAAAGTTATGGGTTTGGATACCAGTGAGGTCAGTTACTGAGTGTTTCAGCCACATGGTATGGCTGGCGTTAAAGTCACCAAATATATATTTGCAAACGGATGTAGAGAGATGGCTTTGTTTATATTATCGGAAATGTTATCGGGTTCACAACATTCTTGAGAGGATGGGGTACGGTAGAGAAAAAATAGATAGCATAATGAATTGAAGAGAAATAGACGGAGACACGTAGACGAATGTTTTGGAGATTCCAAAGTGAGTTCTCTAGCCAGCGGCAGATGATCTCGGACAAAAAGCTCCCAGGCCAGTGGATTTTAAAGTCCCTTTCTAAGGAGAGGAAGGTATCCTGGAAGCGAGAAATCAGAGGAAGGGATTGACGAGTTAAAATTAGTCTCGCAGGTAGTATAACAGGAGACTTCTCAAAGAGGAACGATTCAACACTGCAGAAATTGGTACAAAAACCACGAATGTTGGAGAAGAAAATGTTAAAGGTCTTTGGTGATGTTTTTGAGCTGGTTATGGTTTATTTATTTGGTTGCTTATGGTCATGTTCAGTTACATTGGTAAGGAAAAGGCTTAAAGTAATAGAAACAGTCGGTTATCAAAGGTGGCATGAGCAGAAAGGAACTGGCGCAGACAGTAACATAATGTGGCCTCGGGGTTGCCCACCGGAGGCACATGCAGGGACACCCGTTCGTGCGCGACTGACACTGCAAGAACCCCGATATTATGCAAATGTTGAACAGAGCAGCCTGTCAAGACGCTACGCAAGAGTTCGTGCTCCTAACTACAAGTCGGGAACAGCAAGTAAAAAACTGCCAACCCGGTACTCTCAGTATGAAGAAACGTTGCCACAAACCGCACACTTCATAAGAGATTCACGACAGCAATACTTCTAAGCCAGAGAAGAGAAAAGTATCCGAGAACCCCTTCTTGAACAGAAAACAAGAAATCATCCTCTACTCTTGTCCAAAAGAAGAGGGAGGAGTATTATATTGATTTTCCAAGCGTAGCTTAGATGTGGCACAAGGCCGCAAGTATGAGGCACCCAGTGAGGACCGAACTCACTATTCAGTCGTAACTGTTCGAGCAAGACAAGCTTGCTAACCATTACACCGCCTTGGGGTGCCCAAAAGAGGGAGGAGTATTAACCGAGCGATAGGAAAGCCTATCTACTCCTATAAAAAAACAACAACAAAAAAAAAGCACACGAAACACACAAAAACAAACAACAAACAGAAACAAAGACAACAATAACAACAAGCTTGGAAACAGAAATGGAGAGCCAAGCTGGGATGGGAGCCTCTGAGCGAGTTATGTATGTATAGATCGCTTCTAGGCTAGAGTTCTAAAAGACACATTTGGGAGGAGAGCGCCCATATGGATTGTTTTAGATGGATATAGGAGAAACATATGAGTCGGAGGGTCTGTGGATAGGGAATATGGAATATGGAATGGAAATATAAAGTTTTAACTTAGTTCTACATTCACTTCTTCTAGAACAGATTACTCCAACTGCTGTGAGCCACAAGTAAAAACAATAACCTCCAATGCTTGTATGAACCCGAAAAATCGACAAAGACATAATATTCAAAGTTTTCAAAGAGGGAAAAATAAATTCAATTACAAAAAAAATAAAAAAATAAAAAGGAAAGCAACGTTAGTAACGAGGAAAAGAGAGAAAGAGAGACAGAGAGAAAACAAATCCACAATGAAATTTATATATATATACATATAGTACATATGCCTTTGTGTGTGTTTGCGTGTGTATTAATGAATGAAATTCCAATGCTTTATTGCTTTGTTCGTCTTACCCACTTCAGTTCAGGTACACATTCTACTGCTTATCTTGTCAGATTAGGATGTCAAGACGTCGTTGACTTATGTTAAAAACCAGAATGAAAATGGCGCTCGCGGTGTCCTAGAAGCATTTACCTCTGCACGATCTTGTTCTCAGTCGTATTTAACATTTAATAATAAATAAAGATAACAACCACAGCATAGATTTTACGGTGACTAAATTACTTCTTATGGTTCACTTTCTCTATCTTTCACTCTCTCATGCTCTCTCTCTCTCTCTCTCTCTCTCAATCTCTCTCGTTCTCTCTAGCATTCTTTCTCCCACTCTCTTTTTCTCTCTCTCATTCTCTCTTACATTCTTTCTCTCTCTCATTCTCTCTCTTTCACTCCTTCTTTCATTGAATCTTTCTCTTTCCCTTTTTGCGTGGGCGGCTTTCTTGGGATTACCGTCATGCCACATTGAAACGATCACTGATGTTAGGCCATTTTGAGACTGATCACAACCTAGATGGGTGACCGCTTTGGAATATCACGTCCTATAAGCTTGGATGTGTGGGTGATGTAATGCATAACGGCTCGGAATTGGAAATCAGGCAGCTGAGTTCCAATTCCAGTGGGGTTCGTTATATTCACTTACATATAATTTGGGAACCGTATGAATCAACCTCTTCTCTCCCCAGATATGGGTTAATTAGTAGAATCAGTAAATCATTATCATATTCAAAACAATCTTATAATCTACAAATATTTTTTGAATTTAAATAACCTACAAAGGGTTGATAAACCTATAAAAACAAATCAATCAATACTTATTCTTTTCGCGAGCTGTTTCAGTTAGAATATAGGAAATGATATTTGATATTTAATTTGAATTTGAAGTTTATCGATTTATTTTTTACGGCTTATCAACACTTTGTGGGTTATTTAAAGCTGAAACATCCTGGATTGTATGAATAATTCTTTCTTTTTTTTTTTGTGAAAGAATATTGCATTAAAATTTTTGAGAATAACAATAATTTTTCCAGATACAAGTCCTACTATTTATAGTTGGGGTGATGGAGACGTGAATGAGGCTATTATACGTGTATTTTCTACTGTTATGTTGGGGATGTAGGTTTCCATGTGTGTTTAAGTGAGTCTTAATTGAGCTATGGTCTGGTGAGTGTAACGCAAGTTGTTTAGATAAAGCATGTTCTGGTGTGACTGATATAACTATGTATGAGTTTCGTTTGATCAGAAACACAGTTGCTTAAGTGGCATTTGAACGCGTAAATAATATTGATTTTTTCTTAATCGCAGTACCTAGTCCGTCGACTTTAACAAAAATTATATATATATATATATATATATATATATATATATATATATATATATATATATATATATATATATATATATATATATATATATATTAATTGATTTAAAATATGGTTTTTCCGCTACACAGATAAGAACACCGGATTATATATTTGAAACATGATTAGAACTGTGTAGCGGAAAAACCATATTTTAAATCAATTAATTTATAATATTAATGCTGTTGTAAATTTACATTGAGCACTATTTTGTAAAAATAAAAATATCTATAAGAACACCGGATTATATATCTTACTGCTCTTTCTTTTTATTTATATATATATATATATATATATATATATATATATATATATATATATATATATATATATATATATATATATATATATATATATAATTAAAATTATATATGTATGTATATATATATATATATATATATATATATATATATATATATAGAGAGAGAGAGAGAGAGAGGGGGAGAGAGGGATGAAGAGAGAGAGCCGAGAGAGAAAAGGGAGGGAGGGAGGGAGAAAGAGAGAGAGAGAGAGAGAGAGTCACCGGTCACTTCATTAGGTATACACTTCTAGTATCGGGTTAGTACCCACCTCCACATATTGCTTTTATAAACGCTTCAATTCTTCTTAGCATGAATTTCACAATTTTCTGGAAGCCCTCTTTCGAATATATATATATATATATATATATATTGCTATAAATATATTTAGAGTGTACGCGTGTTTGTGTAAGCATTCCTATTTTTTTAAAGTGTGAAATTAATGTCGACAGATATCATGAAGTCCCACTAAAGAAAATATACTTTCTGACACAAGGACCTGTCGATTACTAGGCCGGTTGACATTAATTTTACTGTTTGAATAATATCCGGAATACCTACTGGAAATAATAATAATAATAATAATAATAGTACCCGTAAAATTTTCTCGTTTTTCCTATACTTTTTCTGATGAACCGTAATTTTTCAGTTAAAGATTGAATAAGTTCATTGCAAATTCTATGACAATAAAGTATCCGAAGAAATTCCCCTATCACATCGTTAAATATTTGAGCTTAACAACTTTAACAAAATATTGCAATAATAAGCATAAATATTAATGCTGGTCGTTATTTCAACAAGTAAGGAGGTACAAATGAAAAGATTTGAAATCGACAACTTTTCCCTTCCGCTGAAACAGACGTTAAATACTTTTATCTTCGCTTCTTTCTTTCTTGCTTACTGAAACCAAGTAGTGCCTTTCATGTGTCTTTCTACGCAATCAAAATGGAATAGTCCATTATTTAGGAGATATTGGTAGGTTACGTTAAAACTTATATTTTCCCTACTTTCTTTCTATACTTTTTTCTTTCTATTTCATTCTTTCTATTTCTTTCTATTTCTCTTTCTTTCTATTTCTCTTTCTTTCTATTTCTCTTTCTTTCTATTTCTTTCTATCCATTTCCTTCTTTCTATTTCTTTCTATTTCTCTTTCTTTCTATTTCTTTCTTTTTACTTCTTTCTATTTCTCTTTCTTTCCATTTCTTTCTTTCCATTTCTTTCTATTTTTCTTTCTTTCTATTTCTTTCTTTCCATTTCTTTCTATTTCTCTTTCTTTCTATTTCTCTCGTTCTGTTTCTTTCTTTTTCTTTCTTTCTTTCTTTCTATTTCTTTCTATTTCTCTTTCTATTTCTTTCTTTCCATTTGTTTCTATTTCTCTTTCTTTCTATTTTTCTTTCTTTCTATTTCTTTCTTTATATTTCTTTCTATTTCTCATTCTTTCTCTTTCTTTCCATTTCTTTCTATATTTCTTTCTTTCTATTTCTCTTTCTTTCTATTTCTTTCTTTCTATTTCTTTCTATTTTTCTTTCCTTCTATTTCTTTCTTTCTATTGCTTTCTATTTCTTTCTTTCCATTTCTTTCTATTTCTTTCTTTATTTCTTTCTTTCTATTTCTTTCTTTCTATTTCTTTCTTTCTATTTCTTTCTATTTCTCTTTCTTTCTATTTCTTTCTTTTTACTTCTTTCTATTTTTCTTTCTTTTTCTTTCTTTCTATTTCTTTCTACTTCTCTTTCTTTCTATCTCTTTCTTTCTATTTCTTTCTTTTTTTCTTTCCATTTCTTTCTATTTTTCTTTCTTTCTATTTCTTTCTATTTTTCTTTCTTTCTATTTCTTTCTATTTCTTTCTTTATTTCTTTCCATTTCTTTGTATCTCTCTTTCTTTCTATTTCTTTCTTTCTCTTTCTTTCTTTCTCTTTCTTTCTTTCCTTCTTTCTTTCTTACATTTTCCCACTGAACCTAAGTATCGTCTCTGATATATCATTTCCGTGTTTTCACGAGCTCAAAACGGAATAGTCTATTATTTATAAGGTATTAGCAGGGCGTAAAGGTCGTGCGAACTAAGTAAGGAACTCACTAACTAACGAAGGGGTGGGAGGGACAAGCAGGATTATAATAGCGATAATAATAATAATTTTCCCTGTCCTCACAGTCGGGGAAATTGGTGCAAATAGACCAGACATAGTCATAAAAGATTTCAAAAAAGGAACCTGCCAACTAGGTGAGATGACTTGCCCACAGGATTCCAGAATTTCAAAAACTGTCAAATTATAAGGATCTGCAAATCTAAGTAACAACGTAGAAACTGAAAACTATGATTATCCCTGTTGTGATAGAGGCATTGGGTATGATAAAGAAGGCTACCGAAAACTATGTGAGTAAAATTCCTGGACACGTCAGCATCTCAGAGCTGCAAAAGTTTACTGCACATATTCACAAAACCCTCTTCACCTAAATCAGTTTATCTAAACCTTTTTAAGCAACGGGACACCTAGGAGCAAATGAAAATATCATGACACATTTAGCAAAATTTTTACAGTGTATACATTTAAATGTTATGAAATAAAACCATAGATTTTTAAAAATATACACACACAAATATGAACTTACTAGCAGCATGGCCCGGCGTTGCCTGTGCTTGATTCAAAAGTCGTAAGACTCATACAACAATCGCTATCACTTGACTTAAAATATTTTTGCCCTTCTTTGCCTTTAAAGGAGTGCCCTTTGCCGTGCTGATGTTGCTACATGACTTACTTCTTGCCTATCTCACACTGCCAATTTTTTCTAAGCTCTATACTAAACATTAATTCTGTTACGAAAAAAGAACTAAACAAAATGAACACAAAATGATCAGCTTTAAAAAAGGACTCGTAACTGGAAAAACCGAATGAAAAAAGAATGTTAACAACAAATACTTTTTCACACCCAACCCAGTTCTGCGGAATCAGAATCAACGTTGAGTCTAAGCAAGCGTATGAGCCAATTGGAGTAAAGTGCCATGCAAATTTTTCTCACTTGTGACGAATGCAGCTATCGATTTTTTTTTTTTTTTTTTTTGCATGCTAGCTTGCTAGTTAACATTCGTGTCAGTCAGCTGTTGGCTCTCACGGTGGCCAATAAAATCTTCCTGACTAATCGTGGCAGCCAGCTGTTGGCTCTCACTCTGGCCAGTAGAAAATGGTCGCAAACTACATGAAAACTGCCGTAGAAGCATGAAAAATCTATTATTTCCACTATTGATGGGTGTTGGGAAATGCAAAGTTGGTCTTGGCCTTCCCGCTAACTTGGAGCATGTGCATGTAAATTTTGGTGCAAATCCGTCGAAAATTGCGGCCGTGCATTCGTTACACACACACACACACACACACACACACACACACACACACACACACACACTAACATCCTGCCTTTTATAGATAGAGATTTATTTCAATGTTTCTGTTCAACTATTTCTGCATATTATTTAGTGTGAAACCTGTGCCTGGTGTTTTTCATGATTTCTTCAATGTTTGGTCGAATGTGCAATAAACAGACCCTCATTTCTTTTTCAGTTGAGCGTGGTATTTCTCGCTTAATTTTGATGTTATTTAGGGTTGATAAGCTTATAAATAAGTATAAAATACTAACGATGTGACATTACTATTTAGACACACACAGACACACATATATATATATATATATATATATATATATATATATATATATATATGCCGTGGCAATGTTTCGTGGTACACTTAAGAGGTTCCCGCAGCACACTAGTTTGCCGCGCCACGGCGATTGAGAATCACTGATCTTAACGAAACGTCCCAAATATGCATAGACATATTTCTTGCAGTACCCTTTTAACTCACACAGGAGACTATTATTATTTTTTTTTCAAAACTGCTCAGTAGAAAATGTCATAATGCTATTTTTGACCTTAGATAACTGATAGGGGGCCGTAAGAAATGAGTATACACCAGAAATCAAAGGAATAATAATAATAATAATAATAATAATAATAATATTTGTTTTTGTTTTTATTTTTTTTAATTGGTTAGTGGAAAATGTCATGATGTCATTTCTAAACTTAGGTCTCTGGGGGGGGGGGGACCCGGAAAGAAATATGTACACACCAGAAATCAAAGGAAATAAACTAAAAATAAACAGGGATATTTAAACAAATATGGTATTTATAATAGGAAATTTTGAAGGGAATACAGGTTTGTTTCCTGTCAAGAGGCCTATTTTTTTAAGACTTTTCATTTCCAGTATCGGTCTACTCAAGCACATAAAGGGTTCAGTTCGACATTCCAACTACCTGAAGAAGGCCGGAGCGTACAACGGCCGAAACGTTGTAATAAATATGGCGACAAAGACGAGGACAATAGCACGAATAATGTAAATAATGTACATAATACCTCATCTCAGAAATATAGACAGCTATTGCAGATTCTTCATTCGACTTTATCAAGAATCTCTAAATATATAGCAGAGGCACTGGGTCCTATGAGGATAGAATTTCAGGATAGAAATTCTCAGATTAATAAACTCGAGAGTTTTTCGGTCCTATGTGATAACAATATTCTAAGCATGGTAGATATATGTAAGTCAGATTCTGGAGAGAAAGATTGTCTAGCATGAGAGACAGTCAACCAATCTTATTAGCAGCAGTCCTAGTAATGGTTTCAATATACTCTTTCCACTTCATGCCAGCCGAGAATATTAGCCCGAGAAGGTGCAACAAGTTACTCTCCTGGAGGTTAGCATCAGCCACGATGATAGGAAGCGGAAAGAGCCCTTTTAGATGATTAATAGAGAGCAATTTTGTTTTGGAAGAGTTAAAATTAACAAGCCATTCTTTGCCCCATTTAACAAGAGACTGTCGGTCATTTATTTAGATCAGCTGCCATTTTGACCGTATCGAAATGATCAAACTTACTATCGAGGGAGGAGTAGATATTTATATTTTATCACGGAGAGCAAAATGAACAAGGATTTCACTTTGAAATTTCCAGGCTACTAAATACGATAGGTTTTTCAGGTTAGAAGTTGCCAGGTTACTAAATGCGATAGGTTTTCAGGTTAGAAGTTGCCAGGTTACTAAACACAATATATTTTCAAGATAGAATTTCTCAGGTTAATAAACTCGGGAGGTTTTCGGGTTAGAAATTCCCAGGTTACTAAATACGAGTGGCTTACAGATTAGATGTTCCCAGATTATTAAATGTGAATGAAGAATGCTGGAAAGTATAACGAACAGAATATTAAGATTATAACGGCCCCAGTGAGGACACCAATTCGAATAAATTCAATACTTGAATAAATAAAATATTGGAATTATTCAATAATTAAATTCTCATGAAAGATTGCTTTTGCTTAAAAAAGAAAAAGACGAAAAAGGCGAAAAAGGCGCTAAGACTCTTGTGTTAAACTAGTCCTTTTTTTTAAAAAAAAATATATATATATTGAATCCTTCAGACCGAAAAAATAAATTTTAAATTCTACTTGCTTATTACTATTCAAAAGAATAACATTAGAATTTTTAGATATTTTGGATTGGCAATATTTTTCCTGAAATGAACAATTACGTCGGATTTATATATTTACGTATCTCAAATTTCTGCGAGTGTCGACGAATGTGGGTAGAGGCATAATTTATTAAAATGGGTAAATGAATTCTCACAGCCGCTATGAATGCGTAGGTGCATATCATCGGGAATGTGTGTACGTAAGGGTAAACACATCCAAGCCACATTAATAAATGTTGGCTTCAGAGATGCGTGTGTATTTTAGCTGCAGATGTGGGTGTGTATGAGGTTTTGAGAAAAAATTGGTCGTTCATCAGTTAATGCTTAAAAGTTTTCAGCCTAGATATTTATGTTGGTATGGAAAATTTGCTTAAAGTTTTTATTTCCTGAGGAAAAATACTAGCCAGTATTTTTTTTTACGTTAATAGAATATTAAAAGTAGCATTGTAGTTAGTTTCATTAAGACAATATCTACAATGACCGAATATTATTCATGATATATATATATATATATATATATATATATATATATATATATATAGAGAGAGAGAGAGAGAGAGAGAAAGAGAAAGAGACAGAGAGAGACAGAGAGACAGAGACATATATATATATATATATATATATATATATATATATATTGTGTGTGTGTATTTAGGCACCATTTTTTCATTCATACATGTTTCATTAAATAATATAGACAAGTGTTGTCTATTTTAAGTAAATTCTTTTCATAACGTCTGATAAGTTTAATAACATTATCGTTGAACGAAGAAAGAAAATCACAATATTGATCCATATTTTTTTTAATACAATCTAAACTTTCGGCTTACATAAGACATCATCAAAGATGACAATGACTGTACAACATATTAAGCAATACACGGACAAGAATGTGATGATAGTTTGTTTTTGTTTACATGGACAATTTCCAAGCAACGATAAACACGTGCATATTACGTATTTATTATTACTAACAATATTAGAATGCTTAGAATATTGTTAAAATTATTAAAACACTATATTATTTAATGAAATATATATATATATATATATATATATATATATATATATATATATATGTATGAGAGAGAGAGAGAGAGAGAGTTTCTTCGGATTGAGGAATCGGAGAGCCGAGTTCCAATTCCAGTCGAATCCATCACATTTACTTACGTGTTAATACCCTTGGGAAAGGTATTAATCCTCTTCTTCTCCCTCCAGCTATGGGTAAATAGCAGGGCAGACTGGGTTCTGTAGCCTTGGATGGCAACTGGTCTAGGAGAAGGACAACTCTGAATTCAAAATGTGCAGAGGGCGGTTTAGGGAACTTGTGGCACATAGTGCACCAGGTCTCTGTATTCGGCCCTCCGAAAAGTGTAGTTGGTTCTGCACAAACCACTATTATCAAATCATATGTGCTGCTGTCTGGCTGTCGGTTCCCAGGAACTGAGCTACCTGACCCTCATACGTTGAATACGACGGGAGAATCCACCATACATATTTAATGTATATTTGAGCAACAACCTTTCCTTAAATATGACGGACAAGGAAAATTTAATTAATATTATATTTATTTTTCCCAGCGTTCTTACATATATTGTTTTTTTTTTCGTTTCCTGAGACTGCGCGAGTACAAAAACTGTCCATACCGTCGATGTCCACAGCGCTTTCGGACATTTCTTTAGTCTTTTTCAAGGAGACGCTTGTTTTTGGTGTTGTTAGTTAATTTTCAAGTTTCGACTGTGAGACGTGTTATTTGTGAATTACGACAGGAACATTAATTCAAAGACATCGTGTTTTGGGTATAGCTGGAATCAAGTGAGCAACCATTTATTTTTAAAAGACCTTCAGCATTTCGTTACCGTTGTTAAAGACGGTAAGGTTGAGATTTGTTAGATTTACAGGGCCTCTCTTAAAACGAAATGTTTTCGGAAATTTGATTTCAGGACGCTAATATTTTCGACTGGTGTCTTTCTAAAGGGATTATGGGTTTATAAATGTTATATATATATATATATATATATATATATATATATATATATATATATAGATAGATAGATAGATAGATAGATAGATCCAAACATTCGCTAAAAATGAGCATACTCATATGAAAAACATTCCAGACTTAATAAAAACAAAATATTATCACCAAACTTTTTATGTCATTATTAAGAGGAAAGACCAAAGACTTTTTTAATTTTTAAATTATATTTTAATGCTTTTTAGAACCTTCAAAATTTTGCTTAAAAATTTTGTTTTTGTTCCGTCATCGGGAAACTTTAACGGTTTTTCGCGACTAAAAACACATCAATTTTGGAATTCTTGCAAAAATCAGATAACTGTCGAAATGTAATGGCACATACAGGAGTTATTCACGAATGAACGAAATTATTTTAGAAATGTTTCTTTTTAGGAAAATTTTGGTAAAAAAATTTTTTGTATCTGTTAACCCCTCCCCTCTTATTTAATTTCATGAAATTTCGAGAGATTCATATTTTTTTATATTATTCCCTTTTTTTAACAGAACCTCTAGTTACAGAAAATAGAGTTGTTGAGTAGATTAAACTTTTTTCATATATATATATATATATATATATATATATATATATATATATGCAAATATATAGAAAATAGGAAAGAACTCGTTAGGTAAATAATCCACAGTTCCTTAGTATTTTTGTTATTATTTTTAAAAAATAGTGCTCGATACAGAATAAATATAATTATTTATTTAAAAATATGATTCCATCACGCTACATAAGAGTTCTCATGTTTCAAAACAAGAGCCGAAAACTTCAAAATAATTATTAGAATTAAATTGAATTAAAGTAAGCTCTGTTCCATCTTCAAGCGAAATTTTTTTGGGAATAACTTATTTCTGAAATTTACGTGTTTTAATAGCATATTCGTTATTGAAATCAAAATTTCCATGGTAACGGCTAGCGCGATTTTTTAAATAGAAGGGGTGTAGGGTGTTAATAATTTGAATCAGTATAGAGTTACATTTATAGATGTCAAGTCAGGGTTGGGGTGTCTAAATTTAAAACGGAAGATGATTTCGCCTAGTCTGGTTTACGTGTCTATGGAGATTTATTTGTTTTTTTATTTTATTTTTTCCTGAAAGGGTTTTGTGTATATAAAAAAAACTGCCGTAACATTTGTTTTTTGACGACTTCATAAAGGGTTGTCTTTTTTGTAGGGTATTTAAACTATTTATTAGGACTATGGATTATAAAAATTATTTTATTGTTTGCTTGTTTTTATGCTAATTATTCAATGCAAAAATTTGATGATGTCGGCAAAAAGCCGTTACCTCATGTCTATTGTTTAATAGATTTTTATTATTTAGAAACTTAATAATGTGTAGTTTCTCATGTAGGCATAAAGGGCATGGGTCATCCCAAGTTTTACAAGTTCTAGTTTTATTTATAACTTTCCATTTTACTTTTGGTGTTTTATTCATTTCCTTCAAATGCCAAAAATATTTAGATAGAGATGTCTGATTTCTTTTGTTTATATTGTTGAAAGAGCACTTATACTGCCTCCATCTGGCCTTAAATTCATTCTTCGTAGACCCAATGTATATCATATTAGTATTAGGACTCTCAATGGATGAGATAGTACATTGGTATACCACAGATTTGACGCGGCATTTATTTTACAATGGGCAGTCTTCTGGGTTTCTACAATCACATAATTTTCACTGTTGTTGTCTAATTTAAGTGTAGGGTTTTTATTAATACTATTCAGGCATGGGGATTTGTTCAGGATTTTATTATTGTGTTTTTTTATTATACTTTCTAGATTTTCAATGCAGCTGTAACTCAATTTTAGGGTGTTCTTATTAAATATATTACTAAGCCTACTATTGGCAGGGAAGTGTTTTTCAATTAAAGCTAGGAATTTCTGTCCTAGCTTAATACTAACCATTTGGTTGAACGGAGGGTTATACCAAATGATTTTTCTTTTCCTGTTTTTTTTTCCTCTGGTTAGTACAATTGTTTCTATAATTAATGTTTGCATTCTTGTATGCACTATTTTTTAGGGCAGCATTATAAAAGCTACTGTGTTGTTGGAATATTTCTTTGTTAGCGGAGTTAATGCTGATTCTATTTTCTATTGATGAAGGTATATGTTTAATTATGGATGAAGGATGGTTTGACGTCGGGTGTTTATATAAGGGGTTAGTATTTGTTTTTTTATAAGGTTGGTATGTGTTGTTTGTTAAATCTAGAGTTACGTTGAGGAAGTTTACCCTTTTCAATTTAGTACAGACTGTTATCTTTAAGTTTAGATTTTTAAATTCACTAAATATAATTTTCCTAATTTTCTCTATTTTAAAATTAGTAGAACTCCTCACTACCATGAGCCCGTCATCTCTATACAGTCCGATGTCCTTAATATCTATTTCACGGTGTGCGGTCAAGTTGTACAGTATTAAAAGACCAACAAGGTCAGAAGACTCAGCAGAGTCTAAAGATCCCATAGTGATGTCAAAAAGATCATTATGAATAAAGAAAAAAGGAAAACTTATCTTCAACATCATTTATACTCACTTTCGTTTATTAGACATTACTTAGTGTCTTCCATAATTTACCTAGACTTTTCAGTTAATTTGATGAATATTTATGAGCGTCTCTTAAATTTAAAAATTTCCAAAGAAAATAAAATTTTTATTTTTATTTATAAATACTTGTTGCCAAACGAAATCCTCAAATTTGCCTTGCTAAAGTCCGTAAGAAGACGAAACAGGTCGGCTATGAAAAGTATTCTTTTTGTCTTTATTCATCTTGTCCATTAACAGATATATTGTAGTTATATCTAATTTTATTTTATTTTTTTTTTTACCACGCTCTCTCTTCAATCAATCTGTACTAAACGCTTGGTTAACCTTAACTTCGGAGCTCTTTACCTTCAAACAAGTAAATGACAGTCGCGGAAAGTTTAAACGTAAAGTTTAGTATCTTTTTATATTATGCATGTTTGCTCTGTATTGTATTTTTTTTTTTTTTTTTTTTTACGGTTTACATTAAGAATTGCACGTTTTACAGTCTTTGACTTAAATTTTATTATTTTAATTATTATTATTATTATTATTATTATTATTATATATATATATATATATATATATATATATATATATATATATATATATGTGTGTGTTTTGAACAATAAAAAATATAAAAAAATTAAAATCTTCAGACACACTGGGTTGTATATTAATATTCTTTCGTTTTTATTATTTCAGATAGACTCCTCAATGTTGAACCATTATACATACATACATATATACATAGATACATACATACATATATGCATACATACATACATATATATATATATATATATATATATATATATATATATATAATACTTTTCGTTATAGTTTTGATTATGTGTTATTTTTAGTTCGAATATGTATGTTGGTTGTTTTGTCAGTGTTTATGCATTTGTTATTCTCAAGTGAAAGTATTAGTGTGTATGTGTATATTTTTGTGTGTGCGTGCATGCGCATACAATTGTATAAAGAAAGTGCGATATCAATTCTTTACGAAACACACACACACAAAAAGACGAGCCATTTAAAAGAGCGATGATATGCACCTACGCATTCTTCATTGGACGACAGCCAACTATTTGCAAGAGGTACTTGAAGATATTTGGAGATGAAACATGGCGCAAAAACAAACATTTTTCCATATATGATCAACCAATCAGCGTGCATATCCGCAATGCTGTTGTCTCCTGTCAAAACACTATAAATAATACTCCTCATTTCTGTTGGTGAAATGAAATGTAATTCGCTACATAAAAAGAAAATTACAGACCCGTTATCAGATCTTTAGAGTATATCAAAAGTATTTTCGCTTATATAACTTTTACTTTAAAGCATATATATATATATATATATATATATACACACTCACACACACACACACACACACACACATATATATATATATATATATATATATATATATATATATATATATATATAAGAACTATAGCTGTTCCTCAACGCGCCTTGCTTGTAAAATAACATTTTTTATTTTCATATTATTTCATTTTTATCATTTTTTATATATTTTTTCAATGTGTAGCCATTGCCTGTTCGTACTGACAATTATACGCATGAAACTTTAAGTAGCAGTGAAAAACAGATAAACTATTCTTTTTAATATAAATATACATATTTTTATTGAGCACTATTTTTTTACAACCATAACTTACTCTGAAGTATATATATATATATATATATATATATATATATATATATATATATATATATATATCCCGAAAAAAAAACTTTTTGAATAATGAGAAAAAGAAAATGACGTTTCATAAACGGCTTGCTTGTAAATAGAATTGTTCATAATTATTTTTGGTTCTCACCAGTCGAGATGCATGCGCAACGAAACAAAAATGCATCTTTGTAGTGAGTAAGTTGTTTTGTACGTATTTAAAAAATAAATACCCGAGTTCAATACCCGGTTAAGCCAGTGCCGAATTTGGAATGGGGAATTAACTGGAGATTAAACATTAGCACGTGGAACTAGAACAGTTTACCCCATTGAGCGAAATAAAGGGTTCAGTTCGACATTACAACCCCCTGAAGAAGGCCGGAGCGTACGACAGCCGAAACGTTGTAATAAATATGGCGACAAAGATGAGGACAATAGTGCGAATAATGTAAATAGTGTACATAATACCTCATCTCAGAAATATAGACAGATACTGAATAAAATTCCGATAACCAAAATCTATTCAATAGCGAATAGAGTAAATATACTGGATGTAACAGCAAAATTGTTCCATTATTAGATTAAGCTTTGAACCATTGTATCTTAGAAATGATTAATGATAAATGATTGCTCAGTTGGGAAGACATACTGGGGGAGACTCAAAATGATTTTAACCTGTTCTCTTTCTGGCTGAATAACTCAAAGGGTTTTTCAGTGATTCTTACGACAAATAGTGTCAAGATGGCAAAATGTCTTATCTGGAAACCTAGAAAAAAGAAACATTTTATAAATTTTAATTTTGTAAATGTTACGCTCATAAAAACAGAAAATAATTCATTCAAAAGAAAAATCCTCGAGAGTGTCGCCATTGAATATTATCCAAATATTAATCAACACCCAGGTTTTTCCCCAATATCACCTTTCCTAACAGAATCACTACTCTCCCAAGCCAACGTACACAACAAATATATCAAGAAACCAAAAGATAATGGTTGAATCCAAGACAACAATGGAAACAACATTTCTACACTTGAAAATATTCTCTTCAAACATTTTTCAGTTGACCATATGAATATACAATAGCGATTCTAAATTCTTCTAGTTACTAACAACATTTTGTTTGTTGTATATAGATACTTTGCTTCAATAAATATCGCTTTTTGCCTTGAAAATGTCAACATTGGACGAAACGCGTCGGCTAAGACAACAGTTTTTCTATTGTTTTTTCCTTAATATATATATATATATATATATATATATATATATATATATATATATATATATATGCACGTTTCATTGAATATGACGGAAAAGATAGTTTGATTTATTTTTTTATACAATTTCTCATGTGATCTTATAATTTTTTTTCTTTTCGGAGGGTAAATAATATTAAAAACTGTCCGAATGTTCTTTTTTCCGAGCGCTTTCGGCTATACATTTAGCCATTTTCAAGGTTGAAATATATTAACTGTTAACAAGAAATAGATTGCTGTATGTATGTATTTATATAATGTTTTCATTTTCAAAACATTGTCAAGATATTGTGTCCATGTTCATAGCTGATATAATTGAGTGTTTTTTTTTTTGTTTTTTTTGTTAATAAGGCTTCCATTAATTTTAGCCGATGTTGTACATGTAGACGATACTCTTATCTTTGTGTTGTCAGCAAGTATGTTACGAATAGTCCAGGGGACTTCATTTTCGGAA
Source organism: Acanthosepion lycidas (assembly GCA_963932145.1). Taxonomy (NCBI): domain Eukaryota; kingdom Metazoa; phylum Mollusca; class Cephalopoda; order Sepiida; family Sepiidae; genus Acanthosepion; species Acanthosepion lycidas. The sequence continues at coordinate 62,819,131 of OZ010600.1, read as the reverse complement.
ATCCGCGGTCACTAACACAGGGTTACGATTGTCCTTGGCGTGTTTGTGCGGCTTCAACTGATAACGCTTGCTTTGCGATAGCTCAACATTACAGCACATGTTTCGGCATGCAATCGTCCTCTAAGCGGACAAGGCAAATCTCGGTTGGTGCTTCAGGATCGTGGACTCACTACTCGTTATTTTAGCCAGCTGTAGCACATTCCTATACAGCACATGATCACCATTAAATCTTTAGTATAACACGCGAGCATCGCTAGTGGAAAGGCTCGAGACGTTAGATATGCCTACCGCAGATTGCTCAAGCCTCTCATTCATATAGCAGCGTTGATAGTACACATGCTTGGCAGACCTCTACTTTGGTTGCTATTTTGATGCCAGATTGCGATCAAAGTTTCGATACGAGCTTAGCAAAAGCACCCCGGGCCCTATTTAGTCTATAACGGATTTCGTCAAATCTAAATAGTGTTCTACCGAGTTATACAAATGTATCTACGACTTGTAACATTTTACACTTGACGTAGTTCGATGGTGGAATATCCGGCCTGTCTGTTACGTTTTTCAAGTCCTCCTTCATCATTACGTGTCCAATAAAATTTAGCTGTCTTTTCTGAATAGAAGTGTTCTTTCTGTTGCCATTTTCTTTAAGACTTTCTAGTTGCAGATGACACAGTATTGATAGCAGACACAGAAAGGGAATTAAAAAAGCTGCTACAGAAGGTAGCGAAAGAAAGCGAGAAGAAGGAATTAAGTGTAAACTACAAGACAACAAAATGCATGGTTATCACCAAAAGGATGAGCCCAAAATGCAATTTACGAATCGTAAATACTAAAATCAAACAAGTACAGATCCGAATTGGGATGGCCAAAGATGCATTCCAAAAAGCTAAGCAGAGTATTAAAAGACAGGAAAATTTTGTTAGAAACAAAGAAAAGAGTACTGGACTGTTATGTGTCCTCCTGTATGGTAGCGAATGCTGAACAATCTCTTCAAAGATGAAGAGACTTAAAGCATCAGAATTCTGGTTCTACAGAAAGATTCTGAGGATACCATGGACCGAACATGTGAGCAACAATGAACCTTTGGAGAAAATGAAAACAAAAAGGCAACTTATACTTAATATCAAAAAGAGAAAGTTGAAATTTCTGGGGCAAGTAATGAGGAAGGATGGCTTGGAGAACATGATACTCACATGACAGATTGAAGGAAAGAGGGACAGAGGAAACAGAGCGTAACAAACTGTTAAATAATAGTTTAGCAGACTATTATTTTGTAGAGGAAGTGTATCTCTTCTCGGACTTCCTGAGGTTGACCTTAGAGGTCAGATGAAAGACAAAATAAGGAAGTCGATTTTGATTGGCGAATGACAGATATAGAGAAACGTTTTTCAGGGAGTTGTTTCTTAACCGTCAATGTAGACGTCTTTTCTTTCGTGTCTGAAATGGCTCCCCAGTAGAGGGGGAGCGACCCCACTGGGTAGTTAGAAAATGTAAGCATCGGCGTTATTAATAAAATAGGTAAGTTTAAAATTTCCTGTGTTGAAATTATTTTATATCTGAATCTAAAACCACTAGCGATCACCGGCCGTGAGAGAAGAATGCAACTTTATTATCGAATTGACGCTGTTGCCCAAGAGCTCCCAAAAATGAGGAGTCTATGCATCATATGAGTAATTTGGCGCCAATGACCAAGACCACTCCCACCAGAGAGCTATGCAACAATACTTGAGATACTTGAGCAAATGAATGGTAGAACAGGATTTGGGAGAAATAACAAAAAGACAAAACTTATGAAGAGCTACAAATGACAGGAAGATGTGGAGTGCCATGATCACCTACCTCCTACGGCACATAAAAGAAGTAGCACATTCCTATCCAGTACACGATCGCCATTAAATCTTTAGTATTACATGCAAACATGGCTTGTAGAAAGTCTTGAGACGTTGCTTATGCCTACACCTATATATATATATATATATATATATATATATATATATATATATATATATATCCAAGTAGCGTTGATAGTGAACATGCCTGGCAGAGCTCTACTGTGGTTGCTATTTTGATGTCTGTTTGCGATCAATGTCTCGATACGAGCTCACAGAACGTACCACAAGCCTTATAAAGTCTGCAATTGATTCATTCCTCAAATGTATTTTATTTGGATAGTGTTCTACTAAGGTAGACAAACGTATCTACAAATTCTAAGAATTTACCCTTGACGTAGATCGATGGTGGAATATACGGCCTGCCTGCTACGTTTTTCAAGTTCTCCTTCCCCATTATGCGTCCAAGGAATTTCAGCTGTCTTGTTCTGAGTAGAAGTGTTCTTTCTGTTGCCATATTCTTTAAGACTTCCTAGCTGCGTATTCGGTCCATCAATGTAATTTTCAGTATCCTTCTGTAGTATCACTGTTGCCACCACTTTTCTCCTCATCCGTGTTTAGATTGTGTAGCATTCACTGCCATATAAGACAATAGATATCACATCGCAATCAAACTCTCTCTATTCGTTGTTTCTAACGGAATTTTTATTTTGAAGAGTGGGACGTGCCCAAAACCTTTTCAGCTCCCACGTATGGACAGCTGCTTATTCTATCCTCAGTTAAATATACATAAGCTAGCCAAGATACTACTGTGTTCATTCTTCCATACATCCTGAGATGCAGTCAATATATCAGCATCATCAAATCAGTGTCAGCTGCACACACAAAATATCATAATAGCTGACAGCATAAGAATTAGAACCCGGACAAGCGGAACGATGGCGACTCCTGATAACCATACAACAGCCGCAGGCCCACAGCGAAAGACCCAGGATTTGGCATTGGGCTGACTGTGTTTTGCCATATTTTTAGATTAATTATGTTTGAAAACAAGTCTGCGTTATAAAACTGGCTGCCGTGTCGGGTGTTAGCCTGTTGATTGAGGGTGAGACAAATGAAAGACAGATGCACGCAGAGAGGTAGGCGTATGTACGTTAGATATATAGAAATATACTTCCAAATAAACATCTATGCACATACCCTCAACTGCAGAGTAAAGTAAGCGCCACGGTGTTGTATTCAGCGTGCTAGTCTGGTTGACCCATAACATTGTGAAGTAATTGGATGCTCAATAATTGCGACCTATTGTCAAACTAACCTACGGTTAGAAAATTAAACGCATTAACGTAAGATGCCTTCCAAAAGCTAAGTAGTGAAAGATGCCTTCCAAAAGCTAAGACAGATATTAAAAAATAGGAAAATCCCTTAAGCAACAAAGAAAACACTACTGAACTGTTATGTAACATCGGTCCTTCTATATCACAGATTAAGATGGAAGATGAAATGAATATTGGCATTATTTTCACATGCTCAACATTTTGATTACATGGGGAATGTGACACTGAAATCCGTAGGCGCACTAGGATATCCAAAGATGCCTTCCAAAAACTAAACCAAGTATTAAAAAACAGGAAATCTTCATTAAAATCAAAGAAAAAAGAGTTTAACTGTTATTCAATAACAAACTTCCTATATGGTAGTGAATACTGGAAAATTTCCCCACATATGAAGAGAACAGAGACAACAGAAATGTGGTTCTACAGACGGATACTGAGAATTCCATGGAGTTAACATGTGAGCAATAGCGAAGTTTTACAGAAAATGGAAACAAAAAGGTCACTTAGACTTAACCTCGGAAAGAGACAGTTAAAATTTCTAGGGCACATAGTGAGGAAAGAGGGAAATGATATTTGTCAAGGGAAGTGATCAATGCGTTGTCAAGGATGATGAAAAAAGAGAAAAGGTGCAAGAGTGTCACCCTGGAGGACTCTTGCTTTGATATCGTAGTTAGTGTCTCCGTCTGAGGATCGAAGCAAAGATTTGGTATTTTTGTATAGCTTTATAACATACGGGAGATGCCATATGTATGCCAGGAGGATCTTCTGCATTATTCCTCTGTGTACAGAATCGAAGGCTTTATATATATATATATATATATATATATATATATAAAGAGAAATAAAGAGAAAGATAAATACTAAGAATAAATATACTTTTTTCTTCTTCACCATTCGGTGCATCGAACGATGAGAAACAAATGTATATTGATTCTTAGTATAAATAAATTCTGCCTCTGCTATTTTACATCAAGCATTGTTTTATTTATTAACTCCAACACTCTCTATCATATATATATATATATATATATATATATATATATATATATATAATACATAAAATGTTAATGGTCAGAGTTGAATCAGACCAGGAAACAGTAATATTAATACACGTGATCAATAGACGTGTAAAAAAAAAAAAGTAAGAATAACATGTATAGCTTTTAACTTTAAAAATCAGGAGGTCAGTTGAATCCGCTACCTTGGTTTCAACCTTACGCTATCCAAAGGCGATTTTTTGTCAAATGACTACCTAACGCTTTTTTATTTAAAAAAAAATAAAGAAAGAACGCTAAATTATTATTTTCAAAAATAAATAAACAAATGCATGACGTTGGGTGTAATAGAAAGGGGGAGGAGGATGTGAAGAAGAAGAAGAAGAAGAAGAAGAAGAAGAAGAAGAAGAAGAAGAAGAAGAAGAAGAAAAGCAAGTATATTGTAAATGTATTGGTGGGAGGGTTACATTATTTAGAGAGAGAGAGTGAGAGAGAAGAGAGATAGTGCACAGTGAGTGCTGGTAGTAATAAAAGAGTGCTCGATGTAAAATAACTAAAATTTATACAGTGTAATCCGGATATAAGAGAAACCCGGATATAAGAGAAACCCGGATATAAGATATATTTTTTCTGGTCCCAAATTAGAGCCTGTGTTAATGTATATAAATTAGACCAAACCCGGATATAAGAGAAACCCGGATATAAGAAATTTCTTCTCCGGTCCCGACAACTCTCTTATATCCGGGTTACACTGTATTAGAAGGAAAGGAGACAGCGTGTATTTATAGCAGTGGGACATAAAATCAATATTGCATAATGCCTGTTTCTCGCCTCAGACCATATATATATATATATATATATATATATATATATATATATATATATATATATGGGGGGGAGGAGCTCGAGTGTACGCTTCAGAAATGAATCTATATTTGTGCTCATAACGAAATCTGTGCCTGTTATGGTATCTATACGAAAAACTCGCAGCTAACCCAGATCGCCTTGCCAGAAACTCACAGCATTAGCTAATTTTGCCAGTTTAGATTTAATGATGATTAAAAAAAAAAAGATCACATCCACAAAGAGGTTAATGCAATTTGTCTCGTTTGGGAGTTGTGCAATGTGTTACTTCTTCACAGTTTTCATCCTGAGGGAATACATCTTACAATATTTTGCCCATCTCTCCTTCATTCTTTCACTGTTAATAACACTTTATACAAAGACCGTAATGTATTCGTAATTAGGGTACTTTTTACCAAGGGATAGACAAAGAAAAGAAAAAGATCAGCTCAATGGTAACCTCCAGAAATTTTGACATTCAACTGTCCAATGTTAAAAAGTTTGAACGTGACCGGCTAACACAAAGTAAAAGTTGCTTTGATGGAATGATTAAAGATGGGATTAAATGGAGCTCAGATTTTTTTTTCATTTTTAATCATTCCAAAGAAAGGCAATAAAGCCCCTAAGTCTCATGGGGTTTACTGAGTGCGAAAGAATATTAGAAAACGAAAAACATTATTGAAGTGAGATTACAATAAAAGAACAGGAATTAAAAAGACAAAAGATAAAGATTAAGATTGTGATTAAATTGTTGAAGTTCAAAGTTAACTAGAGAGCAAGAGGCTGGAAGAGAATTCCACCAGCAAGAAGTGCCGGAGAATAAACTGTTAGCATAGAACTTACCGCTACATCTAGCCATTTCAACTGTAAAAAGATGAGACCTAGCTGCCTATCTAGTTTTGCACATAAATTCCTGAAGAGGAAAGATCATCAGAACAATCATTATGAAAATAGTTATAGAAACGGCATAGGGGAACTGCGTTACGGCGGTGGGAAAAAGACTGAAGCCGAGATACCAGGTCAGAGCCGATAAAGATGCAGATGCAAAAAATTCACAAAAACGATTATCAGTAGCAAAAACGAATCTATAATCCAAACATCAGGGAACAATTTCCATGCCTTCGAGAATTGTATTTCGAAGGAAATATCAGAAACTAAATACTCGCTCCATGTTCTTAAATATTCCTTAAATAGTCCTATCGAAACTTTCATATGGATGCCATGGATGGCGCCAAATTCGTTTAGAAATATCTTAACTGTTAGCTGTATCTTAACCAGCCTACCTAAAAATGGTACCTGAAAGTGTCATGAAAGCAATGATTTACAACAAGCAACACTTCGGGCAAGTGAAGCGTGTAGGTCTTAGCGAGCCCCCTACCCCCCTTCTTCGAAAGTCGTGGACTGGTGTTACAGAATCTACTGGACTTGATAAAGATATTTTCCTGAAAAATTGTTTTAATACAAAGGTTTTATAAATTTCACCCGAAAGCAATACTGGCTATTCGGTCTATGAACGCCAAATGTTTCCTTTTAAGGAAACAATTAATGTTAACATTGGCATTACCACAAGTAATTTCCGTTTTGGTAATGACGAATATATCAAATTCATTGCTAATCCTACGTTGCAGCTAAGAATATATTTAGAATACACTAACATATCTTAATTTTTGCACGGTAATGGCAGCATACACAGTGGATTAAAGGAAAAACGTTGTTCTCCTCTATGACAAAAAGCCCGTATGTAGAAAGAATAAAACCATTTTTTTTTTTTTTGTAAATCGTTTAGTCTGTTCTATCCCCACACGTTATATACTATGGTGATTTTCTAAGCGTAGCTTAGCTGCGGCACAAGGCAGAAAGTGTGGAGCTCCCACTAAGGGTCGAACTCACTACTCAGTTGAAATTGATCTAGCGAAGGAAGCTTGCTAAACCTTACACAACGTCAGAGTGCCCAGTGACTTAATAAATGTAGCTTAGTTGTGGCACAAGCCCTAAAGTAGAAGGTACCCAGTGAGGATCGAACTCACTACTCAGTCGTAATTGTTCAAGCGAGATAAGCTTCTAACCATTACACCGCCTCAAGGTGCTCCAGCGAATTTCCAAGCGTAACTTATTTGTGGCACAAGCCCGGAAGTAGGTGGCACTCAGTGAGGATCGGACTCACTACTCAGTCGTAATTGATCTAGCGAGGCAATTTTGCTAACCATTACAACACGTCGAAGTGTCAATACACCCGCTGTATTCCTATGACCTTGTACCAAACGGTCATTACCTTTTTCGATCCCTACAAAACGCTTTGTTGGGGAGGGGGGTGGAGAAGCATTATCTAATGAAAAGTAGATTAAAGAGTTGTTTGAACACTTGTTCACGTGAAAACCCGAGGAATTTTATTCAAAAGGTATCAGAGAGCTTACTGGTGAATATATAATTAAATAAAATATAATTGTACTTTACTTTTTGAAAGTGGACAAACGAAATCAGAAATTATTTGTGAATAAACCCAATGATTGTAGAGCTTTCATGTGTTATGACGGGTTACTGAACGGCCAAGAGTTTATTTCAAACCCTTCTGTACATTTTATCGTTATTTCACGAAAACTATTATTCGGCATATATAGAGCGTGACATTCCTTGTCGAGAGAACGAAGCTTTGAATGGTAGGAAGAGAGAAAGGGACCCGAAGAGACATTGTCCGGCGTTTAGTGGAATAGAAGACGTGAAACAAGATGACCGTTCGTAATAAAGAAGGAAGGCACGTAAACGCTTACAAGAAAACTAGGAGAGAGAAATTGAAAGCAATAGACGAACAAAAAAAAAGCAATGAAAAGAAAACAGATATCAGGAGTTAAATCCAGCATACTGTTTGTCTTGAAAAATAGAAAAAAAGAAGCGAAGCAAATAAAGCAATACTTTCAACAAGTAAAGCAATACTTTCAGCAAGTAAACCAATACTTTCAACAAGTAAAGCAATACTTTCAGCAAGTAAATCAATACTCTCAGCAAGTAAAGCAATACTTTCAGCAAATAAAGCAATACTTTCATCAAATAAAGTAACACTTTCAGCAAATAGAGCAATTACTTTCATCAAACGAGAAAAATTTATGCGTTTTTTATGTATCATTTTAGTGATTAAAGTTCCATTTATTTCTTATCATTTCACCCCCAAAGAAGGCGATAATGCTACTAAGATAGATACAAAGCGTCTTATTATTATCGAGTCGCTACCCCACACCCATCCAGTGTTGCACACAGAACATTACCTGGGGATGTCATGAATCTTCAAGATTGGGACAATCTAGAAGATTGTATCAGGTTGGTGCATAAGAAGTAATCTCCGGTTTCAAGGTCTATATTAAAAATGAAAAACCCATGATTAGAAAAATATTTATTCGTTAGTATAACCTCCTTTGCTTTTTAGAACATCATTCCAACTGTCAACAAGCTTATAAATGCTATGCCTATAAAATTCCTTAGGTTTTGAAGCAAAATATGAATCCAACTCATTTTCAACCTCTTCTCTTGATGCCAACCTAAGACCATCCAAATGATTCTGTAGTCCCCGAAACAAGTGATAATCAGAAGGAGCAAGGCCAGGAAAATATGGTGGATGAAGCTTTTGGTTCAAAACTGTTTTCAAACGAAGTTGATCATAGTACAGATTAGATATAATTGTTTGATTGTTGTTTAACAGTTCGTAATTGACAAATCCTTTAATATCCCACCATGCACTCAACATGATCTTCTTTTGATGAAGTCCTCCTCTTGGTTGTTGAACTGATCTTCCTCCTCGACTGATCCACGATCGGCGGCGTTTAACGTTATGGTAAAGTATCCACTTCTCATCGCCTGTAACCAGCCTACCTAAAAATGGTACCTGAAAGTGTCGTGAAAGCAATGATTCACAACAAGCAACTCGCTGTTGCAAATTTGCTGGAGACAATTCGTGTGGGACCCATTTCCCAACCACTGAAACCTTTCTGATCCTTTTTAATTGGCGTAGCACGATTGTATGGTTTACATTAAATTGTACTGCAAGCTCCCTAGAGGTAATCATGGGATTGTCAGTGACAACAGCTTCCAACTCTTCGGAATCATTTTTTTTTTTTTTTTTTTTTTTGGACGGCCCTCTTTTTGCTCGTCTTTCAAACTAAAATTCCCACTTCGGAAACGCGAAAACTACATGCTGCATCTTCTTTTAGCCATTGCATCATCTCCATAAGCGCTCTGAACAGATTTTGCTACTGCACTTGTATTGACACCTTCATGAAACTCATACAGTAAAATACGTCGAATGTGATCTTTAGATGAGGCGAACGTCGGTGCGAGTATTGCAGAAGATCATGAAAAATATTTTTATAATCTGAAAGAGAAAGGTGTAAATTACTTCTTGTGACATTCTTCAAATATAAGGAAAGCACAAGTATCATAAATACAATCGAAACCCTCTTCTCAAAAATTGAGCATTACTTTTGCACCAACCTGATATATTTCAACGCGATTTTTTTATCTAACAGTTAAAACTTTTAATCCTTGAAAATGGCTAAATGTATAGCCGAAAGCGCCCAGAATAAAAGAACATTCGGACAGTTTTTATATAATTTACCATCGGAAAAGAAAAAAAATAGATTGCATGAGAAATTGTATAATAAAACTAAATCAAAGCACCTTGTCAGTCGTATTCAATGAAATGTGCATATATATATATATATATATATATATATATATATATATATATATATATATATATAAATGGTGCAATACATTTCGCTAACAGAGTCTGCTCTCTCTGGCTTCTTCAGGTTAGAATGAAAGATGTTAATGTATATACAAGTATATACATAAAAACACTACTTTGGTGGACTGGTTTAAAATCCAACAGACACCAAACAGCTCTAATACATATATATACCTGTGTATGTATATATATATATATATATATATATATATATATATATATATATATATATATATATGTTCATGCACGCACACACGTTAATGCTTTTGTCTTTTCTAAACCCTTTTTGTTGCTTAATATATATACCTGTTTGTATATATATATATATATATATATATATATATATATATATATATATATATATATATATATATATCGGTTCTTGGTTGTTTTCTTTTAGATTTCTTTTGGGTGGACTCATCTTGAGTTCGCCATGTTTGTAGTGGACTTTATTTCCGGAGACAACACGTGTTCATATCATAACGCGTAAAAAAAAAACCACGGTCCACTACACGCCTATTGTCCGGTTCGGTTCATTCTCCTTCTCGTTTTTTTTTGGGGGGGGGGGTGCTGCACAGGGGTAGAGTTTAATCTTTTGTTTCCTGTTTAGGAAAGTCTTCTAAAGTCTTCTTATTCTCTTTCACTCCCAGAAGCCTCTTGGTCTTAATGGCATTATCGCCTTGCCTGGGGTGAATTGATTTAAAACAAAATCTGTATAAATATGGTCGTTTGTGAGCACGAATCATCTGACACGGACCTTTTTTAAAATTATGTAACGAAGAAGAATCACGTCGAATTAGTATAAAAACGATGTAAGTATAGAATTATGCAACTATCAAAAATGACAAATTACTTTCTTATTAACTTGAGAATACTATTTAAGTCAGAATAAATATTTCCGGATCTGTCTCAACTCGCTCCTCCTGATCACTTTATCCTTCTCACTTTATTTATCTATTCTTCTCACTCCTCTTCAAGTGTCCCCATTACAGCATTGTCAACAAACCTTTTTACCCTTATTCATTGTAAACAGAGAAGTTGCTTCTAACTTTTTGTCGGCCATCTGGATTTGATTTGACGGTAGAACAAAATGTAGAACAAAGTGATCCTTCTCTTCCTATTTTCTTTTCTGTTCTTGTCCTTTTTCTTTCTTTTATAAACTTCTTTCTTTCTTTCGTTTTTACAACCTTCATTTTCTTTTTATTCTATTTCCTTACCTTCCTTCTTTCTTACTTGTTTCCTTCTTTTCTTTCCTTGCTTTTTACCTGCTTATCTTTTATTTTTGTTCCCTTCTAGTAATTATCATCGAAATTATTGTTTCTACTTCTTTTTCTTCTTCTTGACCTTACTATTACTATTAGTAGTAGTAGTGGTGGTAGTGCTTGAGGTAGTAGCATGACAAAAATTATTTTTTACCTGTATTTATTTTGTAATCACATACTGGGTAATGACCAATGACATAGGGCAATTGAAGGATGGGATTTTTTTGTTGTTTTCTCTTAATTAAACAAAAGGTAACTATTAACAATATAGGGACAATGCTCTTTGCGGAATATAGGTTGTGCTACATCAAGGACTTTGTTGGATTTCCTGGAGAGAAGCTACACCAAGGATTTTTATTGGATTTCTTGGAGAGATGCTACTTCAAGGATTTTACAGGATTTCCTGGAAAGATGCTACACCAAAGATTTCTTTTCTTTATCAGACCCAAATCTCCAACCACACGAACAGCTTTAGTTTTTGAATGCCATATTTTTCTATTTCCATCGCCAGATATTTGTATTTACCTATTATTATTATTATTATTATTATTATTATTATTATTATTATTATTATTATTCCCCTGTGCCTTTTCCTTCTTCTTTATCCTCATCTTCTTCATTTTCTACTTCTCCATCCTATTCAACATCATCTTCTTCTTCCCATTATTATTATTATTATTATTATTATTATTATTATTATTATTATTATTATTATTATTATTATTCCCCTCTGCACTTTTCCTTCTTCTTTATCCTCATCTTCTTCATTTTCTACTCCTCCCTCCTATTCACCATCATCTTCTTCTTCCCATTATTATTATTATTATTATTATTATTATTATTATTATTATTATTATTATTATTCCCCTCTGCCTTTTCCTTCTTCTTTATCCTCATCTTCTTCATTTTCTACTTCTCCATCCTATTCAACATCATCTTCTTCTTCCCATTATTATTATTATTATTATTATTATTATTATTATTATTATTAGTAGTAGTAGTAGTAGTAGTAGTAGTAGTAGTAGTAGTAGTAGTAGTATTTGTGGTATCATCTTGCGAGACAGTAATTTTAAATGTCTAATTACCATGTCGCTTCGGGGATTATGAGTAAAAAAAGATGCTAGTTATATATCTGAGACGTTTCGTTTAGATGGGGAGATTTTTTGTGGGTGATATGTGCAGTTCCGTACAAAGTAATCATTTGTAACTCTAAGATGCTGATATGCCCAGAGATTTTACTTCCATGATTTTCGGCACCCTTCTTTATCATAATCAATACCCCTATCATAATAGTGATGATCCTAGTTTATTATTATTATTTGATTATGCTTTCACACCAGCAATGACCGGTGGCTGACACTGTGAATGATAGTGTAAATTTATTTTGATAACTCCAAGTCAGTTACAATATGGCGAGTGCGTATCGAATTTACTCCCTATTGCCTGAATAACCGATTCCTCAGAACAACGTGTTACGAGTTGGCGATACACATGAAAGCGAAACCGAAGTCTATATCAGTATTGTTTGTCATCTCTTTTGGGCCTTTTTTCCTTCTTCAACCATCCCATAATTACTACTTTCCATATCTCTCTATCTCTATCTCTCTCTCTCTCTAATGGCGAAATAATTTCTTATCCGTGTTTAGTATGAATCAAACAATTGATTCAATATAATCTTTCCATTTCATATCAGCGAAGAAATGTTAGCCCGAGAAGTCACTGTCATGGTGGTTAGAATCAGCCATGAAGATGGACGGCAGAAAGGGATGTCTCAGATGAAAGATAAAGATCAGTTTTA
>OZ010600.1:62761335-62801335 GCA_963932145.1 Acanthosepion lycidas | reverse complement strand
TATATATATATATATATATATATATATATATATATATATATATATATATATAAAATTTAGCCACCCCCACCTTACCCTGACCTGGCATCTATGAAAGTAACTCTATACTGATACAAATTATTAACACCCCACCCCTGCCTATTCTAAATCAATCCGCCCTTGATGTTACCATGGAAATTTTTGATTTCAATTCTGACTATACTATTAAAACTCGTAAATTTCAGAAATAAGTCATTCCCAAAAAAATTTCGCTTGAAGATGGAACAGAGCCTACTTTAACTTAAGTTAATTCAAATATTATTTTGAAGTTTTCGGCTCCTGTTTTGAAACATGAGACCTCTTATGTAGCGAGTTGGAATCCTATTTTTAAACAAATAATTATATTTATGCTCTACTTTCGTATCGAGCACTATTTTTAAAAAATAATAACAAAAATACTAAGGAACTTTGGATTATTTACCAAACCAGTTTCTTTCCTATTTTCTACAATATTTTCACATATATATATATATATATATATATATATATATATATATATATATATATATATATATATATATATATATATATATTATGAAATGGATTAAGTCCGACAATTATTTTCTGTTTAAATGATATTTTTATAGATACAATTATCTAAGTAAATTCTCTATTTATAATAAACAGTATTAATTACATTTACCGGCCTGAATGTCTGCGAAATTCCGTAGAAATGATCGTGAGGAATATAACGAACCTGACTGCAATTGGAACTCGGCTCTTCGATTAAAAAAAAACGTGCCATTACACCACTTGCACATCCAAGATTACAGCACTTGGTATTCGCAAGCAGTCACCCATCTAGTTACTGACCAGGCTCGAGCTTGCTTAACTTCAGTAGATCATACGGGAACCGATGTTTCAAGGTGATATGGACGTAAACCTGTACCGCTCTAAATTAATTGTGATTTTTTTTTCCTAAAAAAAAAAAAACTGTGACTTTTTCTGTAACTCTTTTTCCTGTAACTTTATCTCCAACCACGGCTTTTATTTTTTTTTTTTTTTTGCTCTTGAGATGCAAAAATTTACGATAATTTAGTAGCGCTAGTAAATAAAAGTTAATGCTTATAGCGATTTTCTGTGCGAAAGCATGCGACACGCACTGAGGATCGAACTCACTACCCAGTCGTAATTGATCACGCGAGACCAAGTTGCTAACCATTACACGACGTCGAATCGCCCCTGACTAAGCATTGCTTAGATGTAGTACAAATCGGAAAGTATTAGCACCCAGTGAGGATTGAACTCACTACTCAGCTTGTAAACCAGTACACCACGTCGAAGTACCCGGATTAGTGCTTGTGATTTTACAACTCCGTTATTCCAGATATTATTAGGTTGGTGCAAAAATAATTTCGTTTTCTAGCATATGTTACTATGTGAGAAAACGAAATTATTTTTGCACCAACCTAATATTTTAAGAGACATGATTTTTCAGAATATGAATAACCCAAGCCTTAATATAGTGTTTGTTTTTTTTTGTTGTTTTTACTGCTATTATTTTTTTGTTGTAAGTAACATATTTTTAGCAATATAAGCTGATCTGATTTGATTGGTGGTAAAGAAAGTTAGTTTGACTATTTGTGAAATAAATCAGTCAACGTGATTGGACGAAATTAGGCGGAACTAACTAAATTAGAAAAAGTGTCTAAGTTAAAATTAGTCACTATTTCACGTGTTTTTTGTTTGTTTGTTTGTTTGTTTGTTTTTTGTTTTTTTTCATCTTTGCTTGACGCCATGCAATAAATGCAATTACTTTACAGACGCTTCGAATTTTAAACATTCCCATTATCCAATTAAAGACTGCCAAACCTCTGAAAAAAGTTCTCTTTTATTTTTTTCATCTTGCCATTCGAAAATCGAACATATCTTCATATAGCCATTCATTGTTTTCAAACTGGATTCCGTAATAAGAAAGGATATTCACTTGTAAAATTTATGATACAAATGGTATAAAATACTTTTTATAATTAGTAACTCAGTCCTTCAGACGTATAAAATTATCATTAAATATATGAGAACATTTTCTAGTATTGTTGTCGCTAAAAAATAAATATTTGAGATATATTAGGACCTTGAATAAGTTTTTGCTGTCTTCCAACAGATGGCGTTCCCAGAACTGCGTGCGTATAGTTTCAGATGGTAACGCATCTATAAGGAAAGTACTATAAGTAAGCTTGAAATTCAGTGTATGTCATTTCACCGAAGTGTAAACAACTTTGTTTTCCATAGCATTAAACATGTCGGATTTTGTGCCAAAGAAAGTGTATTTGCAGGGAATTTTATTGCACTACTTTATTCAAAAGCAATCTGTAGCTGAAGCACACAGAATTCTTGTTGAGACTTACGGCGACCATGCTCTGTCGGAAACAACATGCAGAGATTGGTTTAGACGCTTCAAAAACAATGATTTTGATATTGAAGATAAAGAACGCTCTGACGCACCGAAAAAGTTTGAAGAATTGGAGGCATTACTTCCGGAAGATTCTTGTCAGGAGCAAGCTGAACTTTCAGTATCATTAGGAGTTGATCACACAGCAATTTCGAAGTTGAAGCCGAGAGACGTCGACCGGCGTCTTTTCACGTGTGAACAGCTGCTTCAGCGGCAGAAGAGGGAAGTTTTTTTTTTGTTTTTGCTTTGTTTTTGTTTGTTTTTTAGTTTTTTTTTGTTAGTTTTTTTTTTTTTGTTAGTTTTTTTTTTTGTTTGTTTTTTTCTGCATCGTATCGTGATCGTCGATGAATAGTGGATACACTACGATAACCCTAAGCATAGAAGATCGTGGGGTAAGCCCGGTTATGCATCAACATCGGCGGCAAACCTGAATATCCATAATTCGAAACCTCTGTATTTGGTGGGATCAGCTGGGTGTAGTTTATTACGAGATGCTCAAACCGACTGAAACCATAACGGGGGATCGCTATCGACTACAATTGATGCGTTTGAGCCAATCATCGAAGAAAAGGCAGAGAAGACAAAATGACTTTTCAACATGACAACGCTGAGCCACTGTTACAGTCGGGCTGACGTAACCAAGGCGGACATTGACAGACTAAGCATTCGACAGCCCGATGCAACCACCTTTCTAGATCTCTCGCCTGTATCAATCCTCTTTGATCCACGAGAGAGGCACTCCTAGCTTTCTCCGGCGCACGCAGATTTGTCCACCAAAATCAAACCAAATTCACGTAAATGGCCTCGTTAAGCTCTCTTTGATTCACAGCCATAACTAAAGAAGCTTTTCTGAAATATATTCTTTTAGATAACTTAAATTTGATTAACAAAACATGTGATTTTGTTTGTTATTATTTTAAAGATTATTTCCATTATAATATGATATATATATATATATATATATATATATATATATATATATATATAATGATTTACTTAAACTTCTTGAGGTTTCTCCAGTGTATTCTTTCTGACAACCCTTACCGTTAATAGAGTAAATTCCACCTACAAGTTTTGGCTCATTGTTTTGTTTTGCATTAAGTCTTTTATTGTTTAGATATAGTTGCGACAAATTTTATGTTGAGCCTTGATAAATTCTTTTTGATTGTAGTTTTCATACAGTTAGTAGGTAGTTTTTATACATTTTTCACAACTACATCTAAAACAATAAAAGATTTTATATGTGTGTGATTGTGTGTGTATGTGTGTGTATGTGTGTGTGTATATATATAAATAAAAAGAAAGAACAGTAAGATATATAATCCGGTGTTCTTATTGATATTTTCATTTTTACAAAACAGTGCTCAATGTAAATTTAAAGAGCATAAATATTATAAATAAAAATGAACACGCTACCACCCCTTGTCTGAATGATTGGATTTCTCTGTATCCTTGGAAATAGTGAATTATGAATTCTTGTGTGCGTTTAAAACTCAGTAAATTTAAAAAATAAGTTACTCTAATATTCGCTTGAAGATGAAATGGAACTAATGTTTTTAATTTAATTACAAAATTAAATTTGAAGTTTTTAGCTTCCATTTTTTAAACATGGTTATTACTGTGTAGCGAAAAAACATATTTTAAACCAGTTAATTTATAATATATATATATATCTTAATAATATATTTATATATATTTCAATAATATATATATATTAATAAGATATATGTATATATACACATATATATATATATTAATAAGGTACATATATATATATATATATATATATATATATATTAATAAGATATATATATATATATATATATATATATATATATATATATATATATATATATATTCATTCTTACAGCGGTATGAATATTCGAGAAACCTTAGAAAAATATGTGCCCTCCTCTAGAATATTTGCAATTAACTTTGACATCTAAGCCCAACATTTGTGCAGCATCTTATATATATATATATATATATATATATATATATATATATATATATATATATATATATATATTAGGTTGGTGCAAAAATAATGACGGTTTTTGACGTATTTTTAACGTCAAAAACCGTCATTATTTTTGCACCAACCTAATATATATGCGCATATTCTGGCAGCATTGAGACATATTTTAATGAAAAATTCTTGTTGAAAATACCTCTAAACGTTTTTGTGAAATTAATAAACATAAAAAAGAACATTCTTGAAGCTAAAATTTAAAAAAAATCTAAACGTTAATAAAAATTAATTATGAATATTGCACAAACGTTTTAAAATGTTTACAGTAGATGGTTTTAAAAATACTCTTGACAAACCCATAACTTACCTTTCCTACTTTTTACACCAAGATACATAGTACACCACATCACCTCAAATGTTTTTCACTTCAGTTGCAAAAAAAAATTAACTTTCAGACGAACACAGCAATTTTGTCTTAGAAAATGATGAACACTGCAATATTTAACTTGAAATAAACGACACCCTGATGATGACATTGTGCTAATGTCGAAAGTACTCGGAATAAAATAATATGTATAAACACGCAAATTTCTCTCTTCCTTTAATAATGACACCAAAAAGCTAGTCCGTGAATATGAAAGGATCCAATTGAAAATAAGTAAACAAAACTTGTCTAAATTATCCTATGAAACATGTCTCAATATATATATATATATATATATATATATATATATATATATATAATGTTGGTTTATGTGACGGTGGCTCGAGCGTATGTGTACAGATAAAAAATATCTCCATATGATTAATAATGTTTTTAGTATTAATTTAACCAATCGTAATATCAAGCATAACCCAAATAACTCAGGCAGCAAAAATTAACAACCCCAACGATATCAAATAATAATAATAATTCTTATTCAGATCACATGAATACTATGCATTATCGAAATGAAACAATGACAGTTTCGAGTAATTTTGCATTTATGGTTGATCTTTAAATATTAGGTTGGTGCAAAAATAATGACGTTATAATGTTGTTTTTTGACGTTAAAAAATACGTCAAAAAACGATATTATTACCTCATTATTTTTGCACCAACCTAATACTTTGGTGGCTCTAACAAGATCTATAAAAGCTTTAAAATAACGAAACTTAATATTTGTCACAAATTTTCGTCACTGATTATCATAAGTAGAAAACTGAACATTATTAAAAATACAAATAAAATAAAAGATGTCTCAACACAAATCATCAGAAGCAGAATTTGAGACTTTCCGTGAGTCAGTCCTTTATTCTAACTACTGAGCCAATCCTTTATTCTAACTACTGAGCCAAAACAATAGACATAAATTTTAAGGCAAAGTAGTCAAACTAAATTTTATTCTAGTAGAATATTTGTTTCTCACAAACACAAACAGCAAAAAAGAACAAGCATTTCAAGCCTCGTTTTGAACCAGGAGCCAAATGTGCAAACAATTTAAAGGTAATATTGAATTAAAGTTTTGGGGTTTGGGGTTTGGGGGCAGTGGTTGAAAGTTTTGATTTTTTTTTCCGAGGTAATTGCTATGGTTTTCTTTTCCTGTCAAAGTTTAAAGAACAGGAAACTAAGAAAATAACATTTTGCACGATGCAGCGAAATTTGAACTTGAAATGAAGGTCAGATCTTTGTTGACTTTTCTCAACATGGTATAATGGCGTTCTACCCAATCCAAACACTGTACTGTATTTGTTATAGTTTCGCGGGGGGGGGGTTATCATTTTTTTATTTTCTTCTACATTTCACGGATTTATTCTAGATTTTATCAAAACAATCAAATCTCTTGGAAACGTCGACTTTTAAAAAAAAAATAACTCATCAACAATGCAAGGCCCAAGACCTACTCAAGGTAGAGGTTAACTGAATGAGGTTATAGTATGAACATAAGAGAAGGAGATATGAAGTTATCATGAGGACTTGTAGGAAATATGACAGATAACTCTAGACTTACTTAATTCATTAAATGTGTGAAACAAACATAGTAGGTCTCTTACATTATAAGTTTCTTTTACCAGTGTTCACCCTATACAAGGCCCAGCAGAGGCTATATGATAAAGACAACGGCTCATCCTAGACTTGAAGAGGTTAAGTTTATTGTAATCGGGAAAGCATCTTCTCGGGAGTCTGTTACACACAAAGCAGTGATTCTTGGGGTGAAGCTGTCCAAAGTGAACTTCATTCTTACAATTGTAACCTAGGGAAGGTTACTGAATAGGATAATCAAACGAAGGTTGGTAGTGAACAATAATCCTTAGGACAAGAACAGCAAAGGTCTAAACTGGTGGAAATAATGAATGTAGCGCGTTAGAACATTTTCCATGGAAATAGCGATAGAGTAGCGAGAAGCTTTCGACGAAAAATGTTGTAGAGTAGAAAATAACCACTTTTACTTTATATGACTATACACGGTTCAAGAAAACAGAAGATGGCTATTGACGTTGCATTTAATTTTTTGAAGATTGTAATTATGTTATATACCGTACCTATGAACACTAATGGGTATGTCCTAATCCTCATTAATACGTTGGACACTATTGTAAGTGGGGGTAATATGCTGTCTAAGCTGGCAGCGTGAGATGTCAGCGTGGGTAGCTCTTGTCGTGTCGAACGCTCTGCCATCGGACAGAGAGGAACCCGGACGAGGCTATGTCGAAGGGCAGAGTCTCGTCCGGGGAGGTAGACAGATACCCGATCCCGCGTATGTGGGGTCTACAGGCAATTTTGCCCGAACCCACTAGCTCGGATTTCCCCACATTAAATTTGGCCTTGAGCCACATCTTATCTCGTGGGGAGGCAGGTAAATATCGTAATATGCTGTCTAAGTAGTCCACCACTGGTAGTGGATTACCTACTTCACACCGCTGGCGAGTATTGTATTTTGTTGATGTTATAAAGATTACCTTCAGAAATAATTCCCACAAAATGGTAAGATATTGCCAATGGTGTCTTCATCTAGGACATATCAACATTATGTGGGAGCTATTTCTCGGACGTTTAGGTGGGGGGGGAGGTCATTTCTGCCACGCCCTGCATTTGGTTAGCCTGGAGAAAAATGACCGTTATCACAAATTTTGGATAATTGAGGATGTGCGAGTAGTGTAAACGATAGCGGCACAGAATGGGAAATCAGAGAACCAAGTTCGAATTCCAGTAGAGTTTGTTAAATTCACTTGGGAGCAAATACCCATGAAAAATTTATGAATCTATCTCTTCTTTCCCCAGCTATGGATAAATAACAGGATACACTGGCTTCTTTGGCAGCCAGTCTATGAAAAGGTCAACTTTTATAAGAGCAACCAGATTGATTGATTTTTTATTTTACGGTTTATCAACTTTTTGCAGGATATTCAAAACCAGAAAATATTTTTAGATTATAAAGATTTATTTGAGATAATAATGATTTACTGATACAAGTCCTACTAATTAACCCATAGCTGAGGAGAGAAGAGGTGGATTCATTCTTTTCCCAAGGGTGTTTGCGCGTAAGTTAATGTAACGAACCCGACCGGAATTGGAACTCGGCCCTCCGATTTCCAATACTGAACAGTTATCCATTGCACCATCCGAGCATCCATGCTTACAGTATCTGGTATTGCCAAGCGGTCCCGCATCTAGTTACACTCCAGGTTGGGCGTTGGCTATCTTCGGTGAGCGTACGTGAACTGGTGCTTCGACGTGATATGGGCGCAACGAGAAGCAGTCAACTGTCAGAAAACGGCTTAAATAAGAAACTTTATAAAACCAAATGTTCAGTCGTAAATTCTTTAACAGTCTAAATTAGTCGAGCTGTCACTGAAATTTCAAGAACTCTCTTGTAATTCTTATCCGGTCTAAAAGAAGTTATAGGTCACCATCTTTCGGGATATTGATGGTAATATTTGAAATAGTATTGCGGGATTGAATGAATTATCATTTTTACGACCCCTGTTATCACTTGTAGACCATTTTTTAAATAATTTTATCCCAAGCAAGGCGACAATGCCACTAAGACGCAAGGCTATTGACGTTGCATTTAATTTTTTGAAGAGTGTAGTTATGTTATATACCGTACCTATGAACACTAATGGGTTTGTCATAATTCTCATTAATTCGTTAGACACTATTGTCAGTGGAGGTAATATGCTGTCTAAGCTGGCAGCGTGAGATGTCAGCGTGGGTAGCTCTTGTCGTGTCGAACGCTCTGCCTTCGAACAGAGAGGAACCCGGACGAGGCTATGTCGAAGGGCAGAGTCTCGTCCGAGGAGGTAGACAGATACCCGATCCCGCGTATGTGGGGTCTACAGGCAATTTTTGCCCGAGCCCACTGGCTCGGATCCCCGCACATTAAATTTGGCCTTGAGCCACATCCTATCTCGTGGGAAGGCGGGTAAATATCGTAATATGCTGTCTAAGTAGTCCACCACTGGCAGTGGATTACCTACTTCACGTCGCTGGCGAGTATTGTATTTTGTTGATGTTATAAAGATTACCATTTCATTTCCAACCCTCGTTTTAGTTATTTATCATTCAATAACCCTTTCTAGGTTACAAGTTATCAGGGAAACAAGAAATGGGAAGGGAGTACCACAGTTAGGAAGTACGAGAAAAAACTGTTTGAGTAGAAGTGGCATTTGCGTCTAACTAGTTCAGCAATAAAACCTAATTGCCAGTCTAGTAGCACGCTTAAATTCATATAGACGGGACACCAGGGTAAAAAGGTCATCCTAGCATTTGCCATGAAAATATTTATAGAACATACAGAGGGAAACTACATCACGTCGGTGAGAAAGTGACTGGAGACGAGATGCCAGGTCAGGACCGATTGTATTGCAGACCCTTCTCTTGATTTTGTCAAGGATCTCGAGATGCACCGTCATGTTCATTAAAGAAAATAGCAAATCATGGATTTTAAACGAACAAAAATCAATAACGGTATTAATAGAACCTACAGAAAAGGAAAGAAAAGAAGTTCATTGTAGAAGAAGTCACGTGTTGTCATTCCCGTGGTCGAACGTGAAAAAGCGAGACTTTCAAAGATCATGTCGCCTGTAATTTTTGTCAAGGGGTTAATCCTACAATTTTAAGCGTGTTCGTATGTATTTTCAGTTTTATTTATATTTTTGAATGAAAAAGCGAGAGTGTAATTTGATTAGAATTTTATTAAACTGGGACTTTTTTTCACCTATGAGTCAGACAGATTACTATGGATGGTTGGCCTGAAAAATATTAAATACCAATGAAAAATAGACAGTCAAAGAAAAAAAAGGTTTTAATTTACTTCAAAGCACTCTCGTCGGTACCTCACACACTTATCCCAAAGTCCCTTCCACTTTTTAATAGACCTCTTCATCAGCAGCCTTGTCGCTTTCTTCTTGATCTCATTCAGTCTGACATTTCTACCATTTTAACGCCGATAGCTAGAAGTCGCATTGACCATAATATGGACTGTCGATTGTCATTATGAATGCGGCGGTAAAGTAATACACATTTTTACCCGATGGCGTCTTACCACCTAACAAGTAACCTTAAGGAAGAATGCGTGTTCACGCATGCGCAGCGAGTTTATTTATGATTGGTCACATCAAGGTTGAGATATACATAAAGGCTGAAAGCGTTCCTAAATAGATTCTCACTCATACAGCTGAACAAAATCAGGAAGGGAATATGAACATGT
Organism: Acanthosepion lycidas; assembly: GCA_963932145.1. Lineage (NCBI taxonomy): Eukaryota > Metazoa > Mollusca > Cephalopoda > Sepiida > Sepiidae > Acanthosepion > Acanthosepion lycidas. Next base: position 62,791,239 of record OZ010600.1, on the reverse strand, counting down.
TTAGAAAATCAGGAAGGGAATATGAACATGTTTAGAAAATCAGGAAGGGAATATGAACACGTTTAGAAAATCAGGAAGGGAATGCGAACACGTTTAGAAAATCTGGAAGGGAATATGAACACATTTAGAGAATCAGATGGGGAATGTAAAGACATTTACAAAATCAGATAGGAAAAATGAATACATTTACAAAATCAAAAAAGGAATATGAACGCATTTACAAAATCATATATATATGTGTGTGTGTGTGTGTCTGTGTCTGTGTGTTTTGTGTAAACGAACATCAAAAGATAGATAGATAGATAGATAGATAGATAGATAGATAGATAGATAGATAGATAGATAGATAAGCCTGTGGCTGAAAGATAAAAGGTGTATTTTACACAACATTGTTTTAATTTTCAGTATAATCTTATAATTTTTTTGTATTTAAAATATACATATGTTATCTTTTATGCATGATTTTTTTTTATAATAAGAAATAAAATATAGTGTGTGACAAAAGGCATTTATATTTTGGGTTCAATAAAGCATATGCGATTTATTTAAATTAAACCCACCGAAAAAAAATCATCACCACAGTCAAAATGAATATCATCAACTCAACTAACTTGATAGGTAAATAAATAAGTAAACAAAAATAAATAAGAAGAAGAATGCTATTATTGAAAGAAGAGGTGCAATGCTCGTTATAAAATGTCAAAGAAAATAGTGAAACTCTGTATTCTTTCTAACACAGCCATTTTGAATTTCTCGGTTACTTCCTGTGTTTCACTGTAAAGAGAAAAAAGCGAAAGAAAGAAAGAAAGAAAGAAAGAAAGAAAGAATAGTTGATTTAATGATATCTTAATACCAATGTTATAAATCAGATATAGAATATGCGATGATGTGCTGAATATTTTCGACCCATCCATAAACCTTAAAAAAATCTATGGGAATGTATCAGCTTGGGAACTTTTCAACATCTCATATACAAATTAGTTTAATTAGAGAAGGAAAAAAAATATAGTGATAGAGAGAGAGACAAAGAGAGAGAGAGGGAGAAACAGAGACAGACAGAGAATGCCTCATTACTTCTCAAGGCTATTCGGATGCAATTCGTTAAATCGTTGCGTAAAATAAATTTTTCATCTGCTTACACTTTCAACTAATTAGAAATTCTGGTTTTACGCTTAAATATGTTAACATGCTTCATCACAGGGTCCAGAAGCCACTCATCTCTCTGACCTTGGCCCAGAGTCCTTGAAACAAAAATTTTAATTGAGTGAAGAACTGGGTGATCTGCCCACTTGAAATGCCGATTCATCGCTTTACCTTGTCACTTAGAGATAATAGTTCCATTTAAATATGTTTGGCATTCGTCAGGACAACTATGATCTCACTAGACTTTGAAGCAGATAACCTGTAAACAGCAAAAGAATCTTATGTGGTAAGTGAAAGAAAGACAGAAAGAAAGAAAGAAAAAGAAAGAAAGATACGAAGAGATTTAGATAGATAGATAGATAGATAGATAGATAGATAGATAGATAGATAGATAGATAGATAGATAGATAGGATGAAAGAAAGAAAGACATATATGTAGAAATTTAGATAGATAGATAGATAGATAGATAGATAGATAGATAGATAGATAGATAGGATGAAAGAAAGAAAGACATATATGTAGAAATTTAGATAGATAGATAGATAGATAAATAGATAGATAGATAGATAGATAGATAGATAAATAGATAGATAGATAGATAGATAGATAGATAGATAGATAGATAGATATGACAAGACAGTGATAGATAGATAGATAGATAGATAGATAGATAGATAGATAGATAGATAGATAGATAGATAGATATGACAAGACAGTGATAGATAGATAGATAGATAGATAGATAGATAGATAGATAGATAGATAGATAGATAGATAGATAGAAATGTAGAAAAAGGAAGAAAGGCAGGCAGGAAGGAAAAAGAAAGAAAAAAGAAGTTTACAAGAAAAGTGGGAGGAATTTTGTCGTTATTCTCATATACTCAAAATTTCAATTACATTTAAAACGATAGGAATTGTGACACCAAAATCCGTAGACTATAGCAATATTGGAAGATGCTTTCAAAAAACTAAATAAAGCATTAAGAAAGAGGAAATTTTCATTAGAATCAAAGAAAAAAGTGTTGAGTTTCTATGTAATAACAATCTTTCTATATGGCAGTGAATACTGAGAAATTTCTTCATGTATGAAGAAGAGACCAGAGACAACAAATATGTGGCTCTATAGAAGGATGTTGAGAGTACCATGGACAAAATATGTGTGTAATGAGAAAGTTTTAGGGAAAATGGAAACGGTAAACACCTTTGTGCTTAGGGTCAGAGATAGTTGAAATTTCTGGGATACATTAAGACTTAGTGAATTTGATACCCACAGGATATATTAAAGGCCATAGATGATTGGTTGGTTAGTTGTTTTTGTTTAGCAGTATATTAACCTCTATGTGTCATTTAATGCTGAAGTTTAAATATTTTGTATATTTTGTAAACGATGGTTTTAATGCTACGAGTTTTACTAATTAACGCAAGTGTATTTGCGCGTAAGTGAATATAATGAAGCCAAGTGGAATTGAAACTCAGCTCTCCGATTAACAATTCCGAGCCGTTGTCCATTACACCACCTTCGCATCCAAGTTTACGCCACCTGGTATTCCTAAGCTGTCACCTATCTAGGTACTGACTATGCTCGACGCTGATGTGGCCGTAAACCGAAGGCCATATAGACAGAGCGAAATCTCAATTAACCTACCTAAGTAAATGTGTAAATGAATGCCCGAATATGGACTTGAAGAGATAGCGAACACATTGTTTAGAGCAATGAAGGATAGAAAGTCGTGGAGAGTCCTGATCGCATTATGGAACAGACTTCTGAGATGATGCTTCACCGATCACTACAATCTTTACATCTTCAAGACGATGGTCAACCGTTGTCTTGGCAACTTATCCTACATATAATATGTATCTCTTGCTACTTCTTTGTGCGTCCTTGCAATAACCTCATTTAATAACCCAGTCTTGGTTCTTAGGCATCGTGTTGGGTGACAAAAGTAACAAGAAAAACAGTTAACATAGAATGATTCAGTAACTTTGACCGTAACGATTCAGTAAATTGCAACCAAATTATATATTGCAATATATCTTTCGGCTTTCATTTTTCATTCTTGTCATTTGCTTTATGTTACACAGCGAAAAGACTTTTTAATTAACTGCTGCCCACCAGATTCAGAAGGAAGTCCGTTTTCAAACAAGGTTAATCAACGCATTCCTTTCGACTCATGCTGAAGGGAAAAAAGGCTGACACACATTTGAAAAAATAAGTTCTAACTTGAATTCAAAGCAACGAAAACGACTCAGACAAAAAGAGGGAATTATGATTTCGTTCACTCTCTTTCTTCATTGATCCAATATGATGGTCTTGTGTCAAACTTGACATTTAGTAACTTCGATGGGGTGCTGAGAAGATCCCAGTGGGACTGAGAAGCCCTTTCTTAATCTTTCAATTAAGCGGCGTAAAATTAGGATCATGCTGTAGTATATATTTTTTTTAATCATCTATTAGAAAAGAACTTCCTATTAACAAAACTTTCTTCTATTAAAAGTGTTTGGGATTCATTTTGTGACTTTATTCGAGACGCCTCTTTGAATGTTATTTTTAACCTTCCTATTGAGAATTGTGCCACAGAGGATTCTTCATGGTTTAAAGCCGGCGTCGATGCTTTTGTACCTTCTCGCAAATACCAGGTGAAATCTTCTCCATGGTCGACACCGGCTTTTTCAGTCGCTATAGCCCACAGGAGTAACTTTTTCCGAATATAGCAGCGTGATAATTCCGATCACAACAGACACCTATTTTTGTCTGCTCGAAATAATTGTCTTTGTTTGCTGATAGAATGAGGCACCTTAGAGCTTCTAATAAGTTTGATTCACGTGATTACAGGCGGCTCTGCCGTAGTGTGCTAAATAAGTCTTCTGTCCCTCCTTTTTTTATTCAGTTTGAGATGTTAACATCTGCTAATAAAGCATAATATTTTGCTTATAATTTTTCTCCAAACTCTACTCTTAACTCATCTGTAGTATCTTTACTTAATTTTCAACTTAGAACTGAGTGATATGCATATAACACCGTCCATAGATTCTGCTTTCGTCTCTAAACTGGATCCACATAAATCATGTTGACTTGAGGTTACCCCTGCAATAGTTCTTTAGAAACCTGCTCCTGAACTGTATCCTGTTTTCTCAAAACTCTACAACAAATGCCTTGCTGATTCTTGTTTTCCTACTTGTTGAAAATCCTCTTCTGTAGTTCTAGTCTAAGGCAAATTGTCTGGACCTTCCAACTACTGGCCTATTAGCCTTCTACCTCTTTTTGGCAAAGTACTAGAGGCTTTAATTGACTGAGTAATGATTGAGTAATGAGTTAGTAATGACTGAGTAAAGACTGAATACTAAGTAATGACTGAGTAACGGCCCACCAGAAAGAAGAATCGGTGAGACGCCTTCAAATACAATCTGGTCTATAGTTATCACTTTCACACTAATGACCTTGGAAAAGGCATGAATACATCTCTTCTGATTCCAGCTATAAGTTAAGTAGAAGAGTAAACTGGGCTATCTAACATTGGATAGCAGACAGTATACGAGAACGATCCTGAATTCCAAACAATAGCGAAAGAAACTGGAAGCGACCCCATTATCTTTCCCAAGAAGTTATAATATTTGGTAAATAATAAAGAAAAGGTATCTGTGGAGAGTCATGATCGGCTACGCCCAGAAAAGACATGATATATATATTTTGTAAATATCCATAGTCATTTCGGTATATATTATCAGGTTGATGAATAATTTGATTAGTTCATTAAAAAGTTGTTTTTTATATAACAATGGTTGATTGATTTGCTTTTTTACGGTTTATCAACCCTTTGTGGGTTATCTAAAGTCGAAACATACTTTGGATTGTAAGAATAATCTTTTATTTTGCGTTAACAATTTTTCGGAAATAATAATGATTTTTTCCAGTTACACTATTTAATCCTTAGCTAGGGAAGAGAAGAGATTGATTCACACCTTTCCCAAGGGTATCTGCGCATAAATGAAATATTACGAACTCGACTGAAATTCGAACTCAGCTCACCCACTTCTCATTCCCAGTTGCTATCCATCCGCACATCCATACACCAATGAACAAAAGTATAGCGCCTTTACCGAAGAACGATGCTTAATGAGCTTGTAAAATATTTCGACCTTTTTATAGTGAACCACTTTGTGCCTCGAAATAAATTAAGCTTGATAAATATATAGAAAAGTACAAAACAGGTTTTTTGATATTACATGTCATTCTTTGTTTGGTTGTCTTGCTATAAAATGCATTGTTAATGATTTTGCTATGAACTGCATTGTTAATGATTTTACTATAAAATGACTTGCTAATAATTTTACCATAAAATTCATTGTTATTGGCGTTACTATAAAACAGCATTTCAAATGCTTTCATCGTAACATCCATTGTTATTGATCTTACGATGAAAATTAATTTCAAATGATTTTACTATAAAATGCATTGCTAATAATTTCACTATAAAATCCATTGTTACTGATGTTACTATAAAACTGCATTCCAAATGATTTTATTGTAAAATTCACTGCGAATAAATTTGATATAAAATCCATTGTTATTGATGTTACTATAAAAATGCATTTCAAATGATTTTGCTATAAAATGAATTGATAATAACTTTACTACAAAAACGCATTCCCAATGATTTTAATATAAAGTACATTGTATATTATTTTACTGCATAGATAGATAGATAGATAGATAGATAGATAGATAGATAGATAGATAGATCGATCGATCCTTTTGTAAATCTTTGAAACAAAACGAATAATTCCACTATTATTTACTTTTTTTAACATTTTTCTAATGAAACATGGCCCAGGACATATGTTAGTACTCCGTATGTCTATTCCACGAAGTCGTTCCTTGCAGATTGACCACAGATTCTCGACTAGATTTAAATCAAGACAGTTTATGGGCCAGTCACTAGTACTTTAATTTGCTCACCTGTAAGGTTTGACAGTATGTTTCTGCAGCGTTAAAATTTTCCTATGCTTCCTTGGAGTAACGTCTATCACAGACAATGGCCGTAGGATAACTAATCGACATTCGAGACAATAGTGTCTGGACACGATGAAAATCTGATGCAATCAAGGATGACGAAATATTTTTAAGGCCAAACAAATTTCAACATACACGCCGAAAATAGATTCATATTACTGAACACCACTGCAAATGACGTAATCTGAGGAAAAATAGAAATCGATTACATCCTGTCACTCCAGTGGGTTTAAAACTGAGCGTATGGTCAAAGACAGTAAACTAAAGCGGTTGTTCCAATTAATTTGCACAAGGGTGTAGATAGATAGATAGATAGATAGATAGATAGATAGATAGATACTCTATACATTCAGCCTTGTGCCACATCTAAGCGACGCTTAATAAATCACTATATTTTGACACTTCGACGTGCCTCGCTAGATCAATTAAAACTGAGTAGTGAGTTCGATCCTAACTGGGTGCCCCATAAATTCAACCTTGTGCCACTTCTAAGCTACGCTTGGAAAACCACCATAATTGGGCACTTCGACGTCGTGTAATGGTTAGCAAGATTGTCTCGCTAGATCAATTACGACTGAGCAGTGAGTTCGATCCTCACGGGGGTGACCCATACTTTTGGTCCTGTGCCGCATCTAAGCTCCCCTTAGAAAACTACTAGATAGATATGAATGCGACGTAATGTGGGTGAGCGAGTGAATAGCATATAGATAAAGGGAGAGTGTCATTTGGTTGGTGGGGATGGGGATGGGGGTGGTGTATAGAAAGATCAAGAGTTAAGGACAAAGGGTGTGCGAAAATGAGTAAGAGATTACTAGCGACAATAGGAAGTTCACGAATCTGACATTTGCCAACCGCCGTGTTTTATTCACCCAGACACTGCTCCACAGTCAAGGGCTAAGGAAAGGTTCGGCGAGAAGGAGACAATTAAGTACCGAACGATTTTCACCGACTGCTATTATTTGACACCGAGCTCAAGGTAGCCGGAAATCAGTCACAAGACTTTCTTTCATTCTTTTCCCTCTCTGTCCCAAAAAGACAAAAAAAGTTTCCTCAGTTTAACAAACAAATCCATATTGTCTGGAATACACTTGCAACTTGCAGGTATAGTTCATTTGTTAAAGCATTGCACCCCCCCACATTACAGGTGAGGAATTTTTTCTGTGAGAACATTTCGGCTAAGAACATTTTTTTTTCTTTTATGTCCCATAGTTTTTCACTGTCTTACTTTCTATTTTTTACCCCCTCGCTTGTCATATAGGACATGACAAGCAAATATAGTGGGTGATATATATATATATATATATATATATATATATATATATATATATATATATATATATATATATATATATATATATATGGGGTTTATATTACAATTGTTATATCGGCAGTTTATATTGGATTTATTATAGGGGGTTTTATATTATAATTGTTATATCGGCTGTTTATATTGGATTTATTATAAGGGGGTTTATATTACAATTGTTATATCGGCAGTTTATATTGGATTTATTATAGGGCATTATATTACAATTGCTATATGGGCAGTTTATATTGGATTTATTATAGGAGGTTTACATTACAATTGCTATATGGGTAGTTTATATTGATGTGTTTATATTAAAATTGTTATATGGGCAGTTTATATTGGATTTATTATATAGGGTTTATATTACAATTATTATATGACCAGTTTATATTCAATCTATTATATGGGGTTTATATTACAATTGCTATATGGGCAGTTTATATTGGATTTTTTATATGGGGTTTATACTACAATTATTATATAGCCAGTTTATATTGTATCTAACATATAAGGTTTAAATTACAATTGTTTTTTTGGCAGTTTATATTGGATATATTATAGATTTAGCCACTTTCCAATTTGATTTTGACTCACCATATTTGATTCTTCACACGATAGTTAAGTGAGTGATATGAAAAGTTTTAACCACTTGGAAGTGGCTGACAACATGTCATGCGATAGACATTTTTGTCCTGCAAAAATATTTTTAAGAAATCCCGACTAAACAGGTTAGTAATATTCAGAATTTATTTTTTAAATGATGATTGCTGAGCAATTTATATAACTATTTTGGATGAGCCATATGAATAAGTAATTTTCCTAAAAACCATTTCACTGTTATTCATTGTCTTCATATATACCGTCCCCTCCAGGATCTGGGCGATCACGGCCCTCTACGTCTTCCTATCCTTCATATCTCTAGATAATGTTTGCCTCTCTATTATCCCTCCCAGGTCCTGCTCTGTGATCCTTTTATACAAGCTCATTAGATAGGCTGTTCCCTGTTTCACTCTGCCTCTCTTGCATGTCTTGTGAGTATCGAATTCTCCAAGTCCTTTTTCCTCATTATGTACCCTAGAAATTTCAATTTTCTCTTTCTGATTCTAAGTATAAAGTGTACTTTTTGTATCCATTTTCCTTTAAACTTCCTCTTTATTCACATACTCTGTCCATGTTATTCTCAACACCGTTCTGTAGAGCCACATTCCTTCAAATATCTTCTTCATATGTGCGGAATTTGTCCAGCATTCACTAGCGTATAAGAAGATTGATAATTACATAGTTCAGTTCTATTTTCTTTGTTTAAAACGAAATTTTCCTTTTCTGTTATTTGTTTAAAAATATTTTCTCTTTGGGGGCATCTGAGAAAATACATATCGAACGTGCATTATATCCCCGCTAAAACCTTTTTTAAATCATTTCACTCCAAGCAAGGCGATACTGCCACTAAAACGCAAGGAATGAAAGAGAATGAGAAGATTTTAATGAGATTGAAAGAACAATAAAAGAACAGGTTTCAGGAAGACATAAAATGGCAATTGACATTGCATTCAAATTTTTCTAAGATTACAGGTGGCAGAGAAACACGAAACCGAAAGAGATTTACACAGGCGACAAAACTTCCGGTTGCATCTATCTGGGTCATCACTAAATCGGTGGGACCTAGTTGCTAATCTAGCAGTACGCTTAAATTCACGCAGTCGGTGCACAGAGAAGGAAATCTCCCCAGAATAATTGTCATAAGATTACAGACCCTTCTTTGGATTTTGTCAAGAATCTCGAGACATCGTAAGAGCACCAGACCAGATATGGCAGCAATATTTAATGAGCGGAAGAATGATAGATTTGTAAATGTGAAAGATGGATTCTGACGAGAAAAATTGTCTGGTATGAACCGATTTTCCTAGCGGGAGATCTAGCAGTTGATTCAATATAATCACTCCACTTCATGTCGGCTAAAAACATGAGCCAGCACAAAAAGGCAAATAAAGTTTCTCTCATGGAGTTTAGCATCAGCCATGGAAGGCAGAAAAGGTTCTCTATTAAAATTTACAATCCATTCCTTGCCTCAGTTAACCACTGACTCGAGGTCATTTTCGAGAGCAGCTCCCAGTTCTTCTTTGTCCGATCCAATTGTGAAGTTAATTAGTATTTGTACGGTGATTTTAACTCATTTTCCAACTTATTTTTTAATCGAATTTAACCCATGCAAGGTAGTAATGCCACTAAGACACAAGGAGTTACTAAGCGCGGAAGAATTAGAAAACAGAAAATTTACTAAGTAGCAAGAAAAAAAAAGAGGTGTAATCAGGAGGACAGTCGAAAGCGATTGACATTGCATTTAATTTCTCGAAGATTAAAATTGGCTGGAAAGCATGGAGCAGGAAAAATGTTCTACAAGCGAGAAATGTAAAAAAAGTGAAACTGCTAGCCTAGAACTTACAGTTACATCTAGCCAACACAATTTTAAATTGATGAGATCTCCACGCCAGTCTAGTACTGCGCTTAAATTCAAAATGTCTAGGTACCATAACGAAGAACTCATCTGAAAAATTACCATGAAAGTATTTATAGAAAAGTCACAGGGAGGCAACCTGACGGCGGTGGGAAAGTGACTGAAGCCAAGATGCCATACCAGCACCATTAATATTGCTGATTCTTGTTTGGATTTTATCAAAGAGCTCTAGATAAATAACCGGAGTACCGGGTCATATATAGCAGCAATATTCTAAGCATGGACGAATGGTAGACTTAAAGGTATGTAAGAGAAATTTTGGAGAGAAAAATTGTCTAGCGCGACACAGTGAACCAACTTTCTTAACAGCTGATCTAGCAATTGTACCTCATATTGTTTATGTGACTTACTCTTCGATGACTAAATGCAAATCTTCTATAATAGATACGTGATCGGTTCAATTTCTTTTACACGGTGGCTACTAAAAGAAAAACCTCCTATGCCTCAGGTTAACCTTGCTATCACAGTTACTTGTTTTTTACATCTCGTCAAGTGTATTCCTCTGTTCAAGTTCTCTATACTTATCCCAGCCAACAGATTCTTTTGTCTTAGCACCAAAGGTTTTGATCTAGATCCTTTGGGGAACTCACTTTCAGCTCCATGCTTTCCAGCCAACTTTAATCAGCAAAAATTTAAATGCAATATCAATCTCTATCTGCTGCCCTCCTGATTACTCTTTCCTCTTCCTGCTCATTACTAATGTTTCTGTTCCTAATTCTTCCACATCCTGTAAAAACGTGTGTTTTAGTGGATGTACTTCATCACTGGGGTTGATACCAATTAGAAATGTAGCTGGCATATAATCATTTTTAGATGTAACCGTAACTTCTATGTTAATAGTTTCTATTCTAACACTTCTCACTTGCGGAACTCTCTTTTAGCTCCATGCTTTCCAGCCAACTTTAATCTGCAAAAATCTAGATAGTTTTTTTTTTTCATCTGAATTTGAACCATCAGCCGAAATGTTTACCAGGTTTTGGAAGCGGATATCCATTTGTCTTTATATTCTCAAAAGCAACAAGACAACGGTTTTCTTTGTTCCAGTTATTTCAAAGAGATATTTTCTTTTCCATTTTTTTTTCTTTTCCATTTTTTTTTCTATTTTTTTCTTACGTTGTCACAGGCCTGGCACCACAAAATAAAAAGCAATGGGACTGACGCCCGCCAACCCCACATCGCAGTAGATCAGCCGCATTTATTATTTTACAAGCAGAGTGTAATAAAATAAGGGGTGAGGGCTAAATCAGACGTTAAAAGAAAGGACAAAGTTAGATAACAAGTTTTAAAGATTCCTAATTCTATGTCTTTTATCCGATTCCCTCATAAAAATAAATATTTTTTTAAATTTTAAATCGTACTATAAACATTTTTTGCTTTGGTTTTTAGTACATTTATTTGACTTTTTGTTTGCTGTTTTGTTTTTGTTTTTTAATTGAGTTTACCCCAAGCAAGGCAGTAAAGCCACTGAAACACAAGGGGTTGTTGGGTGTGGAAGAGTTAGAAACAGAAACAACAACTGGGGGCCGAGAATAGTGATAGAGTAATCAAGAGAACAGTAGATAGCGATTGACATAGCATTTATTTTAAATTTTTGCAGATTAAATTTGGCGGGGAAAGCATGGAGTCGGAAAGTGCGGGAGAATAAACTATTGTACATATCTTTTCGATTGAGACCTATAAACTTTTTCATTTCGCGCGTAAGACTTAAACGGGATGCTTCCCACATTTTAAACTGTCACCGATGTGGTGATAGTAAATCTAGGCAAGTGACAATGGTATCTTCATCCAGCAAATACCATACCATTTTTTTTAGTTACCATCAATTACTATCATGACTTGGGCTGATGTACACCGTTCGTTTGCTGTTGAAACGTTTTTTAAGTGTGATAAACCTTTAACTGCAACACATAGAGCTTTTCGTGTTCATTTCACGTTACATCGGAATGATGTTGTTCCTGATAGAAAACCAGTACTGCTATGGGTTGAACATTTCAAGGCCACAGATTCAGCGCTTAAAAGAAAGCCATCTGGAAGACCTCAAAGCGTTGAACCCCCGGGTGATAGAAAATTTTAGAAATCATTTACAACATTGTATCGCGAACAGAGGTCACCATTTGGAGGATATCACTTAAAAAAAAAAAAAAATCAATAAAAACTATATCCATTTGTTTAAACAACAGTGAAATATTTTTAATAGCAGTTACGTTGGTCTTTTATGTCAGCCGTTAAAATGTGGGAGGCATTTCTCATGTACACTTTATAAAAGTTTTTTTAAGTTTATGTTAAATAAAACCTGATAATGAAGTTTTATTTTTTTTAAATTAATGGTAGTGTAGAGATCCAGAAGGCGTTTATCTCCATTTAGTGGAGATAAGTCACGTGGGTCACGACAGTCGCTTCATCACGTCACTCCGTACAGTGACGAAAGCAGAAGTCATTTTTCAGTTAGTAGACAGCTACTGAACAAGAAGGATACATTTTTCTAGCCTGGACGAAAGGGCCAAGGCTGGGGCTAAATCTGCCTCCCCAGCAGCTTCCCGGCCCGTTTAAATCTGGAATCCTAAAAATGGCTTCTCCAGGTTAGGAGTATGTAAGACCTTTACTTTTTGTTCCTCCTCCTTCTTTGCTTTGCTGTGTAGATATTTGTGATATATTGTTCTCTGTGTGGAACGCTTGTATATGTATATTGTATATGTATAGTTTTATGTATGTCATAGTTATACAGTGTAACCCGGATATAACAGACCCAGATATAAGAGAAACCCGGATATAAGAGACGTTTTCTCTGGTCCCAAATTAGAGCCCGTGTTAATGTATATAAAATAGACCAAACCCAGATATAAGAGAAACCCGGATATAAGAGAAACTCGGATATAAGAGACTTCTTCTCCGGTCCCGACAACTCTCTTATATCCGGGTTACACTGTAAAAGTCTGAGAAAAAGGCATGTTTGTCATTCTTTTTCCTTTCAGCCATTCCGTTCCGTCCTGTCCGTGAGCTACGGTGTTATTATAACATGGATACAACAATGCCCATAATGGGAGAAATGTAAATGTGTAAATACACTGGTGACTCAATGACGCGATATTATTTACCCGACATGTGATATTTTCATCCGTTAAATTTTGAACACGTCGCGATATGAATACGCAATCAAATTTGAAATGTTCATTTCTCGCTCAGCATAATGCTGATAGCAAGATAAAATGCACCTAACGTTTTTTTTTTTTTTTTTTTAACGTGAATCGAGTCGCTCTGATACAGCAATGGCAAAGCGATATATAATACTTTCTGGTATAAATACTCCATAAACAGCTTTCATGGCGTTAAAAAGGAAGAAATATTAAATATCGACTTTCCCAACGCATTAATTAATTAACGAAATATCGCAATAAATGTCGGAGCGGGAAGGACAATTCATTGTTAATGAATGGTTCAGAAATATAAAAAGAATTTCGTATGTGTCAAACACGTGAAGTAATTACTATTTCTTAACTAGGGACTTCAAGACGTTTGCTTTACATACGCCTCAGTCTATCTAGCTAGTGTATTTTACGTGTGAATATTATCTCCGTCTTTATGACCATTCAGAGGTTGAATATAAAAACAACTTCTTCCACCTCTGGCCTTTTTTTCCTCTACTTTAACTTTTTTGAGTTTGACTATCAGCCAGTTATGATAAACGCTTAGACGATCATGTATCTTTCGATACATGACTGACAAAGGCAGATTTTTCTTGCAGTAGCTTACCATTTCTTTCTGCGCTAAATTAGTTGCCATCCAGGGCTATAGAACCAGGTCTGTTCTGCTATTAACCCATCGGTGGGGGTAGGAAAAAGAGGATTCATACTTTTCCCAACGGTATTAGCACGTAGGTGAATGTAATGGATTCGACTGGAATCTGTACTTTTTTCTCTGATTCCTCAATCCGTTATCCACTACGCCATCATGCCTCCCCAATTTATAAACTACTATCACAGAATCCTTGAGCTCTCTTCTACATTACATGAACACAAAAGGGACGTTTTACAAAACAATACATCAAATACATTAGTTGCTCGCTGTAACGAGATTGTGCCCAATTTTGACAGAAAAAATGTTATTCTGATCAAAGGAGAAAAACAATTTACTAAGACGAAAATGTTTCGAGTATGCCTTAATCGCAACGTCATCCATAGTAAATAGATTTAAAAAAAATTGATCTGCCAAAAATAAATATGATTTCAAAATTTAAAATATTATTATGGATTACTTGCAATTTAGGTACTGCCATGAAATCACTAAAACATCAGCATTCCGTGATGAAAACATGCGACAAGCATAATGAAAACATGGTTTTATCATCAAAATCTTTATATTAAGAGGAAGCCGAGATGCTAGATCAGTACCAATAACATTGCAGATGCTTCTTTGTATTTTATCAAGAATCTCTAAATGCATAGCAGAAGCACCAGACTAGAACAACACATTCTTACTTACCTGGCACATTTCGGGCAGGGTTTATCATCACTCAGTTGCATCTTTGTCTTCGGAATGAGTGCAACTCAATTGGGACTCCGTCGGAGGACAGAGTCCCAACTTAGGAAAATCATACTTTGAGGTGCCCAGCCCTGGAGAGCAGCTTCCCGCGGCTGAACCTTCTCATTAGACTAGAGAGAGGGATCGGTGCTCGCCATTGAGACAAGCGCAACCTACGGTTGCAGGGGTTCAGGGAATGTTTTTCCTTGGCCTGGGGGTACTTTTTTAGTTGTGTATTTTTTAGATGTGTAATTAAATTTTTTACTTCTTTTTAAAACTTTTGAAATTTTGATTAAAAAAACTTGTTTTTCTTGTGTCAGTGGAAGTACTAACTTTTAGCATAGAAAATTCTAGCCTCCCTTTTTGCCATGACAGACACATTAATTTGGAAATTCTTGCAAAAATCAAATAATTGTCAGATTTTAATTAAATTTTCAGGACTTATTCACTAACGGGTTTATGTGTCGTTTTGTGCTAATTTTAATTGTATATCTTTTTGTCACATATTCAGTATTTCTACATGTGAATTTTTTTTCACGTGTACACTTTCTACTATTAAATAGGTCAAGTATTGCACACATTTTTTAGATGCTGCTCTTCGCCGTAGTAGTGACAAATTTCAGTTATACGCATTTGGGTAGTTACTTGACCGCCGGATATTAACAGTAATTATGCTGTTATATATTTATTGACGAAGAGACACGGCGGAGTAATGGATAGTGGCTCGGATTGAGGAACCGAGTTCGAATTCCAGTGAAATCTATTGCATTCACTTACATGCTAATAATCTTGGGAAAGGTATGAATCCTCTTCTACTCCTCCCTAGCTATGAGAAAATAGCAGGAAAGACCGGGTTCTATAGCCTTGGATGACTACTGGTCTACCGCAGAAAAAATGGCAACCTACTGCGGGAGAAAAATCTGCCTCGTCAGTCATGTATCTTTCGATACATGATCGCTAATACTCTTGAGAAAGGTATGAATCCTCTTCTACCCCCACCCCCAGCTACTGGGTAAATAGCAGGACAGACAGGTCCAATAGACTTGGACGGCAGCTGGTCTACCGCAGAAAGAAATGGCAACCTACTGCGAGAAAAAAATCTGCCTCGTCAGTCATGTGTCAAAAGATACGTGATCGCTAATACCCTTGGAAAGGTATGAACCATCTTCTCCCCCCAGCTATGAGTAAATAGCAGGACATACCGGGTTCTATAGCCTTGGATGGCAACTGGCCTATCGCAGATAGAAATGGCAACCTACTGCGGGAGAAAAATCTGCCACGTCAGTCATGTATCGAAAGATATATGATCGCTAATACCCTTGGGAAAGGTATGAATCCTCTTCTACTCCCCCTCCAGTTACTGGGTAAATAGCAGGAGACACGGGTTCTATAGCCATGGATGGCAACTGGCCTATCGCAGATAGAAATGGCAACCTACTGCGGGAGAAAAATCTGCCACGTCAGTCATGTATCGAAAGATATATGATCGCTAATACCCTTGGGAAAGGTATGAATCCTCTTCTACTCCCCCTCCAGTTATTGGGTAAATAGCAGGAGAGACGGGTTCTATAGCCATGGATGGCAACTGGCCTATCACAGATAGAAATGGCAACCTACTGCGGGAAAAAAATCTGCCTCGTCAGTCATGTACCTTTCAGTACATGATTACCTAAGCGTGTATCACGCATGGCATATTACTGACTGATATATATTTTATGATAGGAAACTATTTCATATATTTTTATGGCATTGAATGTAGATATTTTTCAACATGGGCGCCGTCATTCTAACCTGTTTTTGATTTTGACACGCTTCAGAGGAGACCATGCCACCTACCCCACCGTAGTTCATCTACTCCTTCTACCTTGACGTGTAACACGTGGTTGTAAACCCCGCCTCTTTAACCTAATTAGGATCATTGCTTTTACTTATTTAACTATATAGTAGCACCTTACGTAAATTTGGTTGATATCTGATTCTAATATTTTTTATATTTATCTAGACTTGCCCAAGTACAGTGCTGTTCGATAAAAGTGACTCACCTGATCTTTTTACTAAATGTTCTCTTCTCAGATGAAACGAGAGATGAGCTAAATTCAAAGGATAAGCGATCTAAAATCCGAAGAAGAAACTTTGAAAGTTCTTTGAATTTAGCAGTAAGTACTGTCAAGCATCCGTTCAGTATAATGTTCTGGGGATGCTTTTCTTTTCATGGAACTGGTTTCTTAAAACCTATTGAAAAGACCCTAAGGAGCGAGCAGTACAAGAGAATATTTGAATCTTGTCTGCTCCCTTTTGCTGAAAGGGTGCAAATCGACCCCACCAAGTTCATTTTTATGCAGGATAATGCCCCCCTGTCACAAATCAAAATTGATGAAGGAATACTTTGACTTCTTTTTACTTTCAGTCCTTCCGGTTCTGCCCTGTCCATAAGCTACGGTGTTGTGATATCACTGATATAACAATGCTCATAACAGGAGAAACGTAAATGGGAGAATAAATCTTTCTTCCAAGCGACCTCGTTACAGCAATAATAATTTTAGACTAATGTTATTTACCTTGAGCTCCTTTAAAAAATCAAAAGAAGGATCAGCAATATTACTGGTCCTGATCTGGCAGCTCGGCCTCAGTCACTTCCCCACTGCCGTAAGCTTGCCTTTCAGTCTTTTCTATAAATACTTTCATGATAATTATTTGGATGGTACCTAGACTTATTTTTTTAACTTAAGCGCAGTACTAAAATTGCGTCGTGATCTTATCAATTTACTGTTGAGAGGGCTTGATGTAACCGTAAATTCTATGCTAACAGTTTCATTTTTTTTTTTTTTTTCATTTCTCGCTTGTAGAACTCTCCTTCAGCTCCTCGCTTTCCCGACAATTCTAATCTGCAAAAATGTAATACAATGTCAAACGCTATCTTCTGTCCTCCTGATTATTCTTTCTTCTTCCCGCTCCTTATTAATGTTTATGTTCTTAATTCTTCCACACCCTGTAACTCTCTTAGTGCCTTTACTGCCTTGCATGGCGTGATACCGATAAAAAAAATGAGGCAACTCAGCTTAATAACATCGTCATACCTTGAGGTCAAGAAGACAAAAAGTTAGAGAAGCTGAAACCTACATCCCCCACACCTATAGTGTTTTGGATGTTTGATATATTCCCCCTTTGTTAATTAAAATTGTGCAGAAGCTTCTGTTACGCGATATTTGTCCTACTATATAGCAGTGACTGCTGGACAATCTTCTCATAGACGAAGAAGAGACTTGAAACAACAGAAATATGCTTCTACAGAAGGATGCTGAGGATACCATGGACCGAATATGTGAGCAACGACGAAGTTTTTGTTGTTTTTTGTCCAAGCAAGGCAATAATGCAATGGTCAACTGGAAGTAAAAGAGAAAGGAAAGACTTTAGAAGATACTGGAAACCCAATACTAATAAGGAAACAAGGGATAAACCTCTACTTCTGTTCAAAAGACTTGAGAGGTGTGTGGACTGGACGATAGGCGAACCTCTATACTCCTATTATTTTCAAATAATACTGTTTTCAAAACTTCAGAAATTTTAACATATATATATGTCAAATGTAATGTCAATCGACATCTCCAGTTGCCTTGATCTATCCACTAACCTTCTCCTCATCCTTTCCTCTATCACTCCTATCTGATCTTGCTCCAAATCTTCTGTAACCCCTTGCGTCCTAGTGGCTTTCCGCCTTGCTTGGGGTGAAACGCTTAAAATATATATATATATATATATATATATATATATATATATATATATATATATATGGTGTATCAAAAATATTTTTACAAACTTTGTGGCCGGGTTCCTCACACCAAAACAAGGACAAAAGTCTATATAAACATATGACCGAAATATCCTTCGTTTTTGAGTTACTAAGTTTCGCACTCCGGTTCACACTTCTCTCCGGTCTTTCGAACAGGGGTAGAAGTTTATCCCTTGTTTCCTATTTAGGATTGGGTTTCCAGTTCCTTCTAAAATCTGCTTCAGCTCTGTACTGCTAACGCTTGTCTTTTCTTACGTTAATCTTATGCAATACCACACGGTAACCCTCTACCTTAAGTGGCTCTTGGGCCTTGTATTGAGTGACCATTAGTAAAAAAAAAATAAAACAATGTATTTGTAAAAGTGTATTAGTACACTTGACAGAACTTTAAATTATTAGGTTGGTGAAAAAATAATGACGTAGTAATGTCGTTTTTTGACGTATTTTTAACGTCAAAAAACGACATTATTACGTCATTATTTTTGCACCAACCTAATAAAAAGAAAAAACAGTTGAGAGATTTTACAACATGATTGCTTATTTTAAAATTCACACATTCATATAGTATATCTTATTATACACACCAAAGTACACATTTAACACGATCCTGAAGTTATTTAAAAATGGAGTGGTCTACTTCAAAATTGTGTCAAGTCTCTTTACTACCTCCGCTGTATTTGTACAGTCGTTCATTGTCTGCATAAGTTATATTTCTAACAATGATGACCCCAGTACTTGTCGCATTTCATTTCTGCTTGATCAACCAATAACATTTTCATCCTCACCAATTTCGACCAGCTCATTAAGAGGCGAAACCTATTTTCTTTTTTAATGATAGCCCTTAATAGTTATTAATGTCGATTGTGCTTTTTAAGTGAATGTGGTAATAGTCAACAAGGCTCGTTCGCTAAACATGACTCTCCACCAAGGCAGTACTAATATTTACCTCGCTCTGTTTTGGACAAGACTACAAATATAGGAAACTCGATCGAACTCACCACACTGTAGTAACGGTCAACCAGACGAGCTCACCAACTGTTAATCCATTCTGCGTAGCCCTAAAATTGCGCATAGCTTACAACACAAAGACTCAATTACAGAGCACCTTGTGACGATCAAACTCCTTACCCCGCAATGTTCAACCAGATTGACTCACTCATCCATTACGTAACGCCGAATAGTTTTTCAAATTTGAAATGTTCATTTTTAGAGACTGATTTGCAGCCATGCCAACTTTTCCATTTTTCTGGATGTTGCTATGGTTACCCAAAAGATTTTTTTTCTTTCTTACAGATGGGCTTGATCCTGTTTATTAATTTAAATATTAAGGAATTGTTGTTTTGTTTTTTTTTTCTCTCAATTATGTAAGTACGGGTAGTCAATCTGAGAAAACTGAAGTCGTCCGTCTCATTGTCTGTTAAGATGTCGAAAGTTAAGTCAATGGTTATAGCTTCAGTACTAAAAAATAGAGGATTTTTCAGGCAGGTGTTTTATCATCAAGAACGGTTTTATATCATCAGGTGTTATATCATCAAGAACGGTTGAAAACCTTTCGGGTGGATTGAACCTTCTATTCAATAGTAATAGTCAGACTAGCTCATTGCTACACACCGAAACGCTTATTTACTGTAATTAGTTTAGATTGAAAGTGTGGAACACCCAGTGGGGATCGAACTCGCTACTCAGTATTTATAGCCAACCAGACTAGCCTCGTTAACCATTACACTACACCTAGACAAGCTAAATATTAATATTACTTAGATTAGATTGGCACACACTGTAAGCAGCATAGACTCCGAATAAGGATGTATCTGTGATTTCGCCTTCTGGTGTAGCCTATTTAGTAAAGCATCATCCATGTGAGAAGTGGTCCCAAGTATACGGGATGGGCGTTCAAATTCTTTCAAAAGATAATTCGTTTTTTTTATTTATTTATTGTGTGCCATGCTGTTTATTTAATGGTTGTAGAATGTGAATTAGTCGGAGAATTGCGAGGGCACCTCGACGTGGTGTAATGGTTAGAAGGCTTGTCTTGCTAGATCAATTACGACTGAGTAGTTAGTTCGCTCCTTACTGTGTGCCCCATACTTTCGGCCTTGTGCCACATCTAAGCCAGGCTTAGAAAATCACTAGTCGGAGAATTGCGATAAAAAAAAAAAAAAAAGAGAGAGGAACTAGTGAAAACTTAAAAATAGAAATTAGTATTTTCCGTCTGACTCATTCAGAAAAAGAGTAAAAAATGTAGGAGTGGTTAGGGATATTGACGGAATTATCTCTATGGTAAGATGTTCATCTGATATTGTCAACTTTTAATGTTAATATCGTTCTATTGTTCTATTCAAGAACATCGCCGACAATGAATAGCTTCTTTTGACACAAATTATTCACTATAATAATTCTATAAATAGGTTAAATAAGCAACATAAGTATTAAATAGTCAAATTTATTAGCTCACAGATTCGTCCTGGGTATGACGATAAACGAGATTTGACAACAAGGCCTCTGTCCGGGAGGGTTTGAAGAGTGTGAAACCACAACTTAATTGCTGCTTATTTATTAAACAATATATTATTAGGTTGGTGCAAAAATAATGACGTAACAATGTCGTTTTATGACCTTAAAAAATACGTCAAAAAACGACATTATTACGTCATTATTTTTGCATCAACCTAATATTATTTGATTTATTAAACCTATGTGCGAACTTTACTTCATTTGATTTCAGTCCTGGGTATGACGATAAAAACTACATCCGGCAGCAAGGCCTCTGATTGGGAGACTGGAGGTTTTTAGGGGCCTGAAACCACCTCTTAATTGCTGTTGTTCCCCGGTCCACGCTGACCCGTGATTGTAACACTTGTTAAGATCCCAGCTATGGGAAAATAGTGAACTCCCAAACAAAACACAAAATGAAGGTATAAAAATATTTTTTGTAGTAAAAATACCAGCAATACGTTTACATAGCAAAAAAAAAAAAGTTACCAAGCAATACTTTTGTAAAGAAATTACCAGCAATCCATTTTTGGATTCAACTGTGAAAGCAGAATAACATATCATATTATTACTTCAAACTCTCAAGAAAAGTAAATTTCGGCATTAAATGACCCATAAGGAGTTGATATGCTGTTAAGAAAACAAACTATAATTCACAAATGAAGAAGAGACTTGAGCCAACAGAAATGTAGTTCTACAGAAGGATGCTGAGAATACCATGGACCGAACATGTGAGCAACAACAAAGTTTTATAAAAAAAAAATGGAAAACAAAAACGTAGTAAGTATAAGTATATACTTATGAGAAAAGGATAGCTGAAATTTCTAGGGTACATAATGAGGAAAGAAGGCTTGGAAAATTTGACACTCACAGAACATACTGAAAGCAAGAGAGGTACAGGAAAACAGTGCATAAATTACCTAAGGAGGTTGTGTAAATGGTTGGAAGAACAGAGATCAAGGGAGATAGGAAGAAAGACAAAGTTACTATGAGGCAGGATATTGTGGAGAGCCATGATCGCCAACGCCCAGAAGTGATATGACACTTAGAAGAATAAGACTCTAGCTTAGTAGGAGTTAATTAAAACAATGAAAGTTTTAAACTTACTAAAATTATTAAATCCAGAGTTATCTAATGTATATATGTATCACAAAGAAAAAAATCTTTAATAATTTTGTCAAACCTGGTATATGTTCGATATATCAATGACATATTAATACTAACAAAAAAATCTAGACGGAATTAACAAAAAAAAAATCGTAAAGGAACCTTCACAAAAATCTCTGCACTTTACTTTTGAAATGTAACAATAATCAAAGAATCTTTTCCTAGACGTTTTATTTGAAGCTAATATAGGTTGGTGCAAAAATAATGATGTAATAATGTCGTTTTTTGACATATTTTTTAACGTCAAAAAACGACATTATTACGTCATAATTTTTGCACCAACCTAATAGTTTTATTACGATTTCCATGTTGCTTCCCTTGTTCTATATTTCCGTTCATAGCATTCTCAGCATCCTTCTGTAGAACCACATCTATGCTGCCCAAGTCTCCTCTTACTTTACGAGATTTTCGAGCTTTCCCTGCCACAGAGGAGGATTGATATCACATAGCAGTTTAGCACTCTGCTAACGAAAATGACGCCACGATCATTGGCAATTTTTGGCGTCCATAAATTAAAGTGCTCGTTTGAACTTTTTTTTTCATATTAGTCTATGAAATTCCATGCCTAATGCACTAATTGATATGTAATAGAAAACAGATTTAACCAAAAAGTAACGAATTTCTTTCATTAAGGGTGATACCAAAAAAAATGAAGTCATTGCCTGCGGCCACTAAACTTGAGAGATCATAATTAAATACTCAAATCATAAAATGCAGTCCCTAATTCCCTCTTTATGAAATTAATAGGAAATTTATCTGCTTGTTACCGCAAGCCCATAGTCCCCTAAAGTAACATGGCTTTATTTTATTACAGGCGACCTAGTGCCTGTCGGATTTTTTTCTGGAGCGTCTACGCAGCTTTGAGGATGATAAATTATTTCCCACCCTACAACCCCTTTCCCATAGACGAAAATGTGCTAATATCTCGCTACTCTATCTCTATTTTCATAGAAAATGTTCAGGTGGGCTACATTCCTTAGTTCCACCAATTCCAACTCCACCTACACTGAGTCAAGCCATCCTCGTTCCCTTCGTATTGCATTAGTAAAGAGGAAGTTCCACTAGAAAAGCTTCTTCCTACGAACGGCTACTTTGTAGAACTGACTCTCAAGAGTATGCTTTCTCGATCATTATAATCTTAACCTCTTCAATTCTAGGGTTAACCGTTATCTTTCTGATAAAATGTTCGTATAATGCTTGTAGTTCTGGTTAATAATACTGCAAGGAAACACTGGAATGAAAGGTTCAATCACATAAGACACGGTGGAGTAATGGATAGCAGCTCGGATTAAGATATCGGATAGCAGAGTTTGAATTCCAGTCAAATCCGTTACATTCACTTACGTTGGGAAAGGTATGACCCCTCTTCTTCTTCCCTCAGCTATGGGTAAATAGCAGGACAGATTCTATAGCCTTGGATGGCAACTGGTCTACCGCAGAAAGAAATGAAAGGAAACCTAAAACAAATCTTCCTCGTCAATCATGTATCGAAATCTACATGATCGCCTAAGCGTGTATCACGCTTAGGCGATCATGTAGACAATCATAACTGACTGAATAGGAAATGTCGTAGTTCAGTGCGGCAATGCGAACGACTCAAACATTAAGCCTTGCGACCCACTTTGGGACCACCGTTCCTACTCACAGCGGATGGAAGAGTCCAAGTCCGACATTTAGTGTAGAAAAGGTCGGTCAATAACCTCATAATAAACCTCATAAACCTCTTACCGCTCATAAAACAAACCCAATCGAGAATCTGCGGAGTTATTTGAAAATTCAAATGCAATCGAGAGCTCCAAGAAATATCTCGGATCTGAAGACCAGATGCGGAGAAGAATGGAAAAAATACCAACTAAAATTTGCAAAATTGAGAACTACAAGAAGAGGTTGATTGCTGTAGAAGTGAATAATGGCTATTCTACAAAGTATTAAATAAAGATTATGTATTATTTTTTGAATTGTACGAATACATTTTTCGCCAATTAAAATGAGATTTATTTCTATTAAATCAATTTTCCCTATTTTCTATGCATATTTAGGTATTATGCATCTGTGTATATTTAATTATATGAAAAGCGTATATATTCATTAGTTGTAAATGCAGTAAATTAAAAATTTACGAATATTTCTTTTACATCACTGTATATATATATAATCTATATATATATATATATATATATATATATATATTTCTGAGATGAGGTATTATGTACATTGTTTACATTATTCGGACTATTGTCCTCATCTTTGTCGCCATATTTATCACAACGTTTCGGCCGTTTTACGCTCCGGCCTTCTTCAGGTGGTTGGAATGTCGAACTGAACCCTTTATTTCGCTGACTGAGGTAGACTGTTCTAGTCCCACGTGCCATGTTTGATGGATGTCAGTTATCAGTTATATCCTGTTAATTTCCCTCTGAAAGTTCTCCACTGCCTTAACAGGGTATTGAACTAACACTCCTTGGGTCCTGTTACTGGATCTAACCAACGTCTTTATCCACCGTGCCATGTGTCCTTGAGGAGAACTTTGTTAACTTAGGTTAACGGACTAAAAGGAAGTATGGAGTGGCATAATTGATGTTAGGGCGTTTAACGAGTTAAAAGGGAGTGCGGACCTATATAACGGTTATCAGTTAAGAAACCAGAATTGGCGAAAACGGTTCGAACTAAAGTTGAATCTGTTTACATGGACTGCCAGGGATCCCTTCAATAAATTTATCAGAACCTTTTTAGGGCTCCACCAACAACTGAAATTATTGATGCCTTCGTGTGACACATTTTTTTGATTTCCACTTCAGCATCCTTTGAGTGTCATTTGAAGATCTTCAAAGCAACATTACAGTCTGCAGGAAATGAAAATGGTCTTTGATCACTATGTCTGGGGGATTAGCTTTGATTGTTCTGTTTGTGTGTAATTGTAAAACCCCATGAAATTGTTACAGGTTATATTTCTGTATGTCCTATGTCTCTTTTGCAATTTCCTTCCCCATAAAAGCCAGAGATTTTCCAGTGCAGATATTGGCCCAACCTATCATGCCGAGTCTTCTATTAGGTGGGTACAACCTGATGGTCAATTGTTGCTGGATATTCATCACAACAACTGCAAAGTTGGCTCCCTGTGCCGCGCCAGGAAAATTTTCTCCCCGGAATCGATCCTCCAGATCTACAAATCAACAATTCGTCCTTGCATGGAGTATTGCTGCCATATATGGTCTGGTGACCCTTCTGTTTGCCTCGGGGTTCTTGATAGGCTCCAGAAGCGGATATGCAATGTAGTTGGCCCTGCTCTGGCATCTCGTCTACAGTCACTTTCTCACAGACGCGCCGTCGCCTCCCTCTGTCTGTTCTACAAATACTTTGATGGAAATTGCTCCGAGGAGCTGCATTCGCTGGTTCCCAGTCGTCATGAGTTCAAGCGCCCTACGAGGCTGGCATCCCGCTCTCACTCCTTCACTGTCGAAACTCCTAAATGTAGCCGTCTCTTCTACTCCACTAGCTTCATGTCTCGCACCTCTCGCCTGTGGATCTCCCTTCCCTATTCCTGTTTCCCTGAGAGCTATAATATCCAGCTATTCAAATGTAATGTCAATCGACATCTCCAGTTGCCTTGATCTATCCACTACCCTCCTCATCATCCTTTCTTCTATCTTCTATCACTCCTATCTGATCTTGCTCTAAATTTTCTGTAACCCCTTGCGTCCTAGTGGCTTCCCGCCTTGCTTGGGCTGAAATGCTTAAAAAAAAAAATTGGGGGTCAACACAATTATTCAGTATGTTTTCTTGACAGTTTCTGTTCAGTAAGCATTACTCCTGAGCTACAAAAATAAAAGCTTCGGTTTCAGCTTTTAATCCTGCACTACACAACCACTGACGGGTATGGAGGTTGTCTACATCAAATTGTTTGGCACTGGCAGAATGTTGACCATGAAGAGGTTTATCTTGCCATAAGTAACCGGTCATTGTATATATATATATATATATATATATATATATATATATATATATATGCTTTTGTTTACATCCTTTCCCAGAAGCTTAACTAAGGTCCGCTCAGTATATTTGCAGTATAAATAAAGTATAAAATGGGCTCTTTGGTAGAAGTTGAAGAAAGACAATTGTACCTGAACAGGCGTTTGTAACAGAGATTGGTCAATTGCTCTAGCAGACTGGTGTGCTCGGAAAATGAGTAGCCGGTCATTATATATATATATATATATATATATATATATATATATATATATATATATTATTAATAGAAATCTTCTAAGTATAAGAACTATACTCGCTCGGAAAATCTTCGGTGTATTGATTTGCAAATAAACAAGCCAATACCAAAGGGAAAAAAAGGTATAAAAAAAGAAAGAGCATGTACGTTAACCGAAAATAATCGTCCAGCATACGAGTTCAAGGCCCAAAGAAAAAAAACCGATGTGAGAACCCTAAACAACTAACTAACTAAATAAATAAATAAGCCGAACTTCACTGACGATCCGCTTAGGTGAAACCTTGATAGGTTTGTCTGGCTCTCTAGGTTTAACTATACATATATATATATATATATATATATATATATATATATTAGGTTGGTGCAAAAATGATGACGTAATAATGTCGTTTTTTGGCATATTTTTTAACGTCAAAAACGACATTATTACGTCATTATTTTTGCACCAACCTAATATATATATATATATATATATATATATATATATATTGGCGTTTGTTTACATCCGTATACAATACGTTAGAATTTCCCTTTTTCTCTGCCGTGCGCCGAAAGCTTAGAGGTAGGATCTCCAATTGACGTCAAATCGGTTGGGTTTTGATCCAAGCTTGAAACAATCGGATGTCTAGCCACACTGATGAGCTATGATACAGAGAAACAGGCTTGTATGTGGACGACCATATATATATATATATATATATATATAGTAAATAATTTAATTAAAAACTTCAAAACTTCAAAAACTTATCTTCCTCACTTTAAGTACCACAAATGTAATCTGCCTTGCAGTGGGTTCGATAGTTCAATTGAATTTATAAACATATATTACATATTGTTTAAAAGACTTTCTTGACATCATTCTATTTTATTTTATCAAATTTTTTTTTTTTTTTTTTTTCATAAAGTTGTTGATTTCGTTTAGCGGCAGATAAGCCTCTATGGGTTATTTAATATCGAAATCCAAGCATTTTTAACAATCTTTATGGCTTCAACTGCAGATAAAATGTATTGGTCATTTTGCTATAAAAATGTATTTTTTTTATACTTTCATAGTTTTTGTTTTTGTTTGGGGTTCACTGGGACACTAACAGATTCTATTCCCCGGGTCAGGCTGGACCTGGGAACAACAGTAATTAAGAGGTTCCACGCTCCTTAAAACCTCCCATCTCCCGATCAGAGGCCTTGCTACCGGATGTAGTTTATCGTCATACCCATGAGTGTCTTTCATAAAGACATTATTGTATGACATAATCTAATCAAAAACGGTTCGACATTACAGTAGGATGCTAATTCTTCATATCCAATGAAAATATGGCAGTGACTACGGAAGAATTTTCTCACAGATCAAGAGGAGACTTATGTCAACACAGATGTGACACACTGCAGTAGAATAAATATTATATTATAGACTGAGCATGTGAACAACACGGAGGTCTTAAGGAGAATCGTAAGAAAAAAAACAAAACATGTATGCTTAGAATCAGGAAACAGTCGAAATTTGTAGGACACATAATGAGAAAAGAAGGCTTGGAGAAGTTGACATTCTCTTTTTGTCTTAGTGCCTTGTCTGCATGAATTTAAGCGTGCTACTAGATTAGCAATTAGGTCTCACTGTTTTACTATTGAACTATCTAGATAAAACAGTCATTTCCATTCTAACAATTTGTTTTCTTGCACTTCTCAGCTGAGGAACTCCATTCCGATTTCTTGCTTCCCTGCCACCTACAATCTTCAAAAATGTAAATATGACGTCAAATGCCATCTTCCTTATTCCTGAATAGTGTTCCTTTATTGTCCTTTTTATCACTTCTCCTAAGTAAATTTTTCTCATTCTCTTTTACTCGTTGTAAACCTTCTTGCCTCTTAGTGGCACTGTCGCCTTGCTTCGGGTGAAATGGTTAAGATTTCTTCACATCAGCTTATTTTAAATTTGTTCTTTCTTAAAGACGTTATTGTATGACGTAATCTGATCTAAAACGGTTCGAAACTACAGTAGGATACTGGTACTTTATATTCAGTCATACAGAGCAATTTTCTAAGAGATGAAGAGGAGATTCATGTCAAAAAAGGTGTGACTCTACAGTAGGATAATTATTACATCATGGACGGAGCATGTGAACAACGAGTAAGTTTGAAGGAAAGTGGTAAAAAAGAACACGTATATGAAAAGACAGACGAAATTTGTCGGACTGATAACGAGGAAAGAGAGCTTGGAGAAGTTGACACGAGTGAAACGAGTTTGTATAAACAGATGACAGAACAGTGAAATGGGTAGTAAGGAGATAAGCATTACGTAGATCTACGAACGATATAAATGTATGGAGAGCCACGACCGCCTAGCTCCTGAAGGAATACCAAGCATAAAAGAAAAAAAAACATATATCCTTTGCCGGTTGGAATTAATATATTCTTAAAAGATGGAGCAACAGAAGCAATCCTTGAGACTTTCAGTTATTTATATATATGTATTTCTATTCAATTCACCCAAGCAAGACGACAATGCCACTAAGACGTTATTGTATGGTGTAATCTAATCTTAAACGGTTCGCTTTTGTGAGATGTGATATTACAGTAGGATACTGATAATTCATGTCCAATCAAAATATGGCAGTGAGTACGGAACAATTTTCTTACAGATGTTGAGGAGACTGATGTCAACAGAGATGTGACACTACAGTAGGATTATTATATTCTTAAAAGATGGCGCAACAGAAGATATTCTTGGGGCTTTCGGTTATTCACATATTTTTTGTGGGGTCTACTCTGGGAGTGGAAGAGATTGAGAAGACTCTAGAATCAACCGGAAGCCCAATCCGAAGCTGGATGTTCAATGAAATATACTTATATCGATCTTCTTTATATGCTAAGTCATTTCAGGAATTAGGCGATCATGGTTCTCCACAGCTTCCATTCTTCTATATTTTTACCCCTCACTATCATTCTTTATCTTTGTTTATACTGTCCATTTGCACAGTCTAGTTAGATTGTTTACTCGTTCTTCCCCCTGCTTATTTTGCCTTCGATATGTTCTGCGCGTGTTAAGACCTTCTTTCTTTAAAACTTCCTCGTTGGCCACTTGGTCTGTCCATGGCATGATAAGCATACGTCGACAGCATCACATCTCTGTCGGTAGCAATCTAAAAATAATACACTATACCCCGACCCTTTGACAAATGCTAATAGGCGCTTAGTTTCAATTATTTCCGTTTATGCTCTCCTGCTGTCAAATTTATTTCGCGAAAGATAGTAATTAAATACAGAACAACACCATTCGCTTTTAATTAATTTAAATGAATAATTAACATTTTTTAGACAAAAGAACACTTGAATAAAGTCCCCTCTGTTGAACGTGGTTTTACATTTATAGCAATTGGCTTGTGGAATTTAAAGGTTACGTGTTGGTGTATCGTACGTGAGGGTGCATGTTCATATGTAAACGATTAAGGAAGAGACATACAAAAACTTGAATTTCTACCACGGACCGTTTATTTTCTTTTACAGTGATTGTACGGAAACAGAGCGCTCTCTCTCTCCCTCTCTCTCTCTCTCTCTCGCTCTCTCTCACACACACATACACACACACACACTTGGGTATGCTCGTTTTCTTTTTCTTGGTCCAGAAATTAGGCTAATTAAGTATAAGCATTGTTATAATTGTCAAACTGAAGTCAGCCTTGCGCAGAGTTGGAATGACCAAAGGAAAGATCGCTTTACTTCATAAGTGAAGGTTTG
>OZ010600.1:62646335-62756335 GCA_963932145.1 Acanthosepion lycidas | reverse complement strand
TAGTCACTGGGCGTGTTTCTAAAAATAAATACGCTAAAAATCCACCTGCTTCCCTGCCGTGCGCCGACGGCTTAGTGGTAGAATCTCCGGCTGATACCAATTCAGTCGGGTTTCGGTCCGAACTCGAGGCAACCGGTTGTCTAGCCACACTGATGAGCTGGGAAACAGCGAAACAGTCTGTCTGTGGATGACGTTATATATATATATATATATATATATATATATATATATAAAACGTATGTATGTATTGTTAAAAATGTGCCACATTTATTGGAGAAGAGTGCTAAATATCGGAGATGGAGCATTTTGGAAATATTGAAAATCAACATTTATGGTGACTCAGTTCGACAACTTCGGAGATCATTTAAATCATGAAAATGACAGATGTTATGCATTATTGCTTACCATGTTCATAATGTTTGTATATGTTATTTTATGCGTATTAAAAATGTTTTAGACACATTTAAAATAGGAAACTTTTATATAAATGTTGAGGGGTTCTCCCCTTTTTACACAAATGGACTCACCCAGTATATACATATACTACGGCTACGTGAAGACCTGAGAGCAAGACCTCCGAGTCTAGCTGAGTCGTGATACAGTCTTTGACTGTAAGCGACGTCTGTCGAACCCGGACGAAGCTTTGCCGAAGGGCAAGGTTTCGTCCGGGGAGGTAGACAGGGCCTGAACCCGTCTAGGCGGGTTCAAAGGCTATATTTTTGGCCGAGCCTACGGGCTCGGAGATATCCACATTAAACAGGCCTTGTGCCACATTCAGTCTTCGTGGGTGGATCGATACATACCGCAAGACCTCGGAGTCTAGCTGAGTCGTGATACAGTCTTTGACTGTAAGCGACGTCTGTCGAACTCTCTGCTAACGCAGAGAGGAACCCGGACGAAGCTTTGCTGAAGGGCAAGGTCTCGTCCGGGGAGGTAGACAGGGCCTGAACCCGTCTAGGCGGGTTCAAAGCCTATATTTTTGGCCGAGCCTACGGGTTCGGAGATACCCACATTAAACCGGCCTTGTGCCACATTCAGTCTTCAGCAAAACCGAAGAGTCGCGTCTAGAGTGACAGAGTAAAAGGTTGTTGGTAACCGGAAGAGTGAGGGTGAGGTAACCGCGTTGTAGGAGTCACAGTGAGCGAGCACGTAGACTCAGTAAGAAGTCATACAGCGATACTTCAATACCAAAGACTGTATCTATATTTTGCTACTAACCCGTATTCCTGGAACTACTAACCTGCTTTACCAGTTTGTATTATTACGTTAATACATTATTTTCATATATTCATTTCTAGCGTTTGTCATTTATTGGTACCGGATTTCAACCCGGAATCCACAACAATAAATGAGAAATCGGAGTTCGAATTCCAGTCGAGATCGTTACATTTACTTATGTGCAAATACACTTCGGAAAGGTATGAATCCATCTCTTCGTTTCCCCCTAGCTATGGGTTAAATAATAGAGCAGAATAGGCTCTGAATTCAAAAACCTAGGTGACCTGGTGATAGATTATGTGCGCCAGTTCCCTGTATTCGGTTCTTGTGGCTGGTTCTGCACAGACCTTCTCCTCTATAACCACTTTATATTTGTGGGTAGTCTTGCTGTTCGGTTCTAAGAGCTGAGCTGCTGGACCCCCATTTGTCGAAGACGACGAGAGTGCTCCTCCTCCTTCTCATTATTATTATTATTATAGATAGATATTTTATTCCTTTTATTGTTTATTTATTTTATTTTATTTTTTTACAAGGAATGTTTTTCTCTCTCGTCAGTAAATAAAGCTGGCTTCGGCACAGCCGCTGAAAAAAAATTTTGTTTTTTTTTTCCACCATTTTTTCTTTTTTATTATTATTATTTTTCATTTATTTATTTTTGTACGACAGCTACGTACGCCTCCTCCTCGTAAGCATCAGAAACCCTCTCGGTCAACCAAAGCTATTCATAGCTTTTAGCCTTATCAGCTGCCGCGCTAATCTTCAAGACCCAGTCTTCAATTCACAAGATAATGATCTTTCTTTTGTTTTGTTCCCTACCTTGATAAATGAAACCTTGATGTGTCTGTTCTTACAGAATAAGAAACGAGTTGAATCACATAAGATGAATTGCTACGTCTGGTCTTATCAATTGAGTTTATTGTCAAAAGTTCGGATAACGATGATTCTTGTTCAGCTTAGCATGAAAATAAGACGCACACTCAAGATACCAATCTTCATCTCAAACGTCCAAGAACAAGAGGTTTGGGCTCATCACCATAACTTCTTTGGATTGAATGATGCATACACCTTACACACATTAAAAATACCCTATATACTCGTGTAATGTGCGATCTCGTGTATCGTACGACCCCAAAATTTTCACTTATAATAAACGATTTTATTATTTATCTCGTGTATAATGCAAGTTCCTTTTTGAGAGATCACGTTACAATAGACTAGCCTCTTTTCCTCTATCTCTTTATCCCATCTGCTAGTTAAATAAGTCGTCCTGAGTAAGACGATAAACTCTGATCAGGAGGTTTTGAGGAGCGTGGAACCACCTCTTAATTGCTGGTGTTCCCAGGTCTACCCTGATCCGGGGTGGTAGCACCTGTTAGGGTCTCAGCTATGGGCAAATAATTAACACCCAAACTTGTGTAAAAATAGGTTTTGATACCAGAAATACTTTGTAATAAAAAGAAATTATTACCAGCAATAATTTTTGAAGAAAAAATTATTATCAGCAATACTTTTAAAAAAATACCAGCAATACAAACAGCTATAATTTCTTTGAAAAAAATATGACCAACTATAGATTTCTTCAAGGAAAAATATTTTGAAAAAAAACATATTACCAGCAATAAAAATTTTGTCGGCATTAAATAACCCATTGAGGTTGATATGCCGTAAAACAAACCAAACCAAACTATTTAAATAAGTTAAAAAAGTAAAATAGAATGATAAAAGTATTTTTAGTAACGCTATACTCGTTGCGAAAACACGTACAGCCACGAACAACCAAGCAAGAAACAGCTAAATATCTTATAAACGTAAATAATGGAAAAGAGGCATATTCGCTATGTTTGTATTTTATAATACGATACTAATATGTGAATATTACATGCATTATTATTGGATACAGTTAAGTAAAGCGTCAGTTTTATCAAAATCATGTTTATTTTAAATACAGCTATAATTTTTGACTACAGCAAATGGATATATATAGTTTGGTCAACGGCGTAGCCAGAGCTAGCAGTGCATACGCTAATTTTATATCTCGTGAATGATGTGACCCCCTTAACATTTCCTTCAAAATTAGGTATTCAAAAGTCGCATATTACGCGAGTATATATGGTAATATATATTAACCGTTTCGGCAGTGAAAGGATGGGACCGAAATGCCAACCTAGTAGCTCGCTTGAATTCATGCAGTCTGGGTAACCAGCGAATGCAACTCGTCGAAACAGTTGCTGTGAAAATACTTATTAGCTTGAAAATACTTATTAGCTTTAAAAACTTATTAACTTGAAATTACGACTAAAATAAAAGCTTCAAGAAAGATTTTTTTTTCTTTTTCACAATTCATTTTAAACCTTAGCTATTGATTTTCTGTAGAAGTAGCTACTATACACAGTATAAGTTATTTAACAAGATAAACTGACGGAGAATTTTTGTCAAAATGTTCTCGTTTATCGTTAGTTACGAACAGCGATAAACTAAGTCTTCCTAATTTATTTATTACCAGATAAATGGGGGCAAGTTATTGCCTAAACGAGACTGGACGTTACCAATTAGGACATCCTTTAGTCATTACTTCCTGTTAGGTCTAGAAAGAGAAAAATAACTACTGTAGCATCGCGGATAAAGAGTTACGTTGACAGACGAGCAAGTTATAAAAAACAGATGTGAAAGAAAGTCGAAAGCCTTGAAGGCTTTTACAACGGTAAAGAAGTAATGGAAAAATCAACACAGAACTCAGAACGTAATTAAGCATAAGTACTGTATATGTATATTATCGTGTCTATGCGTATTATTGTGTCTATTTACATGGACGTACATTTAGTTTCATAGTGTGTTTACTATGTCGACTGCGTCCACTGTCAAGAATACGTAAGTTATTTGAGGCGTATTGTATTTTGCGTACGTTTTTGTATGTGCTTGCATGTGAATGCTATACGTACTTTATTTTTAGCTATTATCTATT
Organism: Acanthosepion lycidas; assembly: GCA_963932145.1. Classification (NCBI taxonomy): domain Eukaryota; kingdom Metazoa; phylum Mollusca; class Cephalopoda; order Sepiida; family Sepiidae; genus Acanthosepion; species Acanthosepion lycidas. The sequence goes on along the minus strand of OZ010600.1, from coordinate 62,752,155 downwards.
TTGTTTAGTTTGGTTACTTTAAATGGCATTTCAATCATTGTTGGGTTATTTAAATTCTTATGGAACAAAAACCACAATGAATAAACAGATATATATGTATAGCTTGATTTGAGGTTATGCTTAAGTCAAAAGGTAAATATAGGTCTGGTTTATCCACTTTAAAAAGATAGACATAGGTCTGATTTACCTTAGAGTCAAGAGATAAACATGGATCTAAACGTTTGTACTCTAGAGTCTACGGTACATTTAGTTCCGGTGGATCTTTTCTGTTAATTTACCCCAAATAATGTAAAGTTACTCATAGCAAATATTAATTCACCGCAAGCAATTACAAATTTTAAATCAAAGTTTGTTTTTTCATTAAAATTTTGGCACTTTTTGAAATCATAAATTTAAATCAAATTTTGTTTAGCTTGCCTCGCAACAACTCCAACCATCAGAATGAAAAAAAAATAACAAAAAATCAGAAAGTTATTCACATTTCTTAAGTGCGGATGATATTCAAGGTATTTACCAGGAATTTTTTACAATTTAAAAAAAAAAAGAAAATCTGTTTTTGACTTGTTTAAAGGGGTCAGCGCGATGTACACACCACACTTAGAAATAGCGCACCCAAGTCGCCGACATTTGGGGCGATTGCAATGGTTGACCCAACCGGAGTGAAATGCAACGGCTTCGCTCTGGGAGAATTTGGTGTGAATTTTATTAAATATAAATTCTTTTTATTTTGGGGTCAATTAATATTTTGGGGTGGATCCACAGAAAAGATTCGTTCCGGTTTATACTCAAGTCAAAAGATAGGCGTAGGTGGTATTTTTTTTATTTAACGGCATTTAAATGACCTTACGGGTCATTTAATGCCGAAATTTAATTTTCATTGGAGCATTGAAGTAATAAAAATAATATATATACTATTCTGCTTTCACAATTGAATACATGGCAGATGATACTCAGCTTTTGTGCATATACATGTTTGTGTGGACATAATTACTAGAGATGGTGATATGTGTGTTTTATATTGTAGTTTTGTTGAAGTTATATTTTGGAATACATTTTTATTTCATTAAGAAATTGTAGGCTAATATATGGATTAACGTCATGAATGAGTTCTTTCATTGTTAGCTGTTTGGTTGATTTTGTTTAGCGGCATATCAATGGGTTATTTAATGCCGAAAGGTTTTTTTTTATCCCTCTGCAGTGAATACAGTCAGCTTATTCTAAGTCTTGCCGACCAGCAAATCTTAATATCTGCATTTGCAAATATGGCGAAATTGTTGGAGAAAGACGTTTTGCATATCCTTGTGATATTTCTTACTAACTCAAGTCCAGTCAGCTTTCAAGTAAGTTGGAAATGGATGGCGCAATAGTTGACGAAGATACCCAAAGAGAACTTTGAAAAGAACGCTGGGATCAGTATATATGAGATCTCAAGGAGATTAATGAGATTAAGATGGTATTATCCTAGGAGGAGCTATTTTCTTTAATATTAAATACCTAGTAATCATTTCCGGACACACCTCATATCTATATATATATATATATATATATATATATATATATATATATATATCATTATCAGCTCCACGCCCAAGCGATTCTGAATTCAGTGTTCTCCTTCTCTTAGACTGGTTGTAAATCAATGCGAGGAAAAAACCAGTATGCTTTTTTTATTTAACCTACAGCTGGAGGAGAATAGATGGATTATTTTCTTAAGGTTATTTGTACATATGTAAACTCAACGAAAATTGAATTTGGATTCGATACGCTGACCCCATTGTCCGCTCACTAACCGCTACACACACACGCGCGCACATACATATATATAATACACACACACACACACACATATATATATATATATATATATATATATTAAAGACATTTTTATGTTTAACGTTCTTTTTATAGATACAAGTATTTATAAACGTTAAACATAAAAATGTCTTTAATAAATAAATTGTCGGAGTTTGTCCATTTCGTAATATATATATATATATATATATATATATATATATATATATATATATATATATATATTCTCTTTTAGGCATGTCTGGTTGCATAAATTACAGACATTATGTCTGCTAATTTTTAACAAAATCCGTTCATACTCACGAATAATCTTCCGTACATTGATATTAAAGGATGAGAGAAATGTGCTATAGCTGGTTAAATTTCCTTTTCGGTTCATTTCCTAAGTACTTCCAATCTTCTTCCGAGATCATATTATTTTGCTACTTAAATACACAAATTTTAACAATATATATATATATATATATATATATATATATATATATATATATCACAATTTGGAAATTTCTTCTTTTAACATGTTTCATTGATCAAACATCATCCTCAGATAAATGGATTTTATTTCATGAAAATCTACGTAAGTTGATATTATGGAGTTGCTAGGTAGGATTATGCGTTTCATTTTGTTATGGTTTACGGAATTATTATTATTTGAATCCTGACACCCATAACAAAATTAAACAGACGCTTATACCTACCAACTCCATAACAGCAATCATCGAAAAAAAACTTGTCCAACCTTGACATAAAATTCAACAACACCACTTCGAAAACAATAAGGGATATAGTTAGAACCAAACGAGATAGAAAAAACAACAAAACTGAGGTAGGAATAAAGCAAAATAGAATGCACAAAATGCTCATTAATACACATCAGTGAAACATCGAGAAACATAAAGAGAGAATATCTAAGCACCGCTGACTGAGATATTCTGGATAACAACAATTTAAACGCACTAGTGATTTACCGCAACACATAATACCAGGGTTAATCAATGAATCATAGATACCATAGATACCATTGGACGTCTATAAAGGAGGCGGATTAATTAATTAAATGGTTCATTGGCCTCTATTTTAGTTGTGAATTTTTTATCTCTGCTTTATTGAATTTCAATACATTGTTTCATGACTTTTGTTTTATTGAACCTCACTTTTAAAACTTTCTGACAATTGTCGCCATTTTTGACGACACGGGTACACTAGTATATGAATAAAAACTGATGTAATATTAGTGAAGCTTAATCTAATAACACGATACAGTTAAAGAAAAAACAACCCATTCTCCATATGAGTAACGCGAATCTCGTTTTGTCACGCCTATGTAAATTTGATTCAGATAAAATTCATTTTTTCTAATATCGTTGTGTAATCACCGAAACGTCAAAGTATTCCAAGTTGCCTTATACATTTACTATTTTATCTGATTCTCGTCCAGATTTAATCAATATATATATATATATATATATATATATATATATATATATATATATATATATATATATAATTCTTATTATCACTTCAAACGTTGTTTCTAGTGGGCACCCATGTTTGAGTTAGACGCTCCGTTTTTTAAACAAAGTGTATTAAGTCTCCTCTTCTGCGCACTCGAGAGAGCTTAAATAAGAAAGTCTCCCCACTTAGTAGGTGAAACAACCGTCTCCTGTGTGTTCTACACCGCTCGACCACGAAGAGCGTTACGGCTCCACATGGTCATATTTAGTTTTAATTGTATATATTCATATATGCTTTTTTAAATACACCAGTATAGCCATTGCCAGAAATGTGAAAAATTGCGTAACGCCGATCACTCCAGAACTTGTCTTACCTAAAATTTAACCTGATTAATTTTAATACAAACTTCGATCTAGAATCGATAATTGCTTTTACCACTCACTAGTACACACGCTAGATCGATATAGCAAATATAGACTTGTATACTTAGCTAATTTTGAAAGTATAGACTACTATGGGAAGAGAAAGTTGTCTGTCACTTATAAGTTTTTCAAAATCTCCATTGCTTGGTGATTTATATTAAGACAAAAATATTTTTTCACAAATCAGGATGGATATTTCTTTATAGTATTTGCTAAATAGAAATGATGATAATTGTAATAAAAACACAATTTTTTTGCCTATATTATTTGTTAACTGTAAGAACAACCTACACACGTAATTAAAAGTGTAACCAATTATTTGCTGGGTTTTCAACAGTCAGACAGTAAAATATATTTATGTCAGCTGCTAGGATGATTAATGTCGTCTGTTTACTCTTTGCAGTACAATGAAGTTTTTTCTAAAACTCTAGTCAATTACTACGCATTACTATGCACACAATATAAAATCTATTCATTACTTTTCTGATCATGTCACCGTAAATAATGGGATGATTCTATCAATTAACTGTTAAGATATTATTGTTGAGCATGACAAATAGTGTATTATGGCGGACGCTACTATCCCTGAGGTGCTTTATTTTACAAAGATTTTGTTTGTTTTTTTTTTTTGGTGGGGGGTTGCCGAATTGTTATAAAATCCAATTATATTTTCATTTAGCTATTATTATATAAAGGATTATGTTTATTACATAAAGGATTGTGTTGTGATTTCAGTCAGATAAAATTCAAAGATAATACTTGTTTTATAGCAATTACAAGACTGATGAGATGATTCGATCCAGTGACACTGTTGGGAGGTTCCTGGAAAAAAAATTCTCTAGTTTGACCCAAGCCTTGTGAGTGAAATTGGAAAGCAGAGACTGTTCGTATGCCGTAGATGATTGTGCTATGTGAATATTTTTAATATATATTAGGTTGGTGCAAAAGTAATGTCGTTTTCTCACATATGTTACTATGTGAGAAAACGACATTATTTTTGCACCAACCTAATATTATATTATCCTTTGCAAGTGAATCAAGTTTCGTCATTAAATGGCACATAAGATGTTGAAATGCTGTTAAACAGAAGAAACAAAACCAGAGACTGTACAATTCGAATAGTCATTCTACTTCAACTAAAACTAAATGTACCGTCGAAACACCGCTATCGAAAAATAACTTTCTTCTTATTCTTAAACAACAAAATCTTATCACGAATTTAATTCATCAAAACAGACTCTATATTTCACCTTTGAAATATTCAGTTAAATCTTACAGTAGCAGTCATTTTTAAGCAGTTTTTAGTATCTAGTCATGGTATTAGTGAGTTTGTTAAACTATTGAACTTTGGTTAAAGACCAACGAAAGTTCTTTCTTAAAGATTTTTAAAATTTATTTTTTACATTTCGATTCAATTTTTTTGTTTTTGTTTTTAGGCATACATTGTATATTGTAGGCCTCCGTCGGTCAGGGTTGACCATGGGTAGCATCTTAGTTGTCTGCTTGACTGGAACATCGACGTCTGTGACTGTAGAGGCTAATGCGGGAGTGACAATCTCTGTTGCAGAGGTCGCATGTGTGTCCTATCTCTGGTCTGTTGGAGCTGTCACTTTGCTTTCTGCGAGCCCGCCTTTCCGTCTGCTTCTCCTCCCCTAACTTGAGGTGTTTGGTCAGGGTTCCTCTCCATTCGGATCGTATGGCTGCCAGGATTTCCCAGGATTCTGTGTTGATGTCCGCAGTTTTCATGTCGCGTCTCACTACATCGCAGTACCGCAGCTGTGGCCGCCCGGTGGGTCTCCTTCCAGCGGCCAGCTCTCGATACAGGAGACCTTTGGGGATGCGGCCATCTGGCATGCGATGGACGTGGCTCAACCAACGGAGTCTACGCTGTCTGAGGAGTGTGAACATGCTAGGCAAACCTGATCGAGACAACTCCTCAGTGTTGGGCACCTTTTCTTGCCACGCTTAGGCATACAGGGTGTATCAAAAATGCTTTTACAAACTTTGAGGTGAGTTCCTGACACCAAAACAAAGTAAAATGTCCATATAAACATATATCCAAAAGGCTATGTAGAATGTAAACATCGTGGTCAGGCGTACGAGCGTAGCTTGGTCTTCATCAATCCATAGTTTGTGGTGCCACAGATCATGTCTCAGCAACGCAACAATAAACAACAGCAAAGGTTGGATGACTCCGCTGTCTTCGATCTGCAAACGCAATCTGATACAGCCATGTAGCTTCGTGTCCATTACCATTCACGCGGCCGTATGTCAAAACCATATCTCCCTGCTCACGATATGAATATCCTGCCATTGTTAAACGGAACACTTCTCAGTTAACTCACTACTATACACGTTAAACATCGAAGACAGACTAGTCACAAATGTGCACGAATGACAAATGTAACCTAGTCTACAGAGTAACACATCGCCATCTACTGTAGACTTTAAACTCAAAAAAGAAGGATTTGCGGACATGTTTATATGGACTTTTGTCCTTGTTTTGGTGTGAGGAACCCGCTCCCAAAGTTTGTAAAAGTATTTTGATACACCCTCTATATTTAAACATAAGTTGTCTATCGTTAGCCATTATTTTGACTTTGTGCTATATCATCGGTTTCTACGTTTTCACGTGATAGTTTGTATTTTTTTTTTATATTATTACTGAAATATAAGAGGGGAAATTCCTGCCTAAAAATGACATCCTTGCTCCAATAAAATATATATCATATATTATTTACATTTGACCTCGATCCCCTTTAAAATAATTAACTTGAAAAAGTATACAGCGATCCTATCACCTCTTCTGCGCTTCAAAGGCATCACAGAAGTCCCCTCCGCAAAAACTGTCAAATACCAACTATTATTTGAATTTTATCGACGGTCTCGAACCTGCAATCCTTCAGTTTCAATTTCATTTACAGGAGTACGATCACACATCCAAATGCCGCTATTTTTCATCGATCTCGAGAGCCGGGAAGTAAACTTCGCAGAAACACTGTACATAATCAGCTTTACGACAATGATTTCCTGTTAGACGCCACAACTGATTCCATTAGAAAGCTGATCGCTTGTTCGGTTAGTCCTCCTCCTACACTCGGGAAATTATTTTTTCGACATTTTCTGGACTTTTGTTGGCGAGTGTTTTTATCTGAAGTCTTATCACCTTCAGCCTTTGAAACGTTCGATTTAAGAAATGTTCGCGAAAAGTTTCGGTAGAAAATTTACTGAGTTTCGCGCAAAACTTGGTACTAGCACGTTGATCGAATTTGTCGACCATCGTAAAGATTGCAGAGCCGGTTCAACAAAGCAAAATAATTCGCATAATAATTGAACACGAATAAATTGATCGTATTTCCGTTTAACGGTTCAGTGACAGCTCGAGTAATATGAGAACTTTTTGATACCACCCTGAATATGAATTCTTCTACTTCTTTTATGTGCCTTGTCATTTCATCACGAGGGCGAGCCAGGCTCTCCTCAATTTCGCATCCTTTCGAGTTCTTAGCAATGTTTATTTTTATACTTTCCATCCTACTCACTTTTTTTGCATTTACACAAACTCATTATAGTTACTTCCTGCTTCCTTGTTCTCTTGCTTTCTATATGTCCTGTGAGTATCATATTCGCCAAGCCTTCTTTTCTTATTTTATGTCCTAAAGATTTCGACTGTTTTATTTTTTTCTTATTCGAAGTATAAATGGCCTTTTTGTTTCAATTTTCTATCCAATTCTTTGTTATTCACATGGTCCATCCACGGTATTCTCATCAACCTTCAGTTACGCCCTCTATTGATTTCAGTTTTCACTTCATCCGTGATGAAATTGTCCAGCATTCACTGCCATATTGGTAGAATGATAATATACAGATGTTCTGTACTTGTTTCTTTGTTTCTAACGACATTATTCCGTTTCTTAATACTTTGCTTAGCATTTCGAAGGCATTTTTCGTTATTCCAATGCAAATTTAATTTACCTTTTTAAAAATACACAGCTCATGTTAGGACGTTTAGAAGCCTATATCTATTAACTTTTAGTTCAGTAGTCTTTTTGCTGTTGTTGTTGTTTCTTACGAAAATTTCCTGTTTCCTGATACTTTGCTTAGCTTTTGGAAGGCAACCATCGCTATTCCAATGTGGGTTTAATTTACCCTTTTAAAAAATACACATCTCATGTTTGGACCTTTAGAAGCCTATAGCTGGTAACTTTTAGTTCAGTAGTCTTTTTTTTTTTTTCTTTTAACAAAAATTTACTGTTCCTTAATACTCTGCTTAGCTTTTTAAAGACATCTTTCGCTATTCCAGTGCGCCTTCGGATTTCGGTGTCTCATTTTTGTCGTCTGTTAAATCATTTCCCAGATATGTAAAATTCTGTTCTAAATCAATTTTGACATTCCCAATTTGTAGCTCCCATCTTGCGCGGCCCCTCTTGCTAACGACTATACATTCTGCTTCCTTTATTGTTAATCCTTTCTTCTCGCTTATAATCTCTTTTAAATCTCAAATTTATAATTAATTAATCCCACGCGAGGCTGATCTATTAAACGCTTTTCGATAATCTAGTGACATTTATAAGCTTTAGCAACGTAAGTAAGCCAACATTTCTAAGAAAGAATTTAGAATATTTATCTATTGTTGATTTTACTCTAATTATATGTATATTAAAAAAACAAAACTATAGTTACGGTTGTAATGATTATAACTCGTAACAATTGAGTAAGAAAAGTGTAGCTTTGTTCAAAACTGTTAGAAAAAAATGCTAATTTTGTGATCAGAATGCTATTATAGCGAGCAATAAAAATGCAGATAAAGCTATTAGGTTGGTGCAAAAATAATACCGGTTTTTGACGTACTTTTTAACGTCAAAAACCGACATTATTTTTGCACCAACCTAATATAACCGTGTTTCATAGATTAAACGAAAACATTCAAATAACCCCTAATCTAAATAATCCTGCATGCGGATAGGAAAGTAATTCAGGGAGTATACAAAATAATACAGGAAGAGGCGTAAGACAAGGATCTGTTTTTCTCAACAGATTTATTTAGCCTATACGGCGAGATAATCCTAAAAGAACAAGAATAACAATAATTAGAATAGATTTATTACCGGCGGTCATAATCTTAATAGATTAGCTGATTACGCTGTGTTGATGGCAGACTAAATGAAATGCACCGAAATAACTCTTAGACAAGTTAGTAGAGGAAAGCAAGAAGAAAGGACTAATTATTAACTGTAAGAAGACAGAATCTATAGTCGCCAGCAAAAGGGACAGGTCGAAGGTGAGAGCTATGAATTGGGAACGTTAAAATCAAGCAGCTAGATTTCATACTAAAACCTCTGGTCTGGTGTGTTCCTGTTATATGCATTTAGAGATAGTGGTAAAACCAGAAAAGAATCTGCAATGTTATCGGTCCTAACCTGGCATCGCGGCTTCAGTCACTTTCGTAACACAGCGTGCCTTTTCTATAAATATTTTCATGGTAATTGTTTTGAAGTTTCCTCTTTGTTAACAAGACTATGAATTTAATCGCAGTACTTGAATGGCATAAGGTTTCATCATTTTACAGCTATAATTGTTAGATATAGCCGCTTGTTCTACGCCAACATTTTCTTTTCTCGTACTTCTCGCTTGTGGGACTCTCTTCTGGCTTTTTGCTTTCCAGTCCAGTTTGATCTTCAAACATTTAAATGCAATATCAATTGTTATCTTCGGTCTTCTTAATTCCTGTTCTTTTACAGTTCTCTTGCCTTAATAATGATTTTTTTTTTCTTTTATATTCTCACACACTTAGTAAACCCTTGTATCTTAGTGGCTTTATCGCCTTGATTAGGGTGAAATTATTTTAAAAAAGGTACAGAAGTTTAACTTGTAGTGTAATAACAGAAGGCAGAAATCCGGAGGCATATTGTAATGGTGGAAAATACCTTCCATAAACTAAGCAGAGTATTAAGACAGGAAAATTTCATTAAAAACAATAATGCTGAACTGCTTGACAGTGAATTCTGGACAATTTCTCAAAGATGAAAAAAGACATGAATCGATAGAGATATGATTTTTACAGCCAGTTGCTTAGAATTCTATAGACTGAACATTCGAGCAAAGAGGTTTTAAGGAGATAGGAATAAAACTGGATCGTATTCTTACAATCGGAAAGAGAGAAAGTTGAAATTTATTGTACACATAATGGGGGGAAAGTGTCTCGAGAATTAGTCACTCGCATGACATACTGAATATGAGAAAAGAAGTCAACATCTAGTAATCCATTTAATAAATTTGTGTGAATGGATGGCAGAACCGGATGGCAAGGAGTCAAATGTTGCTTAGAGCTACAAGGGAAAGGAATTTATGGAGAGTCAGAATTGGAAACCTATTAAAGGGACACAACACATAAAAGAAATTGCAAGGTCTGTAATACACGAGAAGAATATCGATGCATACAAACGGAATCAACTTCAAATGACGAACACTGAACTGTTGCGGTGCATAATTCACAACGTCCTTCGATACTAAGAATTTCTCTTTTTCGCTCTCACTTTCTCCCTCCCCCATCTCTCCTTTTCCCTCATATCTTTCTCTGTCTGTCTGTCTGTCTGTCTGTCTCGCTTTACACCTCTCTCTTTCTTTCTTTCTTTCTTTCTTTCTTTCTTTCTCTCTCTCTCTCTCTTTCTATATTGCTTATGTGGTATGGTGCAGAGACCTGTTGCCAGACATAGGTTCTTCCAACAGTCACCCTCTTAACCCAGGGCGGCACTGCCTCCTCAAGCCACTTGATGTAGGCCTCCAAATTAGGTAGTTCTTATCAGAACGATCGGAGTTATTTTTCCGAGTTGTCGTACCTTCGTAATCACCATTAGACTCATCCAACTCTTTTCAAAATACTCTGAAATGTTCGTATTGGAGCTTCCGGTGCGAATTCCAAGCAGTATAGCATGCCGTTTCAATACCCCTGAATTTTCTCTATTCATGATAAATGTTTGTAACCCCAATGAGGGCCCCTTGCATTGAACATAATGAATAGCGGCTCGGAATGAGAAATCTGAGAGTCAAGTTCGAATTCCAGTCGAGTTCGTTGCATTCATTTACGCGCAAATACCATCGGGAATTCATCTCCTTTTGTAAAGACATAGAATGACATGGTACTTGTTGGACAGGTTCAAGACACCAACCATTTTCCCAGCATCTTTAGCGATGGATCATATATACTAGTTTCTTCTGGGGTGAACTTGAGAACCAAAGCAATTTGTCTTTTTACAGATTATCAGTCCTATGCGGTTTATTCAAAGCTGAAAATTTTGGATTGTAACAGTAATTCTTTTTTTTTCCGAGTGAAGTTTGCATTAACAATATTTGAGAATAACAATTTTTCACGATACAAGTTCTACTATTTAACGCATATCTGGGAGGATACAGATCTAGACATTTCCCAAGCCCATATGCGCGTAAGTAAATGTAATGAACCCGACTGAAATTTGAACCCGGCTCTCCGATTTTTCATTCAGAGCCGCTATCCATTACACCACCCATACATCCTTCTTTGACAGGAAAACTGAGAAGTAGACTTTAAAAGTCTAATGATGCTAAGGTAATGTTATTAGGTTGATTAGAGTGTAGCATATCGAGAAAATCGTTTATGGAATTAACACTATAGGAGGGACTTCCACAAAAAACACGATACCTATTTTTTAATGAAAAATCCTTCTTGAAGATTTTATTTTAGATTTAATTTCAAGATAATAGATTAAATTTAATATTTTCAATAAATAAAATACTTTACTGTTTTTCAAAAACTAATTCAAATTAACTGCAAAGAATTTTTATTTATTTATTTTTTTTGCTAAAATAACTGATTAGCGGCCCCTTTTAGTTGTCTTTCATCGGAATATAATTCCTTTTATTAAAAAAAATCTTCCAAAAAGAAAATATACTTTTCTGAAACATTATTTGAGGAGTATTAGCTGATTTAATGTATAATTAATTTGGTTTGAAATAAATATTATTTACTTTATGTTTAAAATGTCGCATTTTTTAACGTTTTTATCAAGATGATGACAGGTTTAATGTTGTTCTATGAAAACTTTATTTGTAGAAAAAAATGACGTGAGCATCTTTTTTATTTAATTTTTAAGCATTCAGTAATCTTTAAAATTAAAGAAAATATTCTCCGTAATCTAATGTTTTATTGAATTTCAGAAAGTTTCGATTTAAATTTACTATAGTCATCGCTCTTATTTTCTGATAATATCATGTATGGTCGCCCGTACTTACAAAAAACGACACGTTTATACACTAATAAAAAATGTAAAATTATTTTTTTAAATATTAGTGTTTGCAGCAAGCTTTTCCGTTTATGATTAGTAAATATAGTTTTCATTAAGTAATAATATCATAACTGCTGAGATTAATACAGAATTTTAAAAGATTTAAAGATTTTTCTAATTAAATTTTTTTTAAATGTAAACAATTCTTGAAAAAATTCATTATTCATTGAAAAACAGTTAATATATTTTATATATAAAATCAATTAAAAGCTTCTGTAATTAAATAATGTCATTTTTTTATTTTATGATTCAGAGAAGAATTTCGGTAAATTTCTGTTTCTTTTTGACAAAAACAAATTGATGAATTAAATTCTCCAATATGTCCTGCTTTTAACCAATATAAATCCGAAGATCATGGAATTTTAATTTCTCGAAATTGCTTTAATTTGTGAATAAGTCCTGAAAATTTCATTAAAATCCGAGATCCCATCAATTTACATTCGATTTCGCTAGATATAAGCGTAAGTTCTATGCTAAGAGTTTGTTTTTCCACACTTCCCGCTCCATACTTTCGATTCAGTTTTAATCTTCAAACATATAAATGCAATGTCAATCGCTATCTACTTTTTTTCTGATTACTTTTCTATTGTTCTCGCTCCTTAGTAATGGGTGTGGAAGAATTAGAAAACAGAAATATTACTTATGTCTTGGTGGCCTTACTGCCTTACTTGGACTGAACTCGATTTAAAAAATTGTAAAACAACTGATGTTTATCGAACTCGAATTTTATTAATACAATCTAAGTTTATATATAACAATAACAAAAAAAAATCGGCATAAACAGATCATGACAGCTATTAAGGATTAAGGAAATATACTTTAATGTTTAAAAAAATTTTTTTCATTATTATTATTGTTTAGGTAATAAGCATTATAACTTATCGCAAATAGCTATATTGTGGGAAAAGGAATTTTCGACAATATACGCATTTTTACGTATTTATGGTTATTTTTTTAACTTTTATCAAAAACGACATTCTTGTAAATGTAGTTATAGATAATGTTATACAGTGCTGTTCGATAAAAGTGACTCACCTGATTTTTTTTTTTTTTACTTAAATATTTTTCGCCTATTGTTTTGGGGGTCAAACTAATTTTTAATCTTACTAATATAAAGACCACTTCCCGACCACCTAGTAAAAAAGTTTACTCACCCTAAGGTATTCTATTGATAATTATAATTTTGGATATAAATGAGATTTAGGGAAAACCTCTGTGCAAAAAAAGTGACTCACTTATTTCCTGCAATAATCAATAGAAACATAACCGAACAGCTTTAAATAAAGAATAATAGAGGTATAATTTATTTATAATAGGTAATATAGTTCGAAATATTTAATAATGTATGGGTCCTCCTTTATTTTGAATAACCTTTTCAACCCTTTTTGGCATTGAGTTGATTAGGTTCTGGCAAATCTCATCTCCAAGCATTGAATTCCATTCGGATATGAAATTCACAATCAAATCCTCTTTGTTGCTCAACTGCTTTCTCGAGAGCCTGTACTTTATAATGCCCCATAAGTTTTCTATGGGGTTGAGGTCAGGAGATTGGGGTGCCCATGTCATAACACTCACCTACTTCTCATCAAAATATTCTTTCATCAATTTTGATTTATGACAGAGAGCATTATCCTGCATAAAAATGAGCTTGGTGGGGTTAATTTGCACCCTTTCAGTAGAAGGGAGCAGACAAAACTCTAAAATTTTCTTGTACTTCTCGCTCGTAAGGGTCTTTTCAATAGGTTTTAAGAAACCACTTCCATAAAAAGAAAAGCATCCCCAGAACATTATACTGAACGGATGCTTGACAGTACTTACTGCTAACTTCAAAGAGCTTTTAAAGCTTCTTCTTCGGATTTTAGATCGCTTATCCTTTGAATTTAGCTCAACTTTCGTTTCATCGGAGAAGAGAACATTTAGTAAAAAAAATCAGGTGAGTCACTTTTATCGAACAGCACTGTACATTAATTACTTTTTTTTAAATTAATAACTATTTGTGCTCATTTGTTGACATTAATATTAATAGCTATCTGCTGATCTGCTAAAATTTTGAAATAATGCTATAATAAAAATTTAAATTTTATCTCTGATAGATGTCGCGATCTGTAAATAGATGCCAAACAGAATGCGGAAGAGGAAGAGAAAGAAAGAAAACATAGGACAGTCGTGGACCAATGTCAACAACATCTTACAGAAAAGAAGGGGGAAGATAAGCAGAAAAAAATGGAAATAATTACAGGTGATCGTGAGTATTTAAAAGTAAAGATGGAAGCAGGCGCCATTATGCCATAAAAATGACCTTGAAAATATTGAGGAGAAACAAGAAAAACTGGCATTTCGAGATTATCACAAGAAACAAATTGAATTAAAATGAGCTGAAGAGGAACTAGAAGAATATAACCGGAAGTTTAATCGAGCAGCGGAAGACTTAAATAAGCAAGAAGAAAAACAATTTCAAATATACACACAGACTTGTATTAAACGGTCTGCCCAAAAGGGACGTAAAGTCTATCATCTTCTGGTCGCCGCTTGTCAAGACTCAACGCCGCTAAAAAAACGCACCCCTACCAAAATGACAATAATTAAATTAAAATATAACTGCATTTTATAACAATTCGAAAAAAAAGGCGCGAAAACATTGTAAAATAAAGCAACTCAGGGATTGTAGCGTCCACCATAATACACTATTTGTCATGCTCAACAATAATATCTTATTAGTCAATTGGTAAAACCATCTCATTATTTACGGTGACATGATCAGAAAAACTAATGAATAGATTTCATATTGTGTGCATAGAAATGCGTAATAATTGACAGTAGAGTTTTATACAAAGCTTCATTGTTCTGTAATGAGTAAGCAGACGACATTAATCACCCCAGCAGCTGAGAAAATTTTTTTTTTTCATTGTCAGACAGTTGTAAATCCACTAGATAACCTCTGTAAATTTGTTATTTATTTAATTCATATGATAGGCAAAAATTAATTGGGATTTGTTTAAGGTTATTTTTTATTTATTTACTAAATACTGTAATTAAAAATCCATTTTGTTTCACGAAAAATGATTTTTGTCAACTCGATTGTAAATCATCAAGCAATGCTGGGTTTTTTAACATTTTCTAAAATAAGTGACACGTCACCTTTCTATATAAGTAGTCTCAACTTTCAAGATGAGCTAATTATACAATTCTATAATTTGTCATCGATCTAGTGTGCGTACTAATGATTGATGAAAGCGATTTTCGATTCAAGATGAAAGTGTGTATCAAAATCAGACAAGTTAAATTTTAAGTAGACAAATTTTACAAATTCAAGAGGTCAGTGTGACAATTTTTAAGAAGTGTCCGATGGATAAATTATTTTAATTGTACAAAAATGAAAATAACACTGACATCCCATTTTAACAGTTATATTCAATAAAATCGCCATTGGCATTAACCACGGCCTCCAGGTAACTTCGGAATCTCCTGCAACTCTTCTGGATGGTCACCTTGTTTAAGTTGATGAATGCTGTCGTAATCCTTGACTTCAATTCATCTTTGGTGTTACAAGGATTTTTATTGGTTTCAGGCTCAACCTCTCCCCACAGATAATAATCAAGGGGGTTTAGTCAAAGGAGTTAGCTGTCCAGATGTAAGGGATGATGTGGTCGCAGAAAATGTCTGGCAGCCATGATTAGGTTCTCCTGCTTGTGTGGCAGAATCCTGTTGCCAAACATAGGGGCTACCAGCAGCAACACCCTTGACCCAGGGCAATGCTGCCTCCTCAATATATATGCACACACACACACACACACGTATATATCAAAAGCTTTGTTAAATTCAGTCAACAACATTTGTCTACTTCTTAATATAGAAATTTGAAAAATATAAAAAAAATTAAACTGCCCACCATGTCAACTGAATTTAGCAAAATGTGTTTGCACACACACACACACACACACACACACACATATATATATATATATATATATATATATATATATATATATATATATAGGTAAATTAAAATTTAAAATTCGCAGGATTTTTCAATCTATTTATGTCTCCTACAAACTGGCAACATAAACAGTTTGAAAAACAACGAATCTAATGGAAATCTGTTCGATCATATACCCAAAACACATATACTCAAAATTCATATTAAAAAAAAATAATTTTAAATTTTAAATTCTCAGCGTCTGTCTTCCGTTCGTACGTTTATGTAGTCGCATCAACGTATTCTGATGAAGTTTTAAAGGACGAAACGCGTCACTGTTCTTGATATATAAGAAACATATATATGATTAAATTTTGGATGAGAATCAGATGGAATATAAGACAATTTTGAAAACTTATTTTGAAAACAGTTTTCGTTGATCAAACAGCGTCATCGGATAGCAATAAGCCTATTGGCGAACAAGATGCTGGCTTCCATTGACCGCTACCTGCTGCTGCTGCTTTTTATCTAATGCTCTCTTATAATGCATCGTTTGTGACACGATCTACATAGGAGATGCCTAGGATGGTTCTGTAGCGTCTCATTTCGTTGGATTCTTCGTCATAACCACTGTTAATGTCCAAAGACGCAGGCATACAGAAAGAGAGAGAGAGAGGTTGCAACGCTCTCGAAAAGCCTGATTTAAGTCTTTGATTTAAGGCAGATGTTCCTGTCTTTACAGATGGTTCTGAGTTTTGCGACGGCTGCCATTGTTTGTGCTACCCTTGAAATTATTTCTCTTTTAGAGAACCTCTTCACTGACAACTGAGCCAAGATATTTGGATTGGCCCCCTACTTTAAGTAGAAGCATACAGAGAATATGTGGTTGCGCGGTGGTGTAGTGGATAGTGGCTCGAGTTTCGAATTCCAGATGAGTTCGTTACATTCACATAAGCGCATGAAACCATATTTCCCCCTACCTCTTCAGCTATGGGTAAATACCATCACAGAACGGGATCTTTTGCCTTGAGATGGACACTGGAAGAATAACTGAATTCAAACCTTATTGAGGATTTGGACCCCGTCAAGCTATTCTTCCCAATTCGCACCACTATAGCCATGATTGAATTACATGTGGTGCCTCTACGATCCTAGTAAGGGATTCGTGATCGCGATACAAATAATACCGAAGTCCGTCCCTCAGTGAAGGTACGTCTGTTCAACTTAGATAAGCTTCAGGGCTGCTTTCTTAGCCATAAGCTTCTTTTACATCGCCATCATTGGCGAACAACAGTCTTCTGTCTCATCTTCTGTGATTTTCCTGCTTTAGGTGCTATCCGTATTGTACCACTCCAAAAGCTCCTTGACAGCGACCAACCTCTGCTCCTTTATTAAATCTATCAGCATTCTGGACACCAAAGAATTTGAGTTGCCAAGAAACTGCAGGCACTACCATGAAAAACTCTCATGGTATTTTGTAATAATGATTCTTCTGTACATTGACTGCATCAGCCAGTTTAGCCTTCTCCTAATTCAGATGCAGTGAATGAGGAGAATACTAAACAAGCCTCAGAATGAACTTAGTGACAAGCCTACCACTGTGAGACCTGACACTAAGGTCGGCTTCTTTTTTCTTTTTAGGAATGCTATTAATTACTTACTACGGTCTACAATGCAAGACCCAGTTAAGAGTCGGTGTAATTTAGTAAAATACCCTATTTTATATTCTTACCCTAAAAAATTTTCAATAATGCAAAATAATTATTAAATTTTATGGATTTATTTAATTGTTCTGATGTTTTTGATCATCTATTTTTTTCGAATGTTATATAATTATTCTTATAACTTTATCAAAATAAGTTTATTGAGGTTTATATTTTGGAATTATATAATTTACCTTTATATCCTTATTTTTCCTTGCTAAAGTGTTCTTTGAAAATTTAAAATAAAAAGTTATTTCACACTGAGACTTTTTCTTAACATCGTTCTGATCTTTATGCTCGCTACTGTACATATTTAGAAAAAAAAAACGGCTGTTGAATATCCGGTTTGTGCAGAAAAATACGTTTCTCCTGCTTTATGTTTAAACTACCTTTTTTAACCGCCTCCAATTTGTTTGTTTGTTTTTTTTTTTCTATCTTTTTTCTTGCTCTAGTAATTACTACGATGACTTTGGTGTTGAGGCACATTTCTTATAATTAGGTAATAAGTTTAACTTATTACAGTAATATGTATGCAGGTTAGCGGCTAATATGGAGGAAAGGTTGCCTTTATGGAATGAATAAATTTGAGTCCAAAAGTAGACGCGATGAGCGAACCAAGCGAAAAGGTAATAGAAACAAGAGCAAGCGACAAGAAAGAATCAATAACCCAAGCATCATAAGGCAATTTCCATGCACTGTGCGTGAAAAAAAAAAAAAAGTTCTGAAGGATTGGATTTCAAAATTATAAAAATAAATATTCCGAACCTCTTCATCGTAGTGATAGTTATGAATTGTTTACCATTACATTGTGAATGCTTATCACTTGAAATCATTACCCAATGTAAATCTATCCTGATATTGATTCTTACATTGAGGTCAGCCACCGGTTGTCCACACTTATCACTTGGAGCCTATACGTCATTTCACAGTCTATCTTTCATCCATTACAAAACCCTCAAGGCCACTCAAGTTGGAGGATTAATAAATGTTGTTGTCTTGGATGACAGCAAGTCTAGGAGAAGGAGAACTCTGAATTCAAAACCTGCGGAGGGTCTTTTGGGGACCTTATGACACATGGTGCAACACGTCTCTGTATTCGGCTCTTCAAAAAGTGTGGATGGTTCTGCGCAAAGCCTTCACCACTATAGTCAAATCATATTTGCTGGTGTCTGGCTGTCGGTTCCTAGGAACTGAGTTGCTTGACGCTCATACACCGGTAAAGACGGGAGAGTCCACCATATATATATATATATATATATATATATATATATATATATATATATATATATATATATACATATACACACACACACATATATATATATATATATATACATATACATATATATATATGTGTGTGTGTGTGTGTGTGTGTGTGTGTGTAAAGATGTCCGATAGGGTGTATCTGTAAAAGAAAAATATGAATAAAGACAAAAGGAAAACTTATCATAGCCGAAAGACAAGATTTTCTTTTGTCTTTTGCTGATCCCATTGTCCGCTCACTAACCACTACACACACGTGCGCGCACACACACAAACATACCTATATATATAATACACACACACACACACATATATTCTCTTTTAGGCACGTCTGGTTACATAAATTACAGACATTATGTCTGCTAATTTTTAACAAAATCCGTTCATACTCACGAATAATCTTCCGTACATTGATATTAAAGGATGAGAGAAATGTGCTATAGCTGGTTAAATTTCTTTTCGGTTCATTTCCTAAGTATTAATACTTCCAATCTTCTTCCGAGATCATGTTATCTTGCTACTTAAATACACAAATTTTCATATATATATATTAGGTTGGTGCAAAAATAATTTCGTTTTTTAAGATATGTTACTATGTGAGAAAACGAAATTATTTTTGCACCAACCTAATATATATATATATATAGTTTATGGAAAACTATGTGATCCGTATGGGTAGACCCAAGGAGGATAAAATCCAGAGAGCTCAATATAAATTCAGAGCAAATAATTTAAATAAAACCAGACCACTTTAAGGTTCCATGTAATAAATTATTTCACCACGACCCTTTTAAAGGACTGCGGATCATCAGACTTTACTTCAAAAGGTTGAAACGAAAAATGAAAAGAAATTTACACATTTTTGACGGGCCGTATTAAGCGTATGTGAATTAACGAAGTGAGGAAGTGGGGGGCAGAGAAGACATGAGTAAGTTAGATGCAATTTAATATTTCTATTCTTTCATACTTAAAATTACTTGAGGATGTCCAGACATTGACACATTTAAACGGCTAACTTAACAGAAGTTATATATTGATATAGAAGGGGTAGAGGAGAAAAAAGACATAAAAAGAGAGAAGGAATTCATGAGAGAAGGTGTCACCAATATATATATATATATATATATATATATATATATATATATATATATCTGTATGTATGTATGTATGATAAAATGGAAAAAAAGTTTTTGTGTAGTGAGTTTCTTCCTTTAGGACTTCATCGGAATAAATTTTAGTCAGAATTAGCATGGTATGAACTTGACAGAAGAATGAAAAAACATTGAAGAGTCATTGAAAAAAGAATGGAATCGTTTATCAAGCTTATACTTTCAGAAACTTACCCAACGAATGCCAAAAATTTTTGCTGCAGTAATCAAGGATAAAGGAGGATATTTTGATGAGAGCAAAACTTAATCCTAAAATGCTTTTTTCTTCTATCTTTTTGATAAAAATATAGTTCTTAAATAAAAATTCAAAGATTTGTTGGTTATGAGCAGTAATTTGCACTTTGCTTACCAGAGGCTTTCTCGGTAGCTGAGTGGTATTGCACATCAGCTCAATTAACGGTTCCGTATAGGACACAGATTCCTCTCCAGGCGGAGAACGCATCTTTTTTACGAAGTTTGTCGAACATTCAGTCCGGTAAATATAATTAATATTGTTTATTTCAAAAACAGAGTATTTACTTAAATAAATTGTATCTATTAAATAACGTATAAATAGAATATATATATGTGTGTGTGTAAAACAGTAGATTATTTTTCTTTTGGCAGAAAATGTTTGAATGCAATCGATCTTTAAATTAGTCGCAAAAGACAAAAAATTAAAATACCATAATCTTTTTTTTGTTTTTTTCACTCCTCTCCTTAGCTAAGCTAACCTGCATCTTACTATTTCCTTTTCCCAGCAACCACAATTCCTTTGTTTTTTAATAGACAAAAGTGGTTACTCTTGCTTCTGACGAGGCAATTGATCTCCATTGAGAAAAAAAAAGAACGGTTTGGCTGTGAGGGCATCCAGTGGCTGATTCTTACAACAAACTTGAAATGAATTTCAGAAGAAAAGAAAACGATGTCTGGGGATTATTTATTTTATTTTATTTTATTTTATTTATTTATTGTTATCCATCCGTTATGGAACGAAGTCATTCAATTACACCATTGGTTTTCTGACAAACCCTGAAAGACATGTTTGTCGTCATTAAATCTTTCTTACTGATCACCTGATTTGCCAAGAATGTTGGCAAACACCGAAGAGGAATATGGTGACGTCATTGGACATATTCTCACATTCATTCGCCTCTCCAATCCTATTAAACGGGTTGCCAGCGAGAAGAGCAAATAGCATTCTTCTATGAATTCAGCTGGTTCAGCGTTCTTGGGTTTTTTTTTGGTTTTTTTTTTTTTGTCTACATGAATTTCTTTGTCTGCTTATGCTTGTCAGGGTGCCTCTCTCTGATGTCGACGGCCATACAACAACCCCGACCCACGCTACTCTCTCTTTCAATGGTTTCCTGTTGCCTTATTTTTTTATTTTCTTTTTTCTTTTGTCAGTATTGTTCTCATCTCTTCTTTCAGTATTTCATGAACACTCCATCCTTTTATTTTGTTTTTCTTCATTTATCACTCTCTCTCTCGCCCTCTCTCTCTCGCCCTCTCTCTCCCTCTCTCTCTCTCTCTTTTTTATCGCTCATTCTCTGTCTTCTCTCTCTCTCTCTTATCTCTCATTCCCTGTCTTCTCTCTCTCTCTCTTATCGCTCATTCTCTGTCTTCTCTCTCTCTCTCTTTTAACGCTCATTCTCTGTCTTCTCTCTCTCTCTCTCTTTTATCGCTCATTCTCTGTCTTCTCTCTCTCTCTCTTTTAACGCTCATTCTCTGTCTTCTCTCTCTCTCTCTTTTATCGCTCATTTTCTGTCTTCTCTCTCTCTCTCTTTTATCGCTCATTCTCTGTCTTCTCTCTCTCTCTCTCTCTTTTATCGCTCATTCTCTGTCTTCTCTCTCTCTCTCTCTTTTATCGCTCATTCTCTGTCTTCTCTCTCTCTCTCTCTTTATCGCTCATTCTCTGTCTTTATTTCTCTGACTTTTCTCTTTCTTTATCACTTTCCCACTCTCTTTCTTTATCCCTCTATTTTTCTCTTCTTCTTTGTCACTGTTTCTCTTTTTTTCTACTCCTTTATCTTTTCTAATTTTCTTTATCAATCATTCTCTCTCTTTATTTCCCTTTTTCTCTTTCCTTATAATTCCTCCTCGTTTTAATCTCTCTTTCTTTAGCACTCTTTATCTCTTTCTCTTTTTCTTTACCGCACTCTCTTTATCCCTCTATTTTTCATCACTTTCTTTATCACGTTTTCTCTTTTCTTAACCCCCTTTCTCTTTCTTTCGTCATCTCTATTTCCCTCTTTCTCTCTTTAACTCTTTTCAGTTATAACCGTCTCTAATCCTCTTTCCCACTCACAACAAATTTTTGCCTCGCCCTCTTTCATTCTTTCTCTGGTCATATCACTTTACACAATGACCGATATGTATCCATAATTAGTGTAGTTTTTGCCAAGGAATAGCCAAAGAAAAATGGATCATTTCAAAACTACCCCCCAGAAAAGGTTTACAGTCAACCGTCCAATGATAAAATATCTGAATGTGACCGGCTAACATAAAGAAAAAGTTGCCTGAAATGAATTAAGATGGGATTAAATGGAGATAGACTTTTTATTAGGTCGGTGCAAAAATAATGACGTAATAATGTCGTTTTTTGATGTTACAAAATACGTCAAAAAACGACATTATTACGTCATTATTTTTGCACCAACCTAATAGTTCTTTAATCATGTCATTCTAAGTAAGGCAACAAAGCCACTAAGACGCAAAGGGATTACTAAAAGCAAAAGAATATGAGAAAAAGAAAAACGATATTAATGAGAGAGAACAATAAAAAGATGAGAATTAAGATTGATACTACATTTAAATGTTTGATGATCGAAGTTTATTGGAAATCAAAAGGCATTGAAGACAGTTCCACAAGCGAGAAGCGCCACTTCAATTGTAAAATGGTGGAACCTAGCTACTAACCAAGTACTGCGCTTAAAATCGTTAAGTCGGGGTATAAAAGAGGAAAGCTGATCAGAATAATTACCATTAAAATATTTATAGGAAAGGCACAGGCTGTCTACGTTAGGATGGTGAGGAATTGACAGAAGCCAAGATGCCAGGTCAAGACCGATAACATTGCAGGTGCAAAAAGTATGTGAAAAATAAGTGTCATCAGCAAAAACGAATCAGTAATCCGAACTCAGAAGAAAACTTCCATGCTTTATGCCTATTTCCAAGTATCAGACTTCGAAGCTATCCAAGTAAAAAATTCGGAACCTTTTTTTGACAATGGTGGCGATGAATATTTTACCATATACAATACCATAAATGCACTTTGTTTGAAACAAGCTACATGCGTGAATCTTTGCCGATATAGGCTGTTACATATTGGGATATGAGACCACGTGCTAGTTATCGCCTTCTCTATGTGCCGTGTCTCTTCAGGGCGTGGATGATCATTGCTCTCCACAACTTATTGTAACTGTTAGCAATATTTATCCCTTTGCCATACTTCCCAACTTCATTCTGTCAGCCATTCCCGCAAACTAGTCAGGTAGATATCCCGGTGCCGTCTTCTTCCACTTTTGCCTTGGACATGTACTGTGAGTGTCAAATTCTCCAAGCCTTCTTTCCTCATTATGTGCTCAAAATATTTTAGCTGTCTCTTTCTTATTTAGAGTATAACTGTTTTATTTATATTAAGACTTATTCGTTGCTTACACCTTCTGTCTATGGTATTCTCAGCATCCTTCTGTAGAACCACATCTATATTGCTTTCAGTTTTTCTTTCATCTGTGAAGAGATTGTTCATCATTCACTGCTATATAAGAGGATTGATATTACATAATATTTCAGCACACTTTGTTTCGAACGAATTTTTTCTGTTTCTTAATACGTTTCTTAGCTTTTAGAAGTGTTATATACCGTACCCATGAACACTAATGGGTATGTCCCAATCCTCATAAATACGTTGGACACTGTTGTAAGTGGAGGGTAATATGCTGTCTAAGTAGTCCACCACTAGCAGTGGTTTACCTACTTCATGCCGCTGGCGAGTATTGTATCTTGTGATGTTATAAATATTACCATTTCATTTCCAACCTCCGTTTTAGTTATTCCTCATTCAGTAACCCTTTCTAGGTTACAACAAGAAGGCATCTGTTACTATTCCAAAGTGCCTTCGGATTTCATTGTCTTATTTTCTATTAAAACACTTCCTAGATATTTAAACTTCTGTAGATGTCTGATGTTGACATCTCCAATTCTAAGTTTGCATCTTGGTCTGTGACTCTTGTTGACAACCATACATTCTGTCTTCTTACAGTTGATGCTTAGTCCTTTCTTATAGCTTTCCTTTACTGTCTTGTCTAGAGGGTCCTGTAGTATTCCTTCTGGGACCGAGACAATGTACTTTCATCCATACTTTGGCAGCAAACTTTTAAAAATTAATATCAGAAAAAAAGGTATAGAATACCAGAAATATGACAGAAAAGACAAATTCCGAATTACCAAGAAAATTCACAGACATATCTAATGAAGAAATGGACATGTATGTATATGAAACACAGAGTTTTGTTTCAGCAGGTTTCAATATGCTTGTGCGCGTCTGTATGGTTGTAGAAGTACTTGACTCCCTCCATGATAATAGGGGAAAGGAAGGGCGTACCAGTTTTGGTCCGATCAACAAGTTTAGTTCCAAACCCTCTGTTTCCGGCTTGGCTGGATTCTCCTACACACGGAGGAGACATGTAGTTCTTCCTGATCTTTTTTTTTAAGTGTCGTTCGTATTCTACTGTCTAACCGGAGTTATTACGAAAACCATATAAATAACTTTAAAAAAAAGGCTTGAACCAATATTTGCTAATTTTACACCATAGGTAAGATAAAGTAAATAAGTAAATTTTTAGCCACTTTTAAAGGTTGAGTCCATTTCCATCCTTGGAAAAAATAGTAGGTTTTTTCGCCACTGTTAAAGGCTGAATACATTTCCACCTCCGGTAAAATAAATAAACTCTTTAGTCAATTTTAAAAGATGGGTCCATTTCCATCCTAGGAAAAAAAGTAAATTTGTAGCCACTTTTAAAGGCTGGGTCCGTTTCTACACTTTGTTGGTTAGTTGTTTGGTTGGTTAGTTGGTTGGTTGGTTGGTTGGTTGGTTAGCTGGAAGGTTGGTTTGTAGTTTGGTTGGTTGATTAGTTGGTTGGTTAATTAGTTGGTTGGTTGGTTGATTTGTTGATTAGTTGGTTGGTTGGTTGGTTGATTTGTTGATTAGTTGGTTGGTTGGTTGGTTGGTTGGTTGGTTAGCTGGAAGGTTGGTTAGCAGTTTGGTTGGTTGGTTAGCTGGAAGGTTGGTTAGCTGGAAGGTTGGTTAGCAGTTTGGTTGGTTGATTAGTTGGTTGGTTAATTAGTTGGTTGGTTGGTTGGTTGGTTGATTTGCTGATTAGTTGGTTGGTTAGTTGATTGATTAGTTGGTTGCCTGATTAGTTGGTTGATTACTTGATTGCTTGATTAGTTGATTGCTTGATTAGTTGGTTGTTTTTGTTTATCAATATCTACGAGTTATTTAATGCTGAAATCTAAATATTTTAATGCAATTGTATGCCTTCAACTACAGATACTTTCAGCATAATTTTATACTTTATGGGAGAACTTAAGTTTTTTAGATATATAGTTTGTAAATAAAACTGTAAATAAAAGGTACTGTTGGTAATAATTTTTGTAAATGTATTTCTGGTAATTTAAAAAAAAATATAAAAATGTATTTTTAGACTTTTAGTGTTGCGTTGATTGTCATTTTGCTATTAAAAGATATTGTTGGTCATTTGATTATAAAATGTAGTGTTGGTAATTCTACTATAGAATGTGTTGTTGGTAATTTTTTTTATAAAAATGAATTTTTGGTATTTTTACTATATTTTCCTTGTGTTTTCGATTTTTATTTTGGTGTTCACTATTTACTCATAACTTGGGCCCTAACAGGTGCTACCACCCACTCCGGTTCAGAACAACAGCAATTAAAGGGTTTCTACTCTTGGCAAAATGAATAAATTTTTTAATCACTTTTAAACTTTATTATTCGAAATACCTAGTATTTACGAAAATGGACTGTTTTGACTCATCATGCAGATTAAATTAATAAAAGCTAATAAATATTATAATAAAGCCAATAAATATTATTTTTTTATTTATTTCAAGAGTATATACATATATAATGAAATGGACTAAGTTCGACAATTATTTTTAATATATTTTCTGTTTATACGTTATTTTTACAGACAGAGATATTTAAGTAAATGCTCTATTTATAATAAACAGTATTAACTACATTTACCGGCCTGAATGTCCGAGAAATTTAATAGAAAATATGTGTCCTCCGACAGAGATCGAATCTGTATCCTACACTGAGCTGTCATATGGCCTGACGTGCTATACCATATAGCTACAGAGGAAGCGTCTGGTTAGAAAAGTCAAATTACTGTTTTTAAACAGCAAATTTCCCATGATTTATAATAATAAAAATAACGTATAAACAAAAAATAATTGTCGGACCATTTCATAATATATATTGTCATTTGTTTACGTTAAGATACGCTTCGAGCAGATATGAGCATTCGAAAATAATTATGGGGCATATTTCACAACAGATCATGGCAATTCACAGATAATAAAGAGAAGGAATCTTGGCAAAAAACTGCTCTGAATTCAAAACCGTGGAGAAGAAAACGGGAAAACAATTCCACCATCTTTCCCAATATGTCATTGTAATATACAGAAAATACAGGAAAGCAATCTTAGGGAAGGACTATTCTGAATTCTAAACATTGCAGAAGACAACGAGGAAACCATTCCACTATATTTGACAATAGGTCATTGGCAAATTCACTTACAATAAAGAAAAGGAATCTTGAAGAAGGACTGCTCTGAATTCAAAACCGTGGTTAAGACGACGAGGAATTCGTTCCACTATATTTCCCAATTTGTCATGACAACTGACAGATAATGAAAAGAATTTTGGAGAACTGCTATTCTGAATTTAACACCGTAGAGAAGAGAACGCGGTTAGCATTCAAATATATTTACCAATAGACCATGTAAATTTACAGATAATAAAGTAATGTTGGAGAAAAAAAAATTTCTGAATTCGAAACCTTGGCGAAGGCAATGGTGAAAGCATTCCACTATATTTCCCAATATAGCAATTCACAGATAATAACGAAAAGAAGTCTTTGAGAAAGACTATTCTGAATCCAAAACCGTGGAGAAGGCAACAGAGTAGTTATTCCACTATCTTTCCCAAGAAGTCATGGTAATTCACAAATAAAGAAAACGTGTCTTCGAGAAGGACTATTCTGAATTCAAAACTGTGCAGAAGGCAACAGGAAACCATTCCAGTATCTTTTACAAAAAAACAAAAAAACAAAGATAATAAAAAAATGAATGCTGTGAAGAGCCGTGTTCCTCTACGTGCTGAATTGATATGGCATTTCGGATTTACCTGTCATCTCTCTTATATATAAATATATAGCCCATGCTCGTAAATTTCTGTACTTACGCACACGTGCAGGAAACAATGCTCATTTGCAATACTTTATTTCTGCTCGATTATCCACAACTTCCTTTCAGAAGATTTGCTCGGACAAGAAGGGAAGATATAAATTTTATTATACGATATATCATTAACACTAGTACAAAGAGTTGAAAAATTCGTTAGCGAAAATTAAAGGAGGGTCTTCGCAAAACTTGATTACGTGTGTGGTCTTTTTCTATGTGCCGTGCCCCTTCATGACGTAGGCGAACCATAAATTCTTATTCATCGTAACTCTTAGCAATATTTGTCATTTTTTTTCTCTACCCGTTCCAGTCTCCAACCGGCCATTCATTTAAAACAAGTTGACAAAGTTGATCATTCTCTGCTTTTCTCTGTCCCCGTTCGTCTTCAGTATGTTTTGTGAGTCTTAAATTCTCCAAGCCCTCTTTCCTCATTATGTGTCATAGAAATTTCAGTTATCTCTTTCTAAGAAGAAATATTTTCTCTTTCCATTTTCTGTAAAACACCCTTGTTGACCAAATGTCTAAATCCATGACATTCTCATCATCCTTCTGTAGAACCACATATCTGTTGTTTCAAATCACTTCTTTTTCTATAAAGAAATTGTCCACTATTCACTATCATACAGCGATTCAGCAAGCGTAGCTTAGATGTGGCACAAAGCCGAAATTATGGAGTACCCATTGAGGATCGAACTCACTACTTTTACACACTTTGTGTCCAGAAAAGAAAACACTTGAAAAATTAAATAATAAGGAAAATTACAATACATTTTCAGCAGTCTTTAACAAAACATGCATAAAAGAGGGATTGATGCCCAAATGCACAATATATATATATATATATATATATATATATGATTTTCGAATAAATTATATATATATATATATATATATTTATAATTTATTCGAAAATTATAGTATAAATATGTTATAAAATCATACATTTTCTTTTCAGCGGTCTTTAACAAAACATGCATAAAAAGGGATTGTTGCCCAAATTCAATATATATATATATATATATAATTTTCGAATAAATTATATATATATATATATATATATATATATATATATATATATATATATATATATATATATATATATATAATTTATTCGAACATTATAGCATAAGTATGTTATAAAATCACTGCAAAAATAGCCATTTTCTTTTAACATTTCAGGCGTCTTATTAAGTGATGGTGCTGAATGGACATTTCTGTAGTGATTTTATAACATATTTATGTTATAATTTTCGAATAAATTATATTTGCTCTACTTTGTATTGATCACTCTTTTAAGAATAGTATTTTTTGGTTATTGGAATTTATTCCTTATACACCAATACTATACTTGTATATGCATATATATATATATATATATATAATTGTATCTGACATCATACCAAACATGGCGTGATTTATGTAGGTTGCAGAACGGAAAAATTAAATAAAAGATTCAATGGACACAAGTATGATGTCATTCTGAAAAAGTTTTCAGAATCTACCGACCTGTTGAGCCTTAAAACGCAAAAGGATGATTATGGGGAATTAACAAAATGACAGGAAAGTTCAATAAGGTTTATACTATATTTCAAGGTGAACAAGATCAACATCATATTAAGCACATTTCAGTTTCATGCCTTCACACAGGCGGCATTTCATTCGTTTTGACGCATTCATTACCAGGACAGCCGTTTTTCCATTACAAGACAAGTAACCTGCATAGAACGTTAGTCAGAAGGGCCGATGTACATCTGTTAGATTGTCCCACGTTCCAATCATTGGCCAGTTCGGACCACAGTCTTGTCTATACCCGGGTGGTGTTAGGTTGTAGGCCTAGAATGGCTGGATACTGGAAGTTCAATCTGTCCTTGTTGGACAAGCTGTTGCCAGAAGGGACTTCCAGCAACAGCTGATTAGCGTAATGCAGCGGGAACTAGTGGGACAGTTATCGGGAATAGGTCGTGGGAGAAGCTTAAAGATAGGATTAGATCTTTCACCACCGAATATAGCCAGCGGCTCGCACTATATAAGGCTAACAAGGTGAAGACTCTTAAGGATAGTATTTCTAAGGCGGTGGCTGGAGATAGACCTAGATAGGGAAGCCCTGTGGCTAGCGATCACTACCAGGGTCGGGTTGATAGGCATAAGTTAAACAAGATGTCTAGCGAAGGCGTGAATATGGGCGCAGGATTGCGCAAGGAGAAATCCAATGGCGGTTCCGATCGTTACATTCGGGAGCCTGGTCTCTGTGACGAAGAGTTCCGACGCTATTCGACTGAAGCGGCTAGCTGCGAGGGTGATATCACGGAGAGCGACGTTTACGCGGCATTGAAGGGGGTTGGAAGTGGCAAGTTTCCGGAATTTGATGGTTTACTCTATGAATTGTACTTGAGTCTGTCGCACATCTTTGTTCCGATTTTGACTGCCGTGTTCAACAACTGGTTCCGGCCGGATCTCCAGCGCGTGATCATACTGTTAAAAAAGGACAAGGGTGTTGGGCGGGATTGAGATAATTACAGACCATAACTCTACTAAACTCAGCGTTTAAGATTATGGCCAAGATCCTATCGGAGCGTTTGTGGGTAACTGTGGCGAGCCTGGTTCGCGTGAACGGGGCTAGCTATGATTTTTTTTTAAGCACCCTAAGTCACAACGGGACGGTTTCCTGTGGTGCCCTTCTCTGGTTAAGATAGACTCTTCTTGTGTAACTAGTTTATGTAAGTGTCGTTCCCGGCCTGTGGCCGGTTTCTTCCTACGATCCAACTCGAGATTTCCAACTTTCCCAGTTTGTTTTGACCTGCGCTTTTCATCTCGACTGAGTCAGTTTTTTTTTAATTTTCTAATTCTTTTATCCTTCCCCCTACCTTAGAGAGAGAGAGATTCCAGACTTTGTCGGAATTCAGAATACAGTGGCAACTCTTATTTTTGAGGTGTGGACTTGTCTTACTAATATCATTCATTTTTCAGTTTCTTTTCGGGGTCATTACCCACTCATCATTTCATGACATTGATATAATTTTATATATACTTTTGTACATATTGAAATTTTACATCATGGGTTTTTTGTTTCTGTTTTTCTTTTCTTTTTTTTTTTGCGGGGTGTGTTGGTAGCTACCTTGTGTGGTGAGGCATTTTTGTGTATGTAGGAGCGAATAGTGACGGATAGATTTTTAAGTTGAATGAGTAAATTGTATAGAATAAATGGATTGTGAATCTGATTAGCTAGGTATAGGATATTTAGTATCGACTAACCTTGATTTATCTCGCTGCTTTGTTTCGGCCTTGTGCCACACTTACTGTATTCAATCTGTAATAAATTGTCAAACATTGTTTTTATTTTCTTTTTCTTTTTCTTTTCTCAAATCGCACTTTTCCCATAACTGTTAAAATATTAGAAGATTTTCGTCAATCATTTTATTTAATATTACTATTATTATTACTATCATTATTATTATTACGATTATTATTAGTATTATTATTGTTATTACTATTACTATACTTATTATTACTATTTTTATTATTATTATTACTATTGTTATTATTACGATTATTATTATTACTATTATTATTACGATTATTATTACTATTGTTATTATTACGATTATCATTATTACTATTATTATTACAATTATTATTACTATTGTTATTATTACGATTATTATTATTACTATTATGATTAAGATTATTATTACTATTGTTATTATTACGATTATTATTACTACTTTTATGGTTACGATTATTATTACTAATTTTATCATTACGACTATTATTATTGTTATTATTACGATTATTATTACTATTATTATTAAGATTATTATTACGATTATTATTATTACTATTATTATTACGATTACTATTACTATTGTTATTATTACGATTGCTATTACTATTGTTATTATTACGATTATTATTACTATTATTATTAAGATTATTATTACAATTATTATTATTACTATTATTATTACGATTACTATTACTATTGTTATTATTACGATTGCTATTACTATTGTTATTATTACGATTATTATTATTACTATTATTATTATTATTATTACGATTATTATTATTATTATTACGATTATTATTATTACTATTATTATTATTATTATTATTACTATTATTATTATTACTATTGTTATATCATTGGGAAGAGATGTAGGAGTATTTTAAGTGATATGAAAGAGAACACTTGAATTAGCAAACTTGAATTTAAATTCCGTTGCGTCCAGTATCTTGGTTAAGGAATCAACACCTCTCTTCTCCACCCGTAAAAATCTAATAAAAATCTAGAGTAAATTCGACCCTCTAGCTTTGGGTGGCAATCAGTCAAATAGGAAAGTCACTAAATTCCGAACCGTGGAGACTGCAACAGGAAATCTCTCCAAGAATCCATGGCAATTCATAAACAATAAAGAAAAGGGATCTTTGAAGAAGCATTATCGCCTACGTCCTGGACGGACATAACATTAAGAAAATTAATATACTGAGTTGAGGAGGGGGGGATAGGAAAATAATATTGAGCTCTTGATCTTCAGAACGCGTGAGGACTTCAGGATTTTAGAGTTTTGTCATCCACACAATCTGCCCCATCTGATACCAATGAAGTGTTTCATCATTCTTCACATTTTAAGTCCCAGACTTGAAATCACTTGTTTAGGATACAGAGATACAGACAACGAAAGTGTCGCATTCTACTGATATATCTTATTACTTGCGTGGTTCTTTTCTTGTTCTTCTCCACCTCTCTGCTCCTCCCTTCTCCCCCACCCATTCTTTCTTATCTTTTTCCCTGGCACATGTTCACATTCTTCTGTTGTTTCCCGAATTTTCCTTGCTCTATTTCTTTCTTTTGTACCACTCACACCAACATGTATATACACATTGTATATTCTCGACAGCAATCATTATTTTATGCATGTTTCATTAAATATGACCAACAAGGAATAACATAAGTATTTTTTATTTAATTGCTTGTTTAATTTGTTGGCTTCTTTTATTACGGAGTAAAGACGCTTACTACTTTCATGTTCCTTGACGCATAGCATCATCCAGTCTTCTGTAGTTTCCAAGTATCTTTGGAGGCCAATTGTTGTAGTTTTGTAGGACAGTGCTAGTTGAACTAATCCTCTGCCTCCTTCGGAGCTGGGCACATACAGACGATCAACATCAGCTTTGGGATGATGCATGCGTTAGCAAGTGAGAAGCTTTCTCGTTTTGGCGTCCATTCGCTTAATTTCAGCTATGGTCCAATTAAGGACATTAAAGCTGTATTGCACCACAGGGACAGCCAATGTGTTTATGGCTGATATTCTGTTTTTTGAGTTTAGCTCAGTATTTAGTACCAGACGTACACGCCTGTAGTACTCTTTTCTTATTTTTTTCTTTCATTTGGGCGTGTTGTATGCCATCTCCTTCGCTAATTCCTATGTACTTATTATTATTATTATTATTATTATTATTATTATTATTATTATTATTATTATTATTATTCACCTCTGCCTTTTCCTTCTTCTTTATCCTCATCTTCTTCATTTTCTACTTCTCTATCCTATACATCATCATCATCTTCTTCACATTATTATTATTATTATTATTATTATTATTATTATTATTCACCTCTGCCTTTTCCTTCTTCTTTATCCTCATCTTCTCATTTTCTACTTCTCCATCCTATTCACCATCATCTTTTTCTTCCCTTTATTATTATTATTATTATTATTATTATTATTATTATTATTATTATTATTATTATTATTCACCTCTGCCTTTTCCTTCTTCTTTATCCTCATCTTCTCATTTTCTACTTCTCCATCCTATTCACCATCATCTTTTTCTTCCCTTTATTATTATTATTATTATTATTATTATTATTATTATTATTATTATTATTATTCACCTCTGCCTTTTCCTTCTTCTTTATCCTCATCTTCTCATTTTCTACTTCTCCATCCTATTCACCATCATCTTTTTCTTCCCATTATTATTATTATTATTCCTTTGATTTCTGGTGTGTACGCATTTCGTTCCGGGTCCCGCCCAGAGACCTAATGTTAGAAATTGCATCATGTGTGTATTGTGTAGCCCTATAAAATTGTAACAGGTCCTTTCTCCGTAACCGAGTCGGGGTGGTGTTCATACCAATTTCTTTCAGTTTCCTTCCCGTAGTAGTTGCAGATTTTCCAGCGCAGATATTGGCCAACTCTGTCATGCCGGGTTTTATATTCATTGGGTGCCAATACCGTGCAACTTGATACAAGATGATCAATTGTTTGTGGGTTATTATCATTATCATTATTATTATTAGTAGTAGTAGTAGTAGTAGTCTATAGATTATCTTTAAATGTTGTATCCATGATTATGGGACAATCATTCAAATTTTTATTTATTACTACGTGACAATAACGCATGCTTTGGTTTTCTTAGGTGTGTCTCACATTTACTTTTAAAAGATTCACAATCCTAAGAAATCTACAAAAAAACTACCAGGATTTATTATCGGCCGACGTAACCTAAAAAGTCTAAAATATGTGGATGTCACTTGTCTTGGTGGCAGGCTCATAAGGCGAACTGAAAGAACTCTTAAATAAGCTGTCAAAAGAAACCAGAAAAAAAGACTATTTACTGTAAGAAGACTGGATGCATGGTTGTCAGCAAGAAAGACAGCCCAGGGCGTAAGATACGTATTTGGGTTGTCAAAATCAAGCAGATACAGAAATTTAACTTTGTTAAGATTAACATGACTGACAACAGAAAACAAGACACAGAAATCCGAAGACGCATGTGTATAGAGAAAGTGCTCGTCTAGAAACTAAGTAGCAACTAGTTTATTCCCTTTTGGTACAGGGAAACACAATGTAGAATAGAAACTAGGGAAGAGAATGTTTAGCCATGAATGACTATTTTCAGCAAAGGCTGCTGCTGCTACTGATACTCCTCTTGATGTAGGAGTATTTTTATGTCTTCTGTGGGACAGATGAGTCTAAACTTGTAGGGAAATATTCTCCCTCACAACATGTAGTAAGAATAACAAAAGAGTTTTGAACTGCTCATGTAATATCTAATAGTCTATATGGCAGTGAATGATAGACAATATGTTCACAGAGGAAAAAGAAAATTGTTCTACCAACGAATGGACTGAACATGTTAGCAACAAGGAAGGTTAAAGAAAAATAGATTCTCAAAAGACATTCTGGGACACATAAGGAAAGTAGGCCTAGAGAATTTAACACTGAAAGGACAAATTAAAGGCAAGGGGGTCAAGAGAAACAGTGAGTAACCTAATTAACGAGTTTGTGTGGATGTAAGACAGAACGAGGACAAACATGTGATGGTAAAGAGTAAAAAAAATGCGAAGCTGTGGAGTCTTGATTACCCACAAGATGAAAGTAGACAGTAGATAAAAAAGAAGAGTGAGAAAATGCTATTCTTTCGATAAGATATACGAGTTAAGTACCAGCAAATTTGGAACCACTGAAATTGGCTACGTAAATGAACAACTATTTCAGGAATAATTATTTCACCCCCAAGTAAGGCGATAAAGCCACTAAGACACAAGGAGTTACTCAGTACGAAAGAATCTGAAAAAATTATAATTAAGAAAAGTGGACAATAAAAGAACAGTTTCAAGAAGACAGAACATGACGGTTGTTATTGAATTTAAATTTTTGAAGATCAAAGTTGACAAGTCGGAAGAGAGTTCCACGAGCGAGAAGTGCGGGAGAAGAAACTGTTAACATAGAACTTACATCTAGCCAATTCAACCCCAAAATTTCTCTCTTCCTCTTTCTTCCTCTGTTTCTCGTATTTTTCTCGTTTTTTTTTTTTTCTCTTTTTCCTTTTTTTCTCTCTTCCTTTTTTCTTTTTATCTCTTTTTTTCTCTTTTTCTTCTTTGTTTCTTTTCCTTTGTTAATGAATTCTAATAGGAGTAGGTAGATTTGCTTATCGTCCGGTTCACACACCTCGGTCTTTTGAACAGAAATAGAGGTATATCCCTTGTTTTCGGTTCCTTCTAAATTTTACTTATTCTCTTTAATTCCCAGTACACCAACCCTGGCGCCTTAGTGGCATTATCGCCTTGAATTGATAAAAGAAAATGTCAGCTGCCAATCGTGAATTGATAAAAGAAAATGTCAGCTGCCAATCTAGTACTGCGTTTAAATCTGGCAATCTAGTACTGCGTTTAAATTCGTAAAGTCTAGATACCAAAGAGGAAAGCTCATCAGAACAGTTACCGTGAAAATATATATTGGCATTCTGAATTCTATTTTTGAGAGGGACATCAGCTTTGTCTGAAAAGAATATTACGCGATGGTTTCGGCAAACTATTGTAAGAAATGCCTTTGGGATTGTCAGCTGCGATACACGCTTGAGAAATATCAGATTACTCGATTCAACATATCGTGTTAAGAACAACGAAGAAATGGAATTCGTCTGGAAATCAATTGTGACATTATCTCATCCCAAAATTTCAAACAAAATCTTTGGAATCATAGCTTTATGAGTTTCATGGCTACAAGTTTTCAACAAATATGCAACTAGGAGGAAAACTTTCACCAAATGACTTCCATAAGTCGTATTTGTTCGAAATGTTTCCCGTTTTTTTTCTCTCATAATTAATGTTAGTATCAGACGTTCTTCTCATGGAAATATCACCTCTAGTTTGCGAGATTTGTAAAGGACAGTTTAAAAAGAATGCAGATAAGAAAAATAAAGATAACGAAAGAAAACATGTTTTTAAAAGTTAAGAAAGAATTATTCAGTGGAGGAAAAGAGGACAATATAATAAAGAACTTGAAGAGAAATGAAGAAAAAAAAAGGAAAAAAAAAGAAATAAAGAAAGAGAAGAAAGAATAATACCAAGCCAGCAAGAAAGAAAAATACAAAGAAAGAAAGAATGAAAGAAAGACAGAAAGAAAGATTCATAGCAAGTAATAAATAAATAAATAAAGAAAGAAAGAAAGAAAGAAAGAAAGAGAGAAGGAGAAGAAAGAATCATAGCAAGCCAACAAGAAAGAAAGAAAGAAAGAAACAAACAAACAAACAAACAAAAAAGCAAGCAGGAAATCAAGCAAGCAAAAAAACAAACAAACAAAAAGAAGAAATGAAGGAAGGAAGGAAGGAAGGAAAGAAAGAAAGCAGCGAGCAAGAAAGGAACTGGCCAACAAGAAAGGAACAAACAAGTCACGCAAGAAAAGAAAAACAACTAAATAAAGAAGCAAGCAAGAAACAAAGCAATCAAACACACAAGAAACAAATAAAAAAACAAAAAAATAAAAAAACAAACAAATAAAAAGAAACAAAGAAGGAACCAAAGGAGCAAATAAAGCAAGTAAGCAAGAAAGAAAGAACGAAAGAAAGAAAGAATGAAAGAAAGAAAGAATGAATGAATGAATGAAAGAAAGAAAGAAAGAAAGAAAGAAAGAAAGAAAGAAAGAAAGAAAGAAACTGGAAATAAATAAAGCAAGCAAGAACGAAAGACGGGTGAGAACAAGATAAAAGTGAAAGAAATATTTTTTTTTTAAATAAGTGTGCCTGACTTTAAAGATGGCCGTTGATACTATTCCGTTATTTGTCAGTAAAAACGAGATTAGCTTTCGCCTGCGTTAACTGTTTATTCCAAAAGATTGGTCTTGTGGTGACAACTTACCAACAGGTCACCTAACCCAGGATATCTTATCATAGCAAAAACACTATTTACCGTTCGTATTTGTATAATTAGAAAATATATCTACTAGAGGGAAGTGGAATAGAAAACAGTTAGGCATTAACCCCCCCCACACACACACACACACACACACAAACACACACACACACACACACATACATCTTCGTGCTACCGCTGAGAGACCGTAAAATGAGAGAGGTAAGAAAATGTAAAACAAACTGGTCATTTTTTTTCTTACAAATATCTCCGTCTATTTTTTTTCTTTTATGTATATTAGCCTTTACAGAAATCATATTGCCACTAATAACAAAGTTATTAATTTATGGGCCATTTCCCTTCGAGACGTGGACGATCACAGCTCTCCACGATTTCCCATCCTTTGTATCTCTAAGCTTGTCCACTATTCTGCTAATAATTTACGCAAGATTGTTAGGTTAGTTATTTGCTGTTTTTCTCGGTCAATACGTCTTGTGAGTGTCAAACTTTCGAAGGACTTATTCTTTATTATGTGTCGCAGAAATTTCTATTCCTATTCAAAAATGTCTGGTGTTTGTCATTGAAGATAGATTGTGACAACAAGTCTCCTAAAATCTTCAACAATATGCTCACTATTCTCATTGATTTTAATAGCACAGTTGTTTTGCAAAATCTCAAATCTCCATGAAATTACCAGCACATCCTTACCCGCATAATCTTCCTTTCCTGCCATTTTATCTTTCATTCAAATCACACACCTCATTCGGTATTACAATTTTGACTGTAGCTCTCTACCTTGAATGGCTTTCGAGCCCTATATTGGGTTAAATTTAGTATTTAAAATGTCACCTCTCGTCTTTATGACGTGATTCAAAGTTTCCGTTTAAGTTCAGATTCTTTCTGTGCGAATTTCTTCATTTACATGAGGACGGTTATCCTCATACTTGTTGCTATGATCAAAAGTTTTTCAGTTCTATAGAAGGGTGTAGATATATTAAAAATTTTCACTTTCTTTCAATTTTAGTTTGTGCTTAGTTAAAACGCACTCGATATAAAAGACACATACCGTAGAGCGATTTTCCAAGCGTAGCTCAGGTGTGACACAAGGCCGATAGCATGGGGTACCCAATGAGGATCGAACTTACTATTCAGTCGTAATTGTTCTAGCAAGACAAGCTTGCTAACCATTACACCACCGCGAGATGCCCTAAACAAATCCGTACATACTAGAGAATAGTGCGGTTTTTATTAACAGTTTTCACGCGAAATATAGGAGAGCGTATTATACACGGGTAATTTTTTTTTGAAGAGGTTAAAAATCATGCATTTTCGGTGACCAGTTGCACTATACACAAGTAATTTTCTTTCATGAGGGGTTAAAATTCATGCCCCCCTAAAATGTCACGAGTCGCACTATACATGAAGTTGACTTATACACAAGTATATACGGTAATTCTTAGATGTAGACCTTTTTAGTTAAGTTATAATAGCTTTCTTTTTTTTTAATTTAAATATTTTTAGTGCGAATGGCTTTTAAAGTTAAAGGTGACCCTCTCTCCCCACAAAATACCAAGGTTTGCACTATACATGAAGTCGGCTTATATACAAGTATATACGGTAATTCTTGGAAGTAGATATTTTTAGTTATTAAGTTATAAATGTTTTAATTTTTTTAATTTAACTATTTTTTAGTGAGATTACTGTATATACGCACATATCATGAGACCTTTGAAGACCTCATTTTGAAGCTAATTTGACTACAGTAAATTTATATATAGTTTGGTCAATGGAATAGCCAGAGCTGGCAGTACATACACTAATTTTATATCATGTGTATGATGCGACCTCCTTAAAATTAGCTTCTAAATTAGGTCTTCAAAAGTCACATGATATACGAGTATATACGGTAGCTTTTAAAGTTAAAGCTGACCAACCACTACCAAAAAATGTCAAGGTACACACTATACACGAAGTTATTTTATACACAAGTATATACAGTAATTCTTGGAACTAGACCTTTATAGTTATTAAATTATAAAAGCTTTTTTTTTTTTTTAATTTAATTATTTTTAGTGTGAGTAGCTTTTAAAGTTAAATGTGACCCCCACAAATGTCAGGGGTCGGGGTCGCACTATACCTGAAGTCGGCCTATATATACGGTAACTTTTATTTTAACCGTTAATAAGCCTGATGAACATTACGGCAATGCCGCTAGAATATAAATTGCTATGAATAATAGTTTGCCGCCTGCCCATTAAGATCTTAAGTGTTTTTGAAAAAAAAAAACCTTAAGGCTGTTCTAGTTGTATGCATAAATACAACACTTCTTAGGGTGTGGTTCCGAAATTGAGGGCCCCTATATTTCTATTAAGAATACTTCTTAAAGTATCTTAGATATGACTCGTCGATATGGGCTCGACTCAAACAAGCTCATTAAGTTTATTATATTCAAATAAACAGAAATTTAAACTCAAAGTATCGAACCTGAACATATGCACACACTCGCAGTGGGTCGTAACAAAAGTTCGTCGCCTTTTTAAATGGATTTCAAAAACAATATTTAAATATTTGTGCATAGATTTATTCAATCATATATGTGACATTTTGTTCCATTATCTTTTGACATCTTTGAGGTAGCTTCATTATCTCATACTCCTAGAACCTGGCTTCTTTATGGGCGATGGAATGGTCTAAATGGTTTTTGAAAGTTTCCCAAAAATTAAACTACACCCCATTAAGAGAATTTCGTAGGAATCGAAATAAGTAATCGTCCCAATATGTAAGATGTAGCAGGACATCCCAGCCTAAATGTTCCAATTTCTGTCGGGTTTTTAAAGAGACGGGAGGGTCTGGCATTGTTTTGATGGAAAACGATACTCATCGGTCGGCCAATTCCGGACGCTTCTGAGGATACAATGGACCGAACATGTGGGCAACAACGGTGTTTTAAAGAAAATGGAGACAATAAGGAAACTTATGATTAACATCAGGAAGAGACAATTGAAATTTCTGGAGTATATATGGAGGAAGGAGAGTTTGCAAAATTTGATACTCACAGGAAAGATTGAAGGCAAAAGGGACAGAAGAAAACAGCGCATAACACACTTGATGAGGTTAAGTAAATGGATGGCGGTTCAGGAGTGACAACAAAAATATAAAAGTTATTAAGAGCTACAAATGACAGGAAGTTGTGGAGAGCTGTGATCACTAAGTCCTAGGGGAACACGGCACATAAAAAGATGTTATCTGAATTTAACGTCTGATTTTGCGGAAGGCGCTCGTAATGCGCACGGTTCATCCAATCCCACTAAGCCGGTTTTTTTTTTTCGTTTAACCAATACCTTTTTATTACTTCACATTGTTGTAAATAATCTACGTTTCATTGCCTGTGGTCGATCTTTTCAAAACTGTATGTTTGTTTATTTTTCTTTTTTTCTTTTTTTACACTAGAGTACCGGAGATGAAAATGCGGTCCATTAATATTTTTTCGGTTAGATCGTGAGGCACCCATACATCGTAGTGATCCACGTACACAAGTATATTCAAATGCCTTACATTACTAATATGAGGATTATCTCTGCGATATCACTTGTCGTGTGACCTGAATTCTTTCTAAATGGCGTTTCGATTAAGTTAGCATCAGCGATTTCGGATCTACTGGAAAGTTTTCAGTTTTCCAGATCAAAATTCCCTCTCCGGAACCTAGCTAACAACTTACGTAGAGTACTCTCAGCTACAGATAATTTGGTCGTTTCTACAGTGCACAATCTACATACAAATCATTTAGACACCGCGTCAAAATCTGTACATATGGCATGACTTTCAGTAACGTAAAAAATGAAATCACGTATCCCAACGCCACCCTTGAAAAACGCTACAAACTCCATATATATATATATATATATATATATATATATATATATATATAGTTTTAATGTGTGCTATATTTATGGGATAAAGTGCTCAGTATCAGAGATAGAGCGTATGTAAATATAAAAGTGAACATTGAAGTCAACACTCAGAGGTGACAGGCTGTTTCATGCTAGACGCAATCCTCAGGCCTGACGATTGCGTCTAGCATGAAACAGTCTGTCGCTCCTGAGTGTTGACTTCAATGTTCATATATATATATATATATATATATATATATATATATATAAACGTATTCTAACCCAAACAACCCAGGATAGAATATTTAAGTATGCAAGTACGAAAAACATGCCGAAAAACTTTTTGCCGTTAAAATAAAATAAAATAAAATAAAAAAAACAGACGACATGCGTTTAACGGATGTCAGAATTCGTTGAAAAATACACCCCTACTCTCCATAAACTTAACCTCTTTTTCGAACGTAACTCATATTTGATACAACAATAGTTAATAAAAATAAACACGCTACCGCCCGTCTGAATGATTGGATTTCTCTGTATCCTTGGAAACAGGAAATTATGAATTTATATGTGCGTTTAAAACTCAGTTAATTTAAAAATAAGTTATTCCAAAATTCGCTTGAAGATGAAACGGAACTAATGCTTATAATTTAATTATATAATTAAATTTGAAGTTTTTAGCTTCCATTTTGAAACATGGTTATTACTGTGTAGCGAAAAAACATATTTTAAATCAGTTAATTTCTAATATTTATTCCCTGTAAATTTACATTGAGCACTGTTTTGTAAAAATAAAAATAAAAAATATCAATAAGAACACCGGATTATATATCTTACTGTTCTTTGTTTCTTTATTTATATATATATATATATATATATATATATATATATAAACAAAAAATTTATACCACAAAATTTATATATGCTTTTAAAACTGATGTCCAACACTTCTTTGGAAAGATTCGTTGGAAGCCAGAAGGAGAACTTTCTTCGTTCTTTTTGTCTCAATAGTGAGCCGTATGTAAAAAATCTGTTTTTCTGGGAGCTTATTTACACCGATTTATTGCTTTTAGTAATAAATATATTTTAGTCGTGGCTCCTTATTTACCCTACCCCCGTGTTGACTTTTTTCAGTTTTGTCGTATTGATTATTTTTGTTTAGCATGAAACAGACTCTGCACGGCTCTGGGTGTTGATTTCAATGTCCTCTTTCATATATATATATATATATATATATATATATATATATATATAAGGTTGGTGCAAAAATAATGACGTAATAATGTCGTTTTTTGGCGTTAAAAAATACGTCAAAAAACGACATTATTACGTCATTATTTTTGCACCAACCTAATATATATATGATAAATGTAGTTTTAAGGCATGCTATATTAATGATGGCTTGAAGATTGCGCTTAAGCATGAAATAGAACCGACAACTGTTGACATCATATGTGTGCCTGTATGTGTGTGTGCCTTCGCGTGTTTGCATGTGTATATATATATATATATATATATATATATATATATATATATATATAGTGTATTTGTGTGTAACGACTTTCTACGTAATTAGATGAATCTACTACATAGAGATGGGAGAAATGCTTGTGTCTGCTGGCGTAATTGAGATAAAATTTGAGTTGACAAAAACGCCTTAATGCCTTTATATTATTTTTAGCCCCATGATTATTTTAGTTCCCAGAAAAATGGAAAGCAATTTTGGAATTACATCGTAGTTGGGAACTATCGAAAAAATATGGCCGTCATGAAAAACATTATCCTTCAACCATTTTAGCACTTACTTCCACGCGCGACGCCTGAGGTGTCCCCAAAAGCGGAAGTGCCGAGAAGACTTAAGCGATTTTTGTACCACGTTTCTGAAACCCCGCATTAAACGGCGACAATCTGTTGCGACGTTGACGAGTGGATAAATACGCATACGCAATTAAGTTTACCTTCAGGTAATGCACTGACTCATTCACATTGTAACTCGTACAAACACTCTTTTTAAAGTGTGCTTTTTCATAGACCCTACTAAATGTGGCCTATCAAACGAGCTAATATGAGTTCACACTCATATATACATACAGTATGTATAGAGACAATAACATGCGCACACATGCATACACATACGCATGCGCGCACATGCGCATTTGCAGTCACTTATTCACTGGCATTTCTAGACTCGGTGACTAATAAAAATTTTGAAAACGCACGCATTTGTCACACGTACCAGAAATTACACACATTTATTAATGTCATACACTTTTCCTCTCCTTAAAACTATAGTACTAGTTTCAGCCAGTAAGTTTCTATAAATTAAGGACTGTCTATATCTCTGAGGTAATATGATTATTTCATTATTTACATTATTCGGACAGTTATTCTCATCTTCATTGCCGTATTCACAACATTTCGGCCGTTGTACGCTTCGGCCTTCTTCAGCTGATTGGAATTTCGAACCGAACCCTTTATTTTGACCATCGGGGGTAGGTTTTTCTAGTTCCACGTGCCATGCCTCTTCCATATGTCTCAGTTATTTCCCTTTAGCTCAACTCTCTTCAAGGACACCTGGCCCAGTGGATAAAGACATTGGTTAGATTCAGTGATTAGACCCAAAGAGTTGTGAGTTCAATACCAGGTCACAGCAGCGGTGAACCGAACTTGGAGA
The DNA here is from genome assembly GCA_963932145.1 of Acanthosepion lycidas. Lineage (NCBI taxonomy): Eukaryota > Metazoa > Mollusca > Cephalopoda > Sepiida > Sepiidae > Acanthosepion > Acanthosepion lycidas. The sequence goes on along the minus strand of OZ010600.1, from coordinate 62,708,420 downwards.
GTTGAGTTAAAGGGAAATAACCGAGACATCCGGAAGAGGCATGGCATGTGGAACCAGAACAATCTACCCCATAATGTAAATAAATTAAGGACTGCTGTCCTGAGTCAACCGTATTTTATGTGCAAAATTTTTTGCCTGATTAGAAAATTGAAAACTGAATTTTTGCAGTGATTTGATATAATTGTGTATGTATATATATTTCACTTGGGACACTAGTCCTTGAAAGTTATCGATTGAATCTCAAACTGCCGTTTCAAATTACATAAATATATTGTCGGTTTCAAACCCTGTGAATAAATATTTATTGTTTATAGTCTATGCAAATGTGGCACATGACAGAAAACGAAGATGAGGATGGCTGGTCATCACTGGTTTAAATTTAACTTAACTGGTCATATTCACTGATCTAAATATACTTTTAATTTCTCTTTCACCTCAATACCGCATTTATACAGAAAACATATCTCCATACTACGATCACTAAGGCATAGCGTGTTATCCATGTGATCCTAAACTAATTCCCCGTATGTAGAGTGGAGTGATAAAAAATATAAGTGATTTTTACTTACATTATAATAAAAATAACCCCATGACAAAATGAAAAAATATACAAAGAAAATGTTAGTATGGGACTCACTCCACGGCTAAATGTGATAGAAAACCTCTGTGAATGTTTATTTAAATGTATTATTACATTTGGAGACACAAGACCAAAGGAGAAGTGAGGGAAAAGCTGGTCTCACTGTCTATCCTACAACTAGCTAATCTAATTCATAACCCATTCACTCAATCGCCACAATAATATCATCCCTCTACACCCTATCCAACATTTACCAAAATACCGCATATTCTCAGTGAATCTACTAAAAAATGATATAATTTTTTTTTAAATGTACAATTCTGTTCTTATAATTTTTCTAATTCTATTCTTTTTATTTTTATTTATTTTTTTATTTTTTTTTTATTTTTTTTTTTTTTGCAAAAATAGATAAATATGTTAAACCTCAGTAAATGTCTGCTAAGAACATTCCCCTCCCTAAATTTATAGACATGTCTCACATATGCATGCTGGTATTTCTCTGCCGCCATATTTTGTGGGTTAGGAAAATATCTCAGAATATCATATATATATATATATATATTGATGTGGGTGCCAAAGTTGGGCCACAGAAGTAAAACACGGAACACGGATTAGAAGTAAGAAAGATATATTAACAACAGGTTACAGAGATAGTGTAAGCAGAGCTTACTATAAGTTAGTGTCCAACACAGGTAGTCGTACGAGACTCTCTGTCACTCTCCCCAGAGTGCTATGTCGCCTACTTAATATAGGCCTGGAAGAGTCTATTGCGTAGGTAGTTTCCGGTCTCACAATACCCCACTTCCAAAGAGTTTTCTTTTTGAAAAGAAGAGAAAAAATAAAACTGTTAATACTTTTTCCTCTTGGGATTTATTGTTTCTCAGCTGGAAGTAGAGATTTTGATGCGTGAGCCACAGCTTTTCGCGAACCGTCTGGCAGTTTATGCAATATGCAAGCGCCTATGCCGTACGAGCTTGCATCACTTGCGACTATGATGTCGTGACTAGGGTCGAAATGTGTGAGGGAGAGGTCTGAAGTAAGAGTTTTCTTGATCTTCTCGAATGCGTCTTGGCATTCCGGTGTCCATGACCATGGTTTGTCCTTTTTTAAAAGTTGGTTTAGAGGCCCTCTCAAATTTTGCATGTTCTTAATGAACCCTTGGTAAAAATTAACTAAGCCGAGGAAGCTTTGTAACGCTTGAACGTTATCTGGGGCCGGCCTGTTTCTGATCGCGTTGGCTCTTTCTGGAATCGGCCGACGACCATCTTTATTTATGATGTGTCCTATGTATTTAATCTCTGGTAAGAAAAAGTCACACTTTTTCTCCTTAACCTTAAATCCGTATTCTTGTATCTTTTCGAATACGTTTATTATATGGTTCCGGTGCTCTGCCGTAGTTTTACTAGTAACTACTATATCATCCAAAAAGGCTGTTGCGTAGTCAAGATCGCCCAGCATGGCATCCATGACCTGCTGGAAAATTGCAGGCGCAACCTTTACTCCAAAAGCCAGCCTGTTGTATTTGTACAACCATCTATGGGTGTTTATGCAGAGCAATTTGGAACTTTGTTCTTCCAACTCTATCTGAAGGTATGCCTCCGAGAGGTCGATTTTAGAAAAAATGTTTCTACCATTGAGTTTATTGAAAATTTCTTCAGGGCTTGGGAGAGGATAGTGGTGATCTTGCAAGGCATCGTTTAACCCTGTGCAAAAATCTGCGCATACTCGTATTTGATTGGACTTCTTTTTTACGTAGACCGTTTTTGACAGAATACCTGCTTGTTCGAGTCTATCTAACTCTTTATTGATTTGCTCTAAAGCAGCGAAAGGGACATTCCATTTCTTTTTGAATACCGGTTGTGCACCGTCCTTCACCTTGGACTTAGCTTTCATTTTAGTACATTTCCCAAGGCCGCCAGAAAAAAACCTGGGGAAATTGTTGTTTGAGTTCCTTTTTTAGATTTACCAAATTGGACGTTGTACTTTGTATCTTGCGGCAAAATGTACTCATTGGGCAATCCCAAAGATTGAATTTTTCTATCCAATCAGTTCCAAATAAGTTGTCTGAATTTTTTAATACGTAGGCTTTGAGCTTTTTGGTAACTTCATTTAGTGTTACTGTAAGTATTACCTCGCCTAAAATGTTAATATTTTCGCCAGCTACGGATTTTGCTGTTTTATCCGTTTTTAATAAGGTCGGCTTGATCAATTTTCGCCAAGTACGCCAGTTAATAGTTGAAATATCAGAACCCGAGTCAAGCTGGAATTTAATGGACTTGTTGAAAATATCCATGGTTACATATTTTCTTAAATTCCTATCGAGAATATTGTCCGATTGAGCTTGCCTAATTTTATTTGGGGGGTTTTCTCGTTCTGTTGGCGTACCAGCACGAAGTTAAAGTATGCCCACTTTTATTGCAATTTTTGCAATATTTTTTGTTCTTAACTGGACAGAATTTCATCCAATGCCATTTACCACAATAGTAACATGGTCCGGGCGGTTTCTTTAACTTATTTGGGTTTTGGTTACTGCGGAATTTAGGACATGAGATTTGCCTTTTGTCTTTTTGAGGGGAATAGGAGGTAGACTTGCTTCTGATTTTATTAATCTGAGTCACACCTGATTCATCGATAGTGTTTGAGTCACGCTTTACAGATATTACTCTTTGACAGTCCTCTGCCAGTTTTTGGAGAGTCAATCCTTGTTCGTTCTCAAGCTTAGTCAGTACCCGTCGTCTGACTTCGGCGTCTTCTGCAGATACTAGACCTTGTGCGAAAATTAAGCACTTGAAATCATCGGCAATCAGTTCGGCTAGTTTAAAATCATTACATAGCTTGTTCACCGATGCTGCAAACGTTAGAAAATCTTGCTGGTTGTCTTTGACTGTGTTCAGGCATTTCCAACGTTTGTGGAACAAGGTTGCGTTAGGCCCGAATAATTCCGATAGAAGCTTAATCGTCTCTGAAAAATCCAAGTCAGTCGTTTTCTTGGGTAGTATGAAGTCTACGAACCTACTATATTCTGTAGTTCCCAGTTTTCTCAATAGAAGACGTACCTTTTTTTTACTGGGCCATTGTTCACAGTCTAAGTTGAAAATATCTTCGTAGCGCCTGTAAAAAAGCCTGGAACGTTTTGTCTTCCTCTGGTACGTATTCTGTTGTGGATTCCGCGTGAAAAAAAATGTATTTACACAAAATACAAAAGGTAATGCTGTTAGTAAAATCCAGGAACGCCGGTTAGTATTAATCAAAGATCGCTAGATACAGTCTGGAAGTAACCTTCCTTAGAGTCTGGCGTACTTGTAACTGACTTCTAACGTCAACTCAATCACAGTGTCTATGTACTTTCCACTCTGTTCCTCCACCTGTTCCTCTGCTCTCATCTCTGACTGACTGTGGCTATTTTATGGCAGCAGGACGAGTCCATTTATATCAGAAAAGGGTGGACCCTATAACATATTCAAAGGTTTCCATTGAATTGTAGATTATACTCTGGGAGAATATTGTATCTTTTCCAGAGTTTGAGCCTTTTAATGCATTTACGAGTAATTCTTTAAGTTGTTTCTGTTGTAGTTCAGCATTCTGAAGCGTAATTTTTTGGAATTCCATTTGCTGTTTATGGAAATCCAAAAATAGTTGTTGTCTTTCTTCTGATTTTTGTTGCTGGTCCAAATTTTTTTTTAACATTTGGGCAACTAGTTTTTGCAAATCTTCCATATTTAAAAATGACAGCGCTTTTTTGTTGCTTTGAAACACGTGTACTAAGAGGAGGTACACAAAAAAAATCTTGATAGATTTTTGTTCCTTTTTTTTTTCTTTTACAGAAAAAAAATATGGACAGACAATAGTTAAACTAAACTAATTATGTGTGTTTAGATTTTTTTCCCCGTGGTTCCGTTAAATTTAACGTAATTGAATAATTTTTCACCACACTTATGTATTTTTTTTTTTAGAAAGGTACAAAAAGAAGAAAACTCACTTCAGTGAATTTGAGGGGAGAATAATTTTATGCCCGAGTTCAACTCAGTTACATAAAAAAATTTTCGATAGTTTTTTCCGAAAACTTGAGTACCATGGTAGTACTTGATCTTGTGTTAGTTTTTTTTACGAACAACTGTTATTTTTTTCTGTGTGTGTCGGTGTGTAGAAATCGTTCTCATATTGGACAGACTTTAATATTCCGTAGATGTCGAATCGCTAGTTTGTCAATGGCGTTTGGTATTGGAATATATGTAGACGTTGGGTGTTTAGCTTTTAAATCGCTGATGTATTAATACCAGCTTAATTTCACGTTCAACACTGCTGTTGGAACGCTTGGAGTTTCTGTGTATTTTTCGAGTACTGTCGCTATTAATACGGTGAGAACGAAATTCTCGAATCTTCTCTGTCGCCACTGTTGTGGGACTGGCAAAGTATTGCGATCTTTCGACGTGAATGCGTTTCTAGAATTCTTCGTCGACCCAGATGTGGGAATGGTAAGGTATTTAGGTTTCGCCGTGAGTGCGTTTCTAGAATCCTCGTCGCAACTGATGTGGGTGCCAAAGTTGGCCACAGAAGTATAACACGGAACACGGATTAGAAGTAAGAAAGATATATTAACAACAGGTTACAGAGATAGTGTAAGCAGAGCTTACTATAAGTTAGTGGCCAACAATGGTAGTCGTACGAGACTCTCTGTCACTCTCTATCACTCTCCCCAGAGTGCTGTCGCCTACTTAATATAGGCCTGGAAGAGTCTATTGTGTAGGTAGTTTCCGGTCTCACAATATATATATATATATATATATATATATATATATATATATATATATATAGCATTGTACATATATCATGGTTGTATTATTAATACTTCTGTGAAAAAAAAATGTATTTTGGTGCATTTTCGAACCGAATGTTCTTATGGTGCTTGTGTCAATTGTTAGAACGGCTGGATTATGAATTGAACTAGCTAGAAGCAGGATAGTTACTAATTACCAACTTCTCTGTTTTGTATTTTGCTAAAAAAAAAATACGCTATATTTTTCTTCTTTCTTGTCTTCAAATCAGAACACTATAACTGTATCCTTTTGCGTGTGAACACAAGACTTACTTCTGTTAAATTTTTCCCTTATTAATGTCGCTTTTCCTTGATTTGACTTGCATATATGTTGTTTGCTTAATATTATTTTGGCTTGGTCTTTTCTTATTGTTTATTAGGAACTTTATCAATTTCGTTTGTTAGACATTTTGCCAATTACACTTTACCATGATCAATTATTGCACACACACACACGTACACACACACACACACACACACATATATATATATATATATATATATATATATATATATATATATAGCGTCCTGGGTATGACGATAAACTACGTCCAACAACAAGGCTTCAGATAATGTTTTCGGAAAAATAAAGTTGCCAGCTATGCGTTTTTGAAACAATAATGTTGCCAGCTATACGTTTTTTGGAAAAAATAAAGTTGCCATCTATGTGTTTTTGAAACGATAATGTTGCCAGCTATGTGTTTTTTGAAACAATAATGTTGCCAGCTATACGTTTTTTGGTAAAAATAATGTTGCCTGCTATGCGTTTTTGAAACAATAATGTTGCCAGCTATGCGTTTTTGAAACAATAGTGTTGCCAGCTATATGTTTTTGAAAAAATAATGTTGCCAGCTATGCGTTTTTGAAAGGATAATGTTGCCAGCTATATGTTTAATAGTACTGTATATTTGATATATGTATAGGTATATGTGTATGTATGCATGTATATATATATATATATGTATGTGTGTGTGTGTGTGTATTTATATATATATATATATATATATATATATATATATATATATATATATATATACCTTAATTTAACATTAAATGACCCATAGTGGTTGATATGCCATAAAACCCAACCAACCAACCAACCAAATATATATATATATATATATATATATATATTAAATTACATATAAATAGTTTTTACTTATATATACTGGTTAATTATTCATCAATCTATTACAATGAGACTTGAATGTCTAAATTAAATTTTCGAGCTAGCATATTTGCAAAATTGATAATAATCTATCTGACTATAGTCTTAAAAATCTTAATTAGTGTTATACGAGCAGACCTACGCAGCTTCGCTCCGGACAGGATTGTGCATAGACTAATGCATACTGTATATATGGTATTCTGGCTTAATATATTGATCTTATAAATATAATTGCCTATGTATTAAAGAATATTAAAAATAATTTGGCTTCAAAGACTTTGTCTAGTCTGTTACCTTGTATATGGATAATAAAATCCTTTCGTTCATGGGGATCTCCAAAGAATAGCCACCCCATTTCTTGCAGGAGCGTTGAAGTGGATGCTCTCCAGAGGGCCTCTTGTCAGGTCGAATGAGTATTCTGTCCATGTTCATAGATAATATTATTAAGTGTTGTTTTTTTTTTCGTTTTTTTTTTATTAATAATGAACATGGACACAATATCTTGACCGTGTTTTGAAAAATGAAAACATTTTATAAAACATACATGCAACAAGCTATTTCTTATTTAACAGTTAAAATATTTCATCCTTGAAAATGGCTAAATGTATAGCCGAAAGCGCTCGGATAAAAAGAACATTCGAACAGTTTTTATATAATTTATCATCTGAAAAGAAAAAAAATATTAGATCGCATGAGAAATTGTATAAAAAAAACTAAATAAAAGCACCTTGTCTTCATATTCAATGAAATGTGCATGAAAGAAGGATTGCTGCCTAAATACACAAATACATACATACATATATGTATATATATATATATATATATATATATATATATATATATATATAGTTTAACCCGGATATAAGAGACCCTGATATAAGAGAAACTCGGATATAAGAGATATTTTATCTAGTCCCAAATTAGAGCCATACTTACCCCAACAAAATAGACCAAACCCGGATATAAGAGACTTCTTCTCCGGTCCCGACAACTCTCTTATATCCAGGTTACACTATATATATATATATATATATATATATATATATATATATATATATTGGCGTTACTAGAGTTATCTTCCTTGAATTAGTGACACCAGATGACAGTGTTTTTATTCTGACAACGGCGAACTCTTTGAGTATGCTTACGAAGCCCGGGGTTGGGGACAGACCGAATGTGTGAAAGAGAATACAATAATAATTAAAATTATATTTAAAGATTCACTTGTGCAAACGTGCTAAGAACAGTAAGAATTTACAGATCGCGACATCTATCGGAGAGATAAAATTTAAAATTTTTATTATTGCATTATTCCAAAATTTTGACACATCAGCAGATAGCTATTAATGTCAACAACTGAGCACAAATAGTTATTAATTTAAAAACAATGAGCAATTGATGTATAATATTATCCATAACTATTAGGTTGGTGCAAAAATAATGACGTAATAATGTCGTTTTTTGACGTTAAAAAATACGTCAAAAAACGACATTATTACGTCATTATTTTTGCACCAACCTAATACATGTACAAGAATGTTGTTTATGATAAAATTTAAAAAATGATCATAAATATGTAAATTAATGCGTATATTGTCGAAAATTCTATTTTTCACAATATAGCTATTTGTGTTATCATATAAAGCTGATTAACTAAACAGTAACAATACTGAATAATTTTTTTTAAACATTAAAATATATTTAATCACATCTCCCTAATATCTGTTGCGATCTGCAAAACTATTTTATTAATTGTACGCTCAGGTGATTCCAATTACCTAAAGAAGGCCGAAACGTACAACAGCCGAAACGTTGTGAATATGGCAATGAAGATGAGGATAACAGTCCGAATAATGTAAGTAATAATATTATCCATAACTACATGTACAAGAATGTAGTTTTTCTTAAAGAAAATAACCATAAATATGTAAAAAAAATGTATATATTGTTGAAAATTCCTTTTTCCACAATATAGCTATCTTATAATGCTTATTACCTAAACAATAATAATACTGAATATTTTTTAAACATTAAAATATATTTAATCACATCTCCCTAATAGCTGTCACGATCTGTTAACAAAATATTGATTTTGTTTTACTAGTTTCCCATGGATCGATAAGTAAAGAAGAACACATGAAACGACATTAAGAATCAGTCCTACTAATAAAAGCGACAAAAGACTATTAAATCTATTTAAGGATGGTATATTTTGTTTTTTGATCATTATCAACTTAACAAATCTTTTCTAAGCCGCAATCACATATCACGTCATGTTCAAAATTATTTACGGAAAAATTCCGGCTCTATTTGATGAGTCAAGAGTAAATATTTTTAAAGTAATGTCGTCCTCATGCGTAACATCATATTCATAAAAAGATTTTTTTAAATAATAAGCTATTCCTAATAAGAAGCTTTCTTGCTATACGTTTGTTGTTATGATGTTTAAATCCTTTCACCTCCAAGCAAAGCAATAAAGACATTAAAACGCAAGAGGTTGCTGAGTGTTAGAGAATATGAAAGATTAACACTATTGAGGAGAGAGAGAACGATAAAAGAATATTAACTTGATAAAATATATCAACGGAAAGGCAAAACGTAGGGCCTAAAGTACAAGCCATAATTTTCTCATAATAAACCAATAAATATGCTGTATTATGTTAAATGAACGAGATCTGGTTCGACCAAAGACTCAGAAAGAGAAATCGGCGTCCCAGGTTCGAATTCCGGCTGAGTTCGCTACGTTCACTTTTTGCCCAAATATCCTTGAGAATGATATAATTGCATCTCTTCTCCTCTCGCCTATGGGTTAAATAGCAGGACTGACTGGACTCTCTTACTTCGAAATGACAACGCGTCTGGGAGAAGGAAAACACTGAATGCAGTATCCCTGCAAGTCTAATGGGTTATGGAACCCTTAAAGTTATATTATGTTCTGTATTTGTTTTATAAGTTTTCTAATATACCTATATCAAAGTATGAATGAATTTTTGTGTAAGCCTGAATTACTATTTCAGCGAACCGACTATTGCTCAAAGACACCTATGTGTTTGTGAACACGTCTGCTGCAGGAAGGCTTTGACCGAGTACTTCGTCGGTCGAACCAGATCTCTGTCGCTTCATGTTCCTACATCATCTGTAAATGTCCAACATTCATTACCATGTAGGCTATTAGAGATTATATAGCAGTTCAGCACTCTTTTCTTTGTTTGTAACAGTATTTTCCTCTGTATTAATACTTCGCTTCGCTTCTGGAAGGCATCTTAATTCGTTCTTTTGCGTCTTTGAATTTCTGTGCAACATTTTCCGCCGTCTGTCACTACACTACGCAGATAGTTCACTTTCAGTACCTACTTGATTTTTTTTACACTCGTGTGTTCATGAAGACGTATGCATCAGAGAGTGTGTATTTGTTTACATACAAGTAAGAAATATTTCCCACACACTCACGCCTTCCTTCCCACTGTTGGGTCTGTGTGTTGTCTATTGAGAGGTATTTATTTAAGTGATTCGTAAACAATATTTTTCTATAAGTAAGACTATCCGATAAATGTTTCTGCATTAAATATGTCGATTTATTTCAGGTTATTTTAATTATTATTTAAAATTTATTATTTCATATTTATTTCATGACCTTTTTTCATATTTATTAATTTATATTTCATATTAATTAAATTTTCATATTTACTATTTTATATTTAATTATTATATATTTCATATTTATTACTTCAAATTCAATTTATTACTTCTATTTCATATTAAATTATTTTATATTTCATATTTATTAATTCTTATTCTATTTTTAGTATTTCATATTTAATCATTTTATATTTCATATTTATTAATTCAAATTTCATATTTACTATTTCATATTTAATCATTTTATATTTCATATTTATTAATTCAAATTTCATATTTACTATTTCATATTTAATTATTTTAGATTTCATATTTATTAATTCAAATTTCATATTTATTTTTTCATATTTAATTATTTTAGATTTCATATTTATTAATCCTTATTCTATTTTTAGTATTTCATATTTAATTATTTTATATGACATATTTATTAATTCAAATTTCATATTTACTATTTTATATTTAATTATTTTATATTTCATATTTATTAATTCAAATTTCATATTTACTATTTGATATTTAATTATTTTATATTTCATATTTATTAATTCAAATTTCATATTTACTATTTTATATTTAATTATTTTATATTTCATATTTATTAATTCAAATTTCATATTTTATATTTCATATTTAATTATTTTATATTTCATATTTATTAATTCAAATTTCATATTTATTTTTTCATATTTAATTATTTTATATGCCATATTTATTAATTCCAATTTCATATTTACTATTTTATATTTAATTATTTTATATTTCATATTTAATTATTTTCTATTTCTTATTTATTAATTAAATTTCATATTTACTATTTCATATTCAATTATTTTATATTTCATATTTAATTTATATTTAATTTTTATTATTTCATATTTCATATCATTTATTGCATACTTCATATTACTTTCATATTTAATTATTTCATATTTATTTATTTTATTTTTAATATTTATTATTTATCATTTCCTATTTATTTCAATTCTTTATTTCATATTATTTTATTAATCAAATATTTCAATTTTATTGCACATTTCATCTTTACTATCTGATACTTCATATTTCTTATTTTATATTATTTTTACTATTTAAATATTCCATAATCATTTATTTCACATTTCATATTTATTTAAAATTTCTTATTTCGTTTTATTCTATTATTTAAATAATTCATATTTATTTCTTGTTTATTCTTTCATATTTCATATTTATTGTTTCATATTTATTTCTAATTTATTTCGCATTATTTTAATTATTTAAATATTTCATATTTATTTCAGTAACTGGTAGCTCTTATATTTGCATAAGTAAGAATATCGTATAAATGTTTCTCCGTATACATTACATGTGTTTTTCTCTCATTTGGTTTCCGCCATTTTACCTTTGGGCCTGAATGCTTATATACTTGGGTGCGTATGGTAGAGAGAAAGGGAGAGAAAAGCGGGATAAAGGAGTGAGAAAGAAAGGGAAAGGAGTGAGAAAGGAGATAGAAAGCAGGAAGAAGTTTGTGTGTGTCTGTTAGTGGGTGGGCACAAATTCTTTCTCTGTAGACCATAAGCTATAATTTTCAAACTGTTAAAGTACTCCACTTGACAAAAGAAGTAGTCTAAATCGTCCAACTTTGCTTTCAAAAGAGGAGCTTTATGACCAGTTATTGCGGTCCATTAGTATTTTGGAAGTAGGGCAATCCTCAAAAATATTTCTTTCAAAAAATACTTTCCAGAGCTTAAGCAACCACATACCGCTTATTTGGAGGATATATTTACTCAATTCACTTGTAGCCAATCAAGCTGGAGTATATAACTGATCTCTCGGAAGCGATTCTCAGTTTCGGGATTAATACAAATCAAGGTTTCAACTAAAATTTGTTTTGCACCAAGTTTTATTAAAAATATATTTTAGAATTAATCGGATTAACTTAAGCCAGAAAGCACTTACATGCGCAAAGGACTAAAAGCTACAATAATAATAATAATTCCTGTTGTGGTTGGAGTTTTGGGTGTGATAAAGAAAGGAACTCAAGAACAAAACAACAAAATCCTTGGAGCACCATCTCTCCAGAAAATCTCAAAAATAGTTCTAACAACACAATCCATATCATGCGAAGAACTTTGTCCATTTAATTTTTTTTCAGAATGTAGTCGATCATGGCTCTTCATAACTTCCTGTTTTTGTTGCTCTGGATTACATTGTCTCTTTTCTTTTTATTTTTTGTGAATTGCCATGAATTCTTGGAAAAGATAATGAATTGGTTTCCCATTGATTACTTAATAATTTGAAATTCAGAATCTTTCTTCTCTTAGATTGGTTGTCATCCAAGGTTAGAGAGCCTAGTCTATCCTGCTACTTTTTGCGGCTATTTTTCTATAGAACGTCGGTGATCGTGATCCTCCATTGATTATTATCTGAGACTTACCATGCATTTTTGCTAATGATTGTGGAGTGGTTTCTCATTGTCTTTTCCATAGTGTGGAATTCATAATCTTTCTTAGATTGGTTACCATTCAAGGTTAGAGAGCCTAGTTTACCTTTTACAGTTATATTTCTTCAGGATGTCAGTAATCACGGCACTCCATAGCTTTTCCTTTATTTTTCTTTGTTATTTGTGAATTGCCATGCAATCTTGGTAAAGATAATGTAATGTTTTCCAGTCGTCTTCTACACAGTTTAGAATTAGGAGTCTTTCTTCAATTGGACTTCTTACCATCCAAAATCAGGGATCCTAGTATACCCTGCTAACTTTTACGGTTATATTTCTTCAGGGTGTCGGTGATTACAAATCTCCATACATTTTTCTTTATTATCTGTGAATTGTCATGCATTCTTGTTAAAAATTGTGGAATGGTTTCTCGTCAAAAAACATCTCTGCAAAGGCTTTTGAAAAACAAAGACCTGGAGATTGAAATAGAAAAAAAAGTGTTACTTAAAACTAAAACTGTTCCTGTTGTGGTTGGAGCTTTGGGTGTGATAATGAAATGAACTCAGGAACAAAACAACAACATCCTTGGGGCACTATCTTTCCGGTAAATCTCAAAAATAATTCTAAGAAGCATAACCTATATCATGCGAAGAACTTTGTTTATTTTTTTAAAGGCCACGAGGGATAGAAAGTTGTGGAGAGCCATTATCATCCAAATCTTAACGGGATACGACACAGTTAATATGTTAATCATTTCAAACCAAATTATTCAATAAACCCACTAAAACGCAAGGGGTTACTGAGTGTGAGAGAAGATGAGAAAGAAACATTATCAAGGAGAGAGAACTATAAAAGAACAAAAATTAAGAAGACAGAAGATAACGAATGACATTTTAGAGATAAAAAATGACTGAGAAGTAAGAAACCGAGAGTGTTCCACAAGCGAGAAGTGTGAGAGAAGAAACTGTTAGCATATTTACGGTTACATCTAGTCATTTCAACTATAAAATGATGTATCCTCGCCGCCAATCTAGTCTTCTTTTTTCTCTGAGCTGCATTTTCGGAAGGAATGTTTGCTCGCTTGTGTTTGTTCGCTTGTGATAAAAAGTACATTTAAAAAAAAAAAAAAAAAAAAAACAGAGAGAGGGTTAAAAGGAAATAACCGTGTCAGAATATTATCATTGATAACTCTCTCCTTCAATTTGCGGATCCTAGTTACTATATTCTTAATACTTGATATAATGCAAAAATAAAACAATGATAGTATCGGTCAATAATTATTTATAAATATTTATACTGAGGCTCATGCAAGTAATCCATAATAATATTTTAAATTTTGAAATCATATTTGTTTTGGTATATGAATTTTTGAAACGGTTTCTAAATCTTTGACTGTGTTTCTATCATTCCGCCTCACCTGCTATCCTCTTCCGCCTCACCTGCTATCCTCTTCCGCCTCACCTGCTTTCTTCTTCCGCCTCACCTGCTATCCTCTTCCGCCTAACCTGCTTTCCTCTTCCGCTTCGCCTGTTATCCTCTTCCGACTCACCTGCTTTCCTTTTCTGCCTCACCTGTTATCCTCTTCCGCCTCACCTGCTATCCTCTTCCGCCTCACCTGCTATCCTCTTCCGCCTCACCTGCTTTCCTCTTCCGTCTCGCCTGTTATCCTCTTCCGCCTCACCTGCTATCCTCTTCAGCCTAACCTGCTTTCCTCTTCCGCTTCGCCTGTTATCCTCTTCCGACTCACCTGCTTTCCTTTTCTGCCTCACCTGTTATCCTCTTCCGCCTCACCTGCTATCCTCTTCCGCCTCACCTGCTATCCTCTTCCGCCTAACCTGCTTTCCTCTTCCGCTTCGCCTGTTATCCTCTTCCGACTCACCTGCTTTCCTTTTCTGCCTCACCTGTTATCCTCTTCCGCCTCACCTGCTATCCTCTTCCGCCTCACCTGCTTTCCTCTTCCGCCTCGCCTGTTATCCTCTTCCGCCTCACCTGCTATCCTCTTCCGCCTCACCTGCTATCCTCTTCCGCCTAACCTGCTTTCCTCTTCCGCTTCGCCTGTTATCCTCTTCCGACTCACCTGCTTTCCTTTTCTGCCTCACCTGTTATCCTCTTCCGCCTCACCTGCTATCCTCTTCCGCCTCACCTGCTTTCCTCTTCCGCCTCGCCTGTTATCCTCTTCCGCCTCACCTGCTATCCTCTTCTGCCTCGCCTGTTATCCTCTTCCGCCTCACCTGCTATCCTCTTCCGCCTCACCTGCTATCCTCTTCCGCCTAACCTGCTTTCCTCTTCCGCTTCGCCTGTTATCCTCTTCCGACTCACCTGCTTTCCTTTTCTGCCTCACCTGTTATCCTCTTCCGCCTCACCTGCTATCCTCTTCCGCCTCACCTGCTATCCTCTTCCGCCTCACCTGCTTTCCTCTTCCGCCTCGCCTGCTATCCTCTTCCGCCTCACCTGCTATCCTCTTCCGCCTCACCTGCTATCCTCTTCCGCCTCGCCTGTTATCCTCTTCCGCCTCACCTGCTATCCTCTTCTGCCGCACTTATGAGGCGTGCCGTACAGTTTGGGAACTAATGGCTTAAAGCATAAAATAAATAGGCTAGTAATTTAATGGCTCGTATTTAATTCCTTCCTTTATGAGTTTATGGCTATATGAATAAACTTAAATATTATTCATCGCTTCCATTTGTCCCACTCATAAAGTTCACTAAGTCTAACGCTAATCATAAATATTGTACTAGGACAGCAACTGGTTTCTTCAAAATTTCGGTTTTAGTACTGGCTACTAAATGTATAGTAAGTTGTGGAAGGCCATTATTGCCTATGCTCTGAAGAAATATGGCTACAAAACATACAAGACGTTACAGGATAAGGATGTGTGGACAGTATATCTGTTATCAGTACTTGAACTGAAATCAGCGATTCGATTTCAAACTTGTTTTTTAGTGCTGATAGCTGTAGGATAAGGATCTGTGGGTAGCATAATTGTTATCAGCGCAGAAAATGAAACCGGCGAGCCATGTTCAAATTCGTATCTCGTCTCTTCCGTTCAGAAAAGTCACGAATCCATTTCTTCTCTCATCCAGCTATGCGTTAAATAGCAGAGTAGACTGACCTATCTAGCCTTGGGTAGCAGTCAATCTAGTAGAAGGATAACTCTAAATTCAGATTCTAAGTTCACATGTAATTACATGACGATAAATTACATCCGGCAGCAAGGCGGCTGATCGGGAGATTGGAGGTTTTGAGGAGCATGGAACCACTACTTAACTGCTGTGGTTCCCAGGTCCACTCTGACCCGCGGTGGTAGCACCTGTTAGGGTCCCAGCTATGGGCAAATAGTGATGCTCCCTCCAACTTAAACACTATGAAAGTATAAAAATACATTTTTATAGTAAAAATAGCAGTAATACATACTGACAATACGTGACGAGCAATACATTTTATCTGTAGTTGAAGGCGTACAATTGTGTTCAAGCTATTTAGAATACTGCATTAAATAACCCATAAAGGTGTTGATATGCCCGCTAAACAAAATCAGCCAACCAAACAAACAACCAAAATGAATACTTTCATGACATTAATCCATATAATATCCTACAATTTCTTAAATCAAAATTTTTTCCAAAATATAACTTCAACAAAACTACAGCATAAAATACACATATTACAAAAACACATATTACAGCATATTACACAAAACCTCAACAAAACTACAGCATAAAATACACATATTTTGAGTGGACGTAACTACCTTTGGTAGTTATGTCCACACAAACTTGTATATGTATAAAAGATGTATACCATCTACCATGTATTCAATTGTAAAACGAGAATAACATATCATATTTTTATTTTTTGAAAGCTTCCAAGAAAATTAAATTTCGACATTGAATGTCCCATAGGAAGTTGATATGCCGTTAAACAAATCAACTAACAAGTAAAATGTAATCAGTAAAAGGAATCTGTAGAGAGCTATGCGTAGACCAGACAAAACAGGCAAAATGATAATTGCTGTGAATGTGATTCCAAACCTTACCGTATTGAACTTTGACAACGCGACCTGAGTCGGGGATGTTTTCAACCTCGTGGGCGTAAAATCTTAACAGTAAATGATTGCCTTTGTCTAAGTTTTGATATATAAAAACCGAAATACTCGAGAAAAATTAAAGCTGCAGGGAGTCAAGAGATCTGGCGTCCGTCCGATCCTTACTCTCCCAGATTCTTTTGATCGCGCGTGGTTTCAGCAAGACAACCACGCACGTGGATTACGTGCTGACCTGTTGACATCCGTTCCCCCTATCCATCTCTTCATCTCGCCACCCTCATGAAACGATGTCTGCTACAAAAATATATCAAGAAAAACACGGAAGAAAAATGTTTGTTTTTGGTTCAGGCAGTTGATGCAGCGTTAGGATCCCTACTGACGATTTGCCGTTAGAACACTAGAATCTAGAAACGACACGCAGCACAACACATGATCGAATATGCAAAGGGACATAGCATAAAACATGTTGCCGGGTATGCAGTATGTATATGCTTCTTGTAAGTAAATACATTTACTCTTGTCTTAATAGTTTGATCGGTTCGATAAGGTCAAATTGGCAGCTGATATAAAATAATGACCTAAATTCTGTTGTTAACTAAGCCAAGGAATGGCTTGTTAATTTTAACGCCTCCGAATCGAAACCGCTCTCTTTTAATCGCCTGAGAGAACCAATTTTACCTTCCGTCAGCATGACTGATGCTAACCTCTAGCAGAGTGTCTTGTTGCGCCTTCTCGGACTATAAAGTTTTCCGCTGACATGACGTGGAAAGATTATATTGAATCAATTGCTATGTCTTCTGCTAGGAAATTTGGTTCACTGTATCGTACTAGACAATTTTTCTCAACAGAATCCATCTTACATATCTATATGTCTACTATTTGTCTATGTATTGAATATTGCTGTCACATCTGGTCTGGTCTTTCTATAAATACTTTCATTATGAACTTTGCTCTATGGTACCTAGACTCCATGAATTTAAGCAGAGTACTAGATTGGCGGCAAGGACTCATCATTTTACAATTGAAATGGCTAGATGTAACCGTAAGTTCTATGGTGACAGTTTCTTCGCTCGCACTTCTCGCTTGCGGAACACTTCCGGCTTCTTGATTTCAAGTCAACTTTGATCTCTAAAAATTTAAATGCAATGTCAGTCATTATCTTCTGTCTTCTTAATTCCTTTTCTTTTATCGTTCTCTCTCCTTAAAAGTGTTTTTTTTTTTATCATATTCTCTCATACTCAGTAACCCCTTGCATCTTAGTGACATTGTCTCGCTTGGGGTGAAATGATTAAAATTAAACCTGTGCCGTGTCCCTTGAGGATCTGTGTGATAATAGCTCTCCACAATTTTCTATCCCTTGTGGCCCTTAGCAGCATTTCTCTCTTTTCCAAGCCTCCGTCGCCCTTTTACGCCATCCATTCACACAAGTTCTTCAGGTACTTGACCCCCTTTCTTCCCCTATCTCTTTTCTCTTCGATATGCGCTTTGAATGTTATGCTTTCCAAACCCTCCTCCATCATTACGTGTCCAAGAAATTCCAGCTGTTTTTTCTGAACTTTGCATATAAGTTTTCTTTTCATGATGATTTTCTTTAAGGCTTTTGTAGAATCACGTTTCTGTTACGTCCGATTTCCTTTTTATCTATAGTAAGAATTTTCAGCATTCCCTGTCATACAAGAGGAATGATATCACATAGAAATCCAGCACTCTTTTCTTTGTTTCTGGCGAATCTTTGCTGTTTCTTAGTACTTTGCTTAGCTTTTGGAACGCGACTTTCGCTAACCCGATGCGCGTTTGAACTTCGGTGTCGCATTTTCCATTCCCTTATTAAAACAATTCCCAGGTAGTTAAATTTCTGTACTTATTTGATGTTGACATTTCCAATTCTTAGTTCCCATCTTAGCTATTTTCTTTATTGATAAAATAGTCTGGCTGTAGAAGTTGAACAGATCTGGAGAGAAGACACATCCTTGTCTTACGCGCCTTTCTATTTCTACTCAAATTTCTATCTGTATGCAGGCGGTTTTTCTCCGGGTATAACTTTAGGATTATTCTAACATCCTTTCCGAATATATCTAGTTTTCCTAACAGTTCAAATAAATCATTGTGCCGAACCTTGTTAAAAGATTTGGCGTAATCTATAAAACGTATGTGCACATCCTTCTACATTTGTATTGCTCTCTCTGATATTCTAATCATAAATATCTCATTTCTTGTTTCAGTGTCCTTGACAAAGCCGTGATGTACTTGTTCTATTTCTGCCATAGTTCAACTTTGCGCTCTATTAATCAAAATTCGAATAATTAGCTTATTTATGTGGCTCATTAAGCAGATTTCTGATGCAGCTCGCATTAATTTGCACCTGGTTTTTAGGTAATGCTACGAAAATATATCTGCTGAGATCATTCCAGAATGATGTCACTGTCGCATATTTCGCTTATCAATTCTGTGACCATCTCATCACCATTTCATCTGGTCCTGCTACTTTTTCCTATTCATCTTGTCCAATATCGATCTTAATTAAAACTTTAATATAACCAGCCCTTCCATATTTCTGTGTACTCTCTCTATCCCTGTCTGTCTGTCTGTCTCTCTCTCTCTCTCTCTCTCTCTCTCTCTCTTGTCCCAAGGTTTCAAGATAATGTCTCCTCCAAGAATGGTTGCCTTAATTGCTGATGTTTGATCATTCTATTTTGGGGTTACATGCAACACATACTGGCTGAACACGGAATCATATTCAAAGTCAGTTAAACATTACAAAATTCAATGTTCAATTCAGGACTTTTTCGAATTCTAGAAATATTTAGTTTCCATTCTGACTTCAACTATGAGAAATGAGCGGTAGAGTAGCGGTAAAAACAATGGGCAACAATAAGAACTTGCCTCTATATTCCGATAAAGAGCTAAAATTAAAGTATTTTTAATTCGTTGTGCTACTATAAATCTTATGACCAGTCTGAATTATGATTTGAAGTAATTTTTTTAAATAAATGCTCTGTCGATCGGTCTTACAATACACTGACAGCATTTTCGATAGAGGGGTAAGACACTTAAAAATGGGCCACCTTCCTTCAAGTAGATACTTGTGAACTTAAGTATAAACCTGTGGAATTCTCTACCTTTTTAACGAACGCAAACCGGATTTATGTCTATTTTTTTTTTTTTTTTTGGGGGCGTTAGTATAAACCGAGACTATTTTTTGAGTGCAAACAGGAACGAAGTCAACGTTTTTTACTCTAGTGTAGACCATAATAATGTCTACCTTTTTTTTTCTCTAGTGCAAACTGAACATTTGTCTACGTTTTTGATTCTAGTATAAACAGGACCTATTACTAACTTTTTAACACTAGTGTAAACCAGACACATCTCTAACTTTTTGACTCAAGTGTAAACCGAACCTATGTCTACAGTTCTAGTGTAAGCTGGACCAAAGTCAACCATTTTTACTCTAGTGTAAAGAGTGACAATGTCCACCATTTTTAATCTAGTGAAGACCACTTCACTGACGATCTTTTTGATATGAATTTAAACCGAACAAATGTTTACCTTTTTGATATGAATGTAAAAAGGACATATGTGTACCTTTTTTAATTCTAGCGTAAACCGTAATAATGTCTGCTTTCTTTATTCTAGCGTAATCCGTAATAATGTCTGCTTTCTTTATTCTAGCGTAATCCGTAATAATGTCTGCTTTTCTTTTTTTTTACTTTAGTGTAAACCAGATCTTTGTTTACCTTTTTGATTCTAGTATAAACAGGACCTATGTCTAAATTTTTAACTCAAGTGTAAACCAAACGTATGTCTACTTTTTTGACCCTTCAA
Source organism: Acanthosepion lycidas (assembly GCA_963932145.1). NCBI lineage: Eukaryota > Metazoa > Mollusca > Cephalopoda > Sepiida > Sepiidae > Acanthosepion > Acanthosepion lycidas. Next base: position 62,687,928 of record OZ010600.1, on the reverse strand, counting down.
AAGCCGGACCAATATCTAAGTTTATTATTATTATTATTATTATTATTATTATTATTATTATTATTGTCTTATAAGACTTATATTCAACATTAAATATTTCCTCAACAATTAATATGTCTCGCAATTAACCAAAGTTTCCCATCTTAATAGTTTAATAAATCATTTGAGGGATATCAGGGGTCGCATAAATAGATACTCAAATAATTGTCGACAAGTTATAATCAAACTTCTTTTATAAGAACGTAAATAAATATCTGTAGTATAAATAACTTTCTGAGATAATTAAACGATTTCGCTCATCGTATAGACTACTATAATCTCGTTTGAAATCAGTCTCTTTCTTAATGTATGTCATTTATTAAGTTACACGGATCTTATCTCGTACTGCCAAACTTGAAATTGTATCTTCATAATACTAAGATTTACAGTAATGTTCGGTGAATCGAACAATTTCCAAAAGTCGGCGCCCGGTATTAAATAACAAATAATAATGACTATGAATACAAAATCATTCAAGAGAAAACCGATGCTCCAGCGACTGAGTTAATCTTTGAAGACAAATTTCGAATTTTAATTCAGTACGAGTATGAATTCCAACAAATAATCAGCGTAATGAGCCATATAACAAAACTTATCCTCGCAATTCTGATGAATAGAAGGCGCAACAGAATCAGACCGGAAATAGAAGAAAAATAGGGCGGGTTCGTTAAAGACACTGGAACAAAGACTGCGATATTTATCCACAGAATTATATCAGAAAGTGTAATTCAAATGCAGAAGAATGCGTACCTGTTTTAAAGATTACGCAAAAACGATTGTTAACGTACGCTACAAAGACCTGTTGGAACAGCTAGGTAAACTTGACATATTTGAGAAGGATATTAGAATAACCCAGAACCTATACTGGTAGATAAGGATAGAAAATAAGTTCAGTAAATATGCAAAAATAGAAAGGAGTGTAAGACAACGGTGTGTCTTCTCACCAGACTTATTCAACGGATACAATGAGACGATTCTGAAAGAATTAGAAATCCTACCATGATTTATTATTTGCGGTCACAATCTTAACAGCGTAACATGTGCAGATGACACAGTGTTGATAGTAAACAGAGAAAGGAGACTACAAGAACTTCTGTAGAAGGTCGTGAAGGACTAAACATCAATTTTACAAGAAGACAGAATGCATGGTTGTTAACAAAAGGAACAGGACAACATGCAAATTACAACTTGAAGATCCAAAAATCAAACAGTTTAAATATCTGGGAAATGTTTTAACAGAGGACGGAAATTACGACACTGAAATCCGAAGGTGCATTGGGATATCCAAAATGCATTGCAAAAGCTAACCAGAGTATTAAGAGACAGAGAAACTTCTCTAGAAAAAAAGAGTACTGAATTGTTACGTAATATATGTCCTCCTATGTGGCAGTGAATGCTTAACAATCTCCTCGAGTCATGGGTATTACGTTAAACTACATCATTCAACAAGGCTTCGGATCGGTAAATTGGAGGTTTTGAGGAGCGTGGAATCACCTCTTAATTGCTGTTGTTCCCAGGTTCACCGTGACCAGGAGTGGTAGTACCTGTTAGGGTCTCAGCTATGGTCAAATACTGAACCCCAAACAAAACACTATAAAAGTATAAAAATACATTTTTATATTAAAAAATAATAGCAAGGCATTTTTATATAATTATTTATTATATAAATTGAAGATCCCAAAATCAAGCAAGTACAACAATTTAAATATCTGGGAAGTGTTTTAACAGAGGACGAAAATTGTGACACTGAAATCCGAAGGTGCATTGGGGTAGCAAAAGATAATTTCCAAAAGCTAAGCAAAGTATTAAAAGCAGAAAAACTTCGTTAGAAATAAAGATACGGTACTGAACTATTACGTAATATCAGTCCTACTCTATTGCAGTAAATGCTGAACAATCTCCTCACAGATGAAGAAGAGACTTGAGGCAACAGAAATGTGGTCATACACAAGAATATTGAGAATACCACGGACCGAACATGTATACTTAACATCAGAAATATACAGCTGAAATTTCTAGAGCACATAGTGAAGAAAGAGGGCTTGGAAAATGTGATACTCACAGGACAGATCGAAGGCAAGAGGGACAGAGAAAAACAACGCATAACCAACCTGACGAGTTTGAGTAAAGGGAATGGCGGAACAAGTTTTAGGGAGGTTAATAAACAGACAAAATTTACTAAGAGTTACAAAGGAGAGGAAAATGTGGAGAGCCATGATGGCCAACATCTTGAAGGGACACGGCACATAAAAGATTCTTCTCTTTTCTCGCTTCACGATCAGCTCAACAGTCTTCCTTTCTCTATAGGAAATTATGCATATTAAGTCTATATTCATTGTAAACGTGAATTTAATTCCAAGCCTTGATCACTAGTTCTTCTTCTTCCATGTGCCGCGTCCCTTGAGTACGTTGGTGATCATGGTAATTGTTCTGATGAGCTTTCCTCTTTGGTACCTTTAGTATGAATTTAAGCGTACTACAAGATTATCGGCAAGGTCTCATCATTTTACAGTTAAATTGGCTAGATGTAACCGTAAGTTCTATGCTAACGGTTTCTTCTCTCTCATATCTCGCTTATGGAACTCTCTTCCAGCTCCATGCTTTCCAGTTAAATTTTATCTTAAAAAATTTCAAGAGAGTGACAATCATTATCTTAATTCCTATTCTTTTATTGCTCTCTATCCTTAACAGTTCTTTTTCTTTTTCTCATATTCTCTAAAGCTCACTTACCCATTGCGTTTTAGTGGCTTTATTGCCTTGCTGGAGATGAAACGATTTACAAATCTATTAGGCTTATAACACGCGGATTTAAAAAACGAAGAAAAAACAATTTTTGGCATAAATATTAAGATATTTTAAAAGTATTAAGATATGTCATAAATATTAAGATGTCGAAGGTATTAAGACATGTCAAATATTAAGATATGTCATAAATATTAAGATATGTCATAATATTAAGATATATCATAAATAATAAGATATGCCAAAAGTATTAAGATATGTCATAAATATTAAGATATGTCAAAAGTATTAAGATATGTCATAAATATTAAGATATGTCAAAAGTAGCACAAAAGTGGGAATGAAACTAGGCAGTTTAGTGGGTAAATATTTTGTCTTGGCCTAAGTCGATATAGGATGTGTGCTGGCTATCACCACCCAAAGTGGGATTGATATGCCGAGTTCAAACTCTAACCGGACTTTTGCATTCGCTTTCGCACAAATACCTTTGGGAAACGCATGCATCAATCTGTCTCCCCAACTATAGGTTAGATACACGAGACTCTCTAGCCTCGAGGCGCCAACCAGTCTATGAGAAGAACTCTAAATTCAAAACCAGACTGATAAGGGATGTATTTTGTAAAGGGTTTTTTTGTCGAGAGTCAAATGTATTGTTGGTAATGTTTGTTTTTTTCTTCAAAAATGTATTGCTGGTACTTTTACTATAAAAATCTATTTTTATGCTTTCATGTTTTGATCCCAGTTTGGGGGTTCACTATTTGTTCATAGCTGGGACCCTAACAGATACTACCATCTTGTATAAGGTTGGACCTGGGAACAACAGCAATTAAGAGGTGGTTCCACGCTCCTCAAAACCTCCCGATCAGATGCCTTGCTGCTGGATGTAGTTTATCATCATACCTAGGACGTTGGGGAACTGAATCGAACCGAGAACTTCTCAAAATCCACTTGTATATCGCTCGTTCTACTGTTAAAGGAACAGAAGTTCCATAATTTGGTTAAGATAGACTTTTTGGATATTTTCACGGTTTCATTGTAGAATGAAATCGATGGTCTTAAACTAGAATTGTCATAAAAGACGAGTTTTTAGTCACTACTTCAACTTGGGAATTGTCGACATAACTACTATGCTATGTCTCTGCCATTTAGTGGAAGGGAATTCTGTTTTAAAAATAGATCTTCTTACATTTGCATAACCGGTGCAGTTCTTGATAATAAAATACAGGATTTCCTTTCGTATATCCGATTGAAACCTCAAATTCGTTATATATATATATATATATATATATATATATATATATATATATATATATATATATATATATATTCCGAAACAGTCCTTAAATTGTTGTATATTACTTTCTCTCTCGAGCACAATGAATAGCTTGTTTAGAATGAAATTCGTTATACGATAAAAGCGACTGAAAAATAGAACAGCAAAGAAACAATGCAGAAGTAACCACTTACTTATATTTGAACCTCATAAGGCTTGACAAATGGATAAAAAATCCTCTTTCTCACCCTCTTTCAGTCTCCCTCTCTCAGTCTCCCTCTCCCTCTCTCATGCCTACACACACAGTTTACAGACTCTATCTTTCCCAATGTGTGTGTATGTATGTATATGTGTGTGTGTGTGTGTGTGTGTAAACATCGTAAATGTCTCCTTTGAAAAAGTTTTCGTTTATAAATAAACAGCGATTTTTTTTCTTCTTTCAGTAATGTCAAAGGTATGCCTCATCTTGAGAAGATGGTTGACGGTATAACGTTTTGATCCTCAATGGGTGTTCCAGAAATGAGTAGTGATTTTGATTCTCACTAGGTGCCACTATATTTGTAACCATGAGACAAATCAAGCTAAACTTACAAATTAACAATCGCTTCCTGGGTTTTTGGCTCCAATGTAAAAATTCCAGATCCGTATGGTGGGGGGGTCGTTCTCCTCCTAGATTGTACGTTGCACATTGAAATCTGAACTCAATTACTGATGCCTGGGGCGTCCCAAAAAAAGAAAGTGTCGAGGACACCGTGAGATTTCTGCTCAGAACCCACATGTACGCGTTCGGAGCGTCGAACGTACTATCGTCGGGTGGGGCAGTAGGTAAGCAGTTTCAATGATACCAACTACATACTCTACGCCAAATCTATTGTCGCATCACGATTCTCGAAGACGATTAAAGTCGTAGGGAAACCGTGTATAGGGTGCGATAGATAAATTGTCGTCTAAATTACACAAAAATGAAAATTGGTGCAAAAATAATGTTTCCTCACATAAAGTTGAACGTCAAAAAACGACATTATTTTTGCACCAACCTAATAACACTTAACATCTCATTTTAACAGATATATTTACCCATATTACTCAAAAATATGAAATACTAAAGAATAAAGTTATTCAATAAAATCGTCATTGGCTTCAACCACGGCCTCCTGCAACTCTTCTTGACGGTTTCCTTGTTTAAGTTGGTACATGCTGTCATTATCCTTGCCTTCAGTTTATCTTTGGTGTTACGAGGAGTTTTGTTGATCTCAAGCTCAACTGCGCACCACACATAATAATCAAGGGACATGCAGCCTGGGGAGTTAGGTGGCCAGATGTAAGGGGTGATGTGTTCGCGAAAATGTCTGACAACCATGACTGGGTTTTCTAACTTGTGTGACATGGTGCAGAGTCATGTTTCCAGGCATTGGCTTTCCCAGCAGCCACCCTGTTAACCCAGTGCAGCATTACATCCTCAAGGCAATTAATACCGGCCCCCGTGTTGAGCCTGAGTGCCTCACCAACAAATTCGGGATTTCTTTTTCTAATCAGACCGATCTGAGTATGTTTTCGTAATCGCCATTAGACTCATCCAACTCTTTCCGAATACTCACCACTGTCCTCAGATTGACAACATAGCCTCTAAAATGTTCGTATTAGAACCTCCGGCGCGAATGCCAAGCAGTACAACATGACGTTTCCAAATTTCTGGTGGAGTAAATTGCGTCATGGAGCTTTTTCTAACAGACAGTGCCCAAATCACCATACTGAACTGTGTAGTCGACAAAATCAAAAACAAACAGCGTGCATGCGCAAAATTAAAAATATAAAATTGCGACAATTTACCCATCGCACCCTGTATATGGCACATATAGTTGAGGTGACATGTCACGGGCAAGATAAAATAAGGTAGCCCATCCCTCTTCAGAATTCCAAGTTCTCTTTTTCCAAGATATATTGTCCTGATGTGTTCTTTGTTTGTTCGTCTTAATAAAATGGTAAATGTTAATTTGCCCACTTCATTCTTTATTTCTCTTGGGTACCGAACAGTTATTCAATAACAACCCAACAAAAACTATATATATATATATATATATATATATATATATATATGTGTGTGTGTGTGTGTGTGTGTGTGTGTGTGTGTGTGTGTGTGTATAAAATAAGAAGGTAAAAAGGAGAAGAGGTTAAAAAATATTGATGTATATGTGTATGTATATGTGTGTATGTATATGTATATGTGTGTATGTATATATATATATGTGTGTGTGTATGTATGTGTTCTGTTATATTGTGTATCTATACTTATATTTACGTATATATCTGTTTGTATGAATGTGTTTATATATGTATGTTAGGGTACATGCATATTGGTGTGTATATGTATATGGATCTATGTTTATGTATGTATATGTATGTACGTTTATATATGTATTTGGTTGAATGTCGTATTTATGTGTATGTACGTATATATATGTACTTGTTATTATAGAGGTATGTTTATGTATATATTTATATGTGTATGTATATATATATATATATATATATATATATATATATATATATATATATATATATATATATATATAAATATATATGTATGTTTGTGGATGTATATGTGTGTGTTGATACCTATTATATATGAGATTGTGTGTATGTGTAGGTATGTAAACTTTGGTTGGTCATTACTGCCACATGAGTTAGTGTATGTGTGTATTTATGTTTATGTTTGTGTATTTGTGTGTGTATATATGTATATATATGTGAGTATGTGTGCATAAATGTGTGTATATATGTATGAATGTGTATGTGTACTTGTTATCATAAATATGTATATGCATGTATATATTCATGTTTATATATTTATATGTATGTATTTCTATGTATATATATATATATGTATGTATGTATATGTGTGTTGGTTTGTGCTTCCTGCCGCGTGTGTATGTCTATGTGTGTATATATGTATTTGTGTGTGTATTTTTGTGTATGTGTGTATATGTATATCTATGGATATGTGAGTGTGTGTGTATATTTATGTATGTATGCATGTATGTGTATATGTACTTGTTATTATAGATATATATATGTATGTATGTCTTTATATATATATATATATATATATATATATATATATATATATATATATATATATATGTATATGTAAGTGTTTGTGTATTTGTGTATATATATGTATGTGTATATGGATTTGTATTTTTATGTGTTTAACTGTGTATATATGTATATGTATGTATATGTATGTGTGTGTATATTTATGTGCATATGAGTGGATGGGATGGGAGTGTACTTATATATGTGTATATGTGGCTGTGTCGATACTGGTATTTATACATGATTATATATTTGTATATGTGGATATATGTTCGTGTTTTGTAGTGCATATATATATGTATGTATGTATATATCAGTGCCTTGAAACATGCCATCGATACTAACTAAAATCTACTCTTGTATGATTTTTAATGGCTTATAGACTTAATCAACAACTGTCTGTGGTTACTTTTTATAAAATTATTATGAACTTTTACTATATTTTATTGTTAATAAGATAATGTTGCTAGAATGTATGTATATTCCCATTTTTATGTGTGTGTGTATGTATGTATATACATATGTGTGGTATATATATATATATATATATGTGTGTGTGTGTGTGTGTGTGTGTATGTGTGTGTGTGTGTGGGTGTATGTAGACTTATTTCTGTGTATATGTGTATATATGTATATACGTATGACTGTACACTTATTTCTGTAGGTAGTTCTTTTTATCTTATTTTCCTCCACCTAATATATAATAAAACTATTATCAACTTATATGATTAAAATATATGTTTTTATTGTTATTTGTGGGTTTGGAATTTTCGTTTTTTAATGTATTAAATAATATTATTTTTAACCATTTTTATCTTTGTATATTTGCGCGCTTAAGTTATATTTTAATAAGTGGTTAGCATTTGTTTAATGACAATTTCAGTCTTAAATATTTATTGGTTGTGGTATCTGATTGTCTGGGTCAATGTCTGTGTAGGTGTGTACATGTATTTATCGGTGTCTATGTGTATGGAAAGTGCATTCACTTTTAATTGTGTATATATGTATGTGCTGGTTTGCGCTTCTTTTTTTTTCATAAAGGGCCGTGGAGATGTTCCCTGTCTCGTCACATTTTTGTCTGTATATATATATCTAAATATGTCTGGGTGCTTATGTATTATAATCTGATTGTGTTGTTTTACGCGTGAGGTCAGGACCCCATTCACACACTTGGGATTAAAATGTATACATATATTGTCAGAGGACCGGATGACGTAGCGTCTATTCTAACGTAATTTCAACGAAGAAATAAATTGAACAACATATATTAGGTTGGTGCAAAAATAATGACGTAATAATGTCGTTTTTCGACGTTCAAAAATACGTCAAAAAACGACATTATTACGTCATTATTTTTGCACTAACCTAATATATTTCTTCTTTTCTCCTCAGTAATTTTATAATTTTAAACTTAATAGTGATTAAATTTGGATTTTAAAATTGGAATTTTTTAATTTTAATATCAAATTTTATCATATAATTTAGTAATTATTGGTTAGAATAAATTATTTTTTAATATTACCCGTATTTTAAAGATCTGAATAGATATTATAACATGACTTCGTTGTCAAGCTTTTTGAATTTTCCTATACATGTATTTTGATTGGTCATTCTAGCTTTTGTAACAACGTTTTCCCCTTGCGAAGGCTCGTTAATTAATTTGAAACTTTTAAAAGCATTTATTTTACATTCAACATCATCACTTGATAAGACACCGGAGGTGTTGAAACAAAATGGCTATTTTTGTAGTGATTTTATGACATATTTATGTTATAAATTTTTTTAAATAAATAATTATATACATATATATATATATATATATATATATATATATATATATATATATATATTAAGGCATTAAATAGTTATTATAACTTTGTTCGTTGTCAAATTTTTTGAATTCTCGTATATTTGTATTTTGATTGGTCATTCCAGCTTATGTAACAGCGTTTCCCCTTGCGAGGGTTGGTTAACTGATTTGAGCCTTTTAAAGCCCTTTATTCTACATTCAACATCATCACTTGAGAAGACACCGGAGGTGTTGAAACAAAATGGCTATTTTTGTAGTGATTTTATAACATAGTTGTGTGTTAATATATATATATATATATATATATATAATGAAGATTTTATATACTAAACGGAAGATTTATCCACCAACACAGTATCATACCAACCAGAAAACAACACTATATAACACAAGGGTTGATATCACGTATTATCTCTGGCTTCTGACAGCCAAAATTTGATAGCACAAATCGTTCCTGCGCTAAACGCATGTAAACAAACTGGAATCATTTTCTCTTCCGACAGGGGACCTTTCTTAATTTTGGAGACCAGGGCGAGCGAGTTCACGTCTGTGTATAGATAGCTATAACAGTGTTTTACGCCAAACGGATACATAGCTAGATCTGAATAGATTGAAGTTGCTAGATGGAACGGAACAGTGCGAGATAAGTTTGTTGGTTAATTTTGAGCTTCCATATCAACCTCTATGGGTTATTTAGTTCCAAAATCTAAATATTTTGATAACAATTTTAGGGTTTCAACTAAATATATTTTGAACGCAATTGTATACCTTCAACTACAGATAAAATGGATTGTTGGTCAATTTGCTATAAATATGTATTTATTTATATATTTTATATATAAAGATATATTGCTGGTATTTTTACTATTGAACTGTATTTTTATACTTTCGTAGTGTTTTGTTTTTGTTTGAGGGGTTCACTATTTGCCCATAGCTGGGACCCTAACAGGTGCTACCACGCGTGTGTCAGGATGAACCTGGGAAGAACAGCAATTAAGAGGTGATTCCACGATCCTCAAAAACTCCAGTCTACCTATCAGAGGCCTTGCTGCTAAATGCAGTTTATAGTCACACCCAGGACTAGGGCTGAAGAGGAGTCAGAGATATGTTTCTCTCAACGAATGCTGAGAATAACATGTTTCATTCACGTTGGTTTTTTTTTTGGTTTTTTCTTGACTGAAATTTGGAAACGGCATGCTGTACTGCTTGGCATTCACGCCAAAAGTTCCAATAAAAACATTACAGAGTGTTTGGATGTCAATATGAGGACAGTGTAGACGATTCGGAAAGAGTTGGATGAGGCTAATGGTGATTACGAAGCGACGGTAGCTAGGAAAACTCACTCTGATCAGAACGATAAGAAAAGAACTCCCGAATTTGTTGTTGAGGGACTCAAACTCAACACTAAGGCCGACATCAAGTGCCTTGAGGAGGTAGTGCTGCCTGTTGCAGTTTTTTGTGTATATTATGTAACTAGTGAGCTAGCCCAAATGACTTGACTCACTTTATAGTCCACTAATAGAAGGTTAACCAATCAGAAGACGTAGAATATTTAATCCGTCGGGTATAAAGGCAGCCATTTTGTTTACTCTATCCGAATGTCCAGTGCCAGCTTGTCAGGCGAAGAGGAACAGAAGGAAGAATTACGCTCTGTTGCTTTACCAGGATATCCACTGCTAACCTGAACAACGTTTCCCTACTGTCTTCGAAATATTCACTGCTAACCTCTGGATTTTCTACTCGAAGACGACCGTCATTATGAACAACACTGCCCTGGGTCAGAAGGATGTCAAGACAGAACTTTGCACCATGCTACACAAGCAGGAGAACCCAGTCATGGCTATCAGACAATTTCTGCAACGACATCACCGCTTATATCTGGCCACGAAACTCTCCAGACTGCAAACGCCTTAATTATTGTGGATGGAGCGCAATTGAGCAGAACTCCTTGTAATACCAAAGATGAACTGAAGACAAGGATTATGGCAGCATTCACCAACTTAAACAAGGAGACCGTCCAGAAGAGATGCAGGAGATTCTGAAGTCGTCTCGAGGTCGTGTTTGAAGCCAATGTCGATTTTAGTAAATAAATTTACTCTTTATTATTTCAAGATTTTTGGGTAATTTTGGTAAATATACCTATTAAAATGAGATATCAGTGTTATTTTCATTTTGCGTAATTTAGCCATCGCACCTCTCTCTCTCTCTCTCTCTCTCTCTCTATATATATATATATATATATATATATATATATATATATATATATATATATATATTCACTTATTCTAAGAGTGTTGGCATGAGTCCATCAAACATACAATTAGTAATGTACTCAGTGTCAATGACTCGCCTCACAAGGACGCTAACAACAGCTTCTCAACTATTTCATGACAATAAGACAAGGGGTCTTTAACAGCTCAAAGCTGTATATTAACAATTGTTGGTAGGTTTGTAGCACCCTAGTGATTAAAATAAAATGCCGCAGACTTTAAAATATAAATTTTCAAAGAGAGCGTTTGTAATTTGTAGTCGCTATTCTTGACCTGTGGAACCCGAGACAATGACGTGTAACCTAGAAAAATATTTTAATTTTTTTTCTATGAGGAATTTTTAAATGTGAGAATGAAAAATGGCGTCTGTTCTTGAATGTTACTTTTGAAAAGATCACTTCTCCGCATTATTTACTTGTGCTTTTCATAGATACAATCTACACTAACCAGTAATGTCTTTTTGTTTAGTCAAAAAGTACTTGCTACATATATTTGCATACAAATGTGTATGGGCGTAGATAGGTGAGTATGTGAATATAAGCAGGCATTTGTTTAAAAGATTAAAATTATATATGTCTCTCTCTCACTCTCACTCTCTCTCTCTCTCTCTCTCTCTGTATATATATATATATATATATATATGCATTTATCTGTGTGTCAACACAAACACACGCACACACATACACACACACACACATATATATATATTTAATGTATTTTATTTTTTAATCCGACATATTTTTGTTAATTCAAACATTATTGTTAGTCGATACACGTATTTGAGCAGTGGCTCCTCTTAATTTAAATTGTATTCATTTTGTCTATTTCGAGTATTCTTTAAAAGGCAGAATAGAAACTTGCTTTATTATGAAGCTCTTGGTAGCCGAGCGGTAAAAGCACGCCGGATCAGGCGGCAGTTCCTCCTGCAAAAAGGGATGCAAGTTCGAATCTATTTCCTTTATTTAGTTTTCTCGAGTACGTAAGCCAGTAGATGAATTAAATACTGTTTAAAATAAACCCGTATGCCTGTATATGAGTAGACGTCAATACTACTCAAATATGGGTATCCACTAAAAATAATTTTTATAGTAATATATATATATATATATATATATATATGCGCACGTGCGTGTGCGTGTGTGTATGTGTGTGTGTGTGCGTTTTGTGTGTGCAAATATATAGAAAAAAATAATATAGAAAAATATTTATTTATTTATTTATATAGAAAAAAAAGAACCGTTAGATTAATAATCCGAAATTCTTTAGTATTTTTGTTTTATTTAAAAAAAAAAAACTATGTTGATACAATATTTGGCAGTGAAAATGTAAACCCTACCGCCCCTCATTAAAATGACTGGTTTTCTCCGTTTCCATAGAATTTAATATTACGAATGTATATACTTATTAAGCTCCATAAATTCCAAAATTCGCTTGAGAATGAAACAGAACGAGGCACTTTAATTTAATTTAATTTCTATAATTAAATTAAAGTTTTTAGCATGTTTTCGAAACATGGGAACTCTTATGTAGCGATGGAATCATATTTTTTTTAAATAATTATAATATACATATATATATATATATATATATATATATATATACATATACATACATATAGATATATATATCTATATATATATATATATATATATATAGATATATATATATATATATATGATTACACATGCGCTAGAATGAGATACGCTAGAAGCTTCAAAATTTTTTGAAATAATTTTTTGAAAGCCAAGTTCATCTATAGTCTTTTACTTTTTCTTTCCATAATCTTTTCTTTTATATAACCAACATTGTGTTCACAGAAAATCTGTCAATAATGGGGATAGGTTGTAAGAACCTAGACGTAAATTTTCTGTGGCTGAATTAGCGATTAAAGAATTTTCTAGACATTTTTCTCTTAGTGTATTATTTTCTCTTTTAATTGGAGTAGCATTAGCATTATAGTAAGTAAAGTAACTGACCAGAATTTTGACACAAAAAATACTGTTCTTTCGCTTCCTCCTGTTAATCTAGTATATCAGTCCATTCCAGTTTTGTAGTCAGTTTCTTGATGTTGAGATAAAATTTATCATGGCGCAGTAGTTTTTGTTTTGTTTTTGTTTTTTTGCACAAGTACTTTCGACCTTTTCTAAGATCATCTTCAGGGGTAAATTACAAAGGCAAACATGCTATTATAACTGCGATAAAATCTGCATACTGTTGTCATAGGGATTTTTTAAATTACGCGCGAACGCGCTCTGTCATAGCTATTTTAGAATTTTTAAATTTATCCGTTATATATATATATATATATATATATATATATATATATATATATATACGAGAGGGGACCCAAAAGTAACCGGAATCGTTATCTGTGTGACAAGCCCGTAGTAGTTCAGGCTTCTACCGCTAGATGCCACTTGAGGCAACCCTCAGGCATCAGTGTGCTAACTGGTGTCATTGTGGGAAGACGTAAAGGCTCCTTGTTTCTGAAAAAAATTTATTATTATTCAAAAAAAATTTCGCTTGAAGATGGAACAGAGCTTACTTTAATTCAATTTAATTCAAATAATTATATTGAAGTTTTCGGCTCTTGTTTTGAAACATGAGAACTCTTAAGTAGCGTGTTGGAATCATATTTTTAAATAAATAATTATATTTATGCTCTACTATTGTATCGAGCACTATTTTTTAAAAATAATAACAAAAATACTAAAGAACTTTGGATTATTTACCTAACCAGTTCTTTCCTATTTTCTATATATATATATACATACATACATATATATATATATATATATATATATATATATATATATATATATATATATATTGTCATCCACAGACAGACGGTTTCGCTGCATCACAGCTCTTCAGTTAGGTTCAGCTAGACGTCCGGTTGCTTCAAACGAAACCCGACCGATTTGCCATCAGTCAGTGATCCTACTCCTAGGTTATCGTCGCCCGGCAGAGAGGAAAGGAAATTTTAACGCTTTTCTATGCGAAATACGCCAGAGGACTCAATTCATACTTGAAGAGTGCATTAATAGTAGTAGGTGCCGCTGTTTTTAAAAACCCCTTTCAACCGAATTTCCCGGGAGCATATATATTGTCATCCACAGAGAAACTGTTTGGCTGTATCATAGCTCTTCAGTGTGGCTAGACGTCCGATTGCTTCAAAACGCGACCGATTTGACATCAGTCAGTGATCCTACCCCTAGGCTATCGTCGCACGGCAGAGATGAAGGGAAATTTAAAAGTTTGTGGAAGACTCAATTCATACTTGAAGAGTAATGCATTATATATATATATATATATATATATATATATATACACACATACATATATATATATATACATACATACATATATATATGTGTGTGTGTACAGTATTGCTGGATATGGGCACAAGAGTACTGCTAATAACCTTTTCAGTATCCTGTTCATATTTTTTAATAATATAAGCTTTAATTTGGTCATTAATACATCGGTCATTAAATATGAATCCATAAAACATACAATTACTGGAAGATATGCACCCAAGAGTTCTCCAAATAATATTTTGGCACTTTTACTGTCAGTCTGTTTGTACCCCGAGTATAAATGTCTACAGTCGCAATCTCCAATTATTGTGTACAGGGGAGATGTTTTTAAACCAACGCTATTTGTTTCTAGAAAGAAAACAATATGTAACTATAGATTTGGTGTGTTAGTGTTTTTATGTGATTTCATATCGGTGTAAGAGAGTTATTCTTACGCATACTAAGACACGTATACAACAGGAAGCTTCTTTAGATAAGAAAAAGTATTTCTTTTAGTTCTGTGTTCGTATTGTTAGAATTCAGCGAAAGCGTAAATAGTTTTCTCAGATACACAAGAACAGAAAAAAAATTAAATGAAAATTTCCTTAAAGTTCCGTGGGAATGTATTCAGAATCGTAATCATTTAATTAATTTGTTTTTATTATTTTTGAGTTTTTATCTCCTTCTTTCTTAAAACACTTTGTTTAATTAATTTGGGATTTTTTATGACTGTCTTCCTGGGCATATTTAAATGACGTGGTCAATGAAGTTCTTCATTCTGAAGAAAACGAAGAAGAAAATAAGAAAAGAACAAGAATATGAAGAAGAACAATAAGAAGGTAAATAAAAAGAAGAATGCGAAAATGTATAAGACGAAGAATGTGAAAAAGATGAAGAAGAAAGAGAAAAAGATTGAGACGAAGAATGTGAAAAAGAAGAAGAAAAAGAAGAAGAAAGAGAATGAGACGAAGAATGTGATGATGAAGAAAAAGAATGAAATGAATGTGAAAAAGAAGAAGAATGTAAAAATAATAAGAATGATAAAACGAAGAACAATAAGAAGAATGTGAAAAAGAAGAATGAAAAAAGAATGAGACGAGAAATGGGAAAAAGATAAAGAAGAAGAAGAAGAATGAGAAAGAGAATGAGAATGAGATGCAGAATGTGAAAAAGTAGAAGAATGAGAAGAAGAAGAAGAAAAATGATAAAAAGAAGAAAAATAGGAAGAATGTGAAAAAAGAAGAATACAAAGAATGTGAAGAGGAAGAAGAATGAAAAAAGAATGTGAAGAAGAATGATAAAATGAAGAAAATGAGAAAAAAATAAGAAGAAAGATAAAAAGAACAACAATAAGAAGCATGTGAAAGAAGAAGAAGAAGAAGAAGAAGAAGAAGAAGAATGTGAAGAAGAGGAAAAATGTGAAGAAGAATGATAAAATGAAGAAAAGTGAGAAAAGAGTAAGAAGAATGATAAAAAAAGAAAAAGAAGACGAATGTGAAAAAGAAGAATAAGAATAATAAGAATGTAATGAGGAAAAAGAATGAGAATAATAATGTGATGTAGAAGGATAAAATGAAGAAAAATTAGAAAAGAGTAAGAAAAAGAATAATAAAAAGAAGAATGAGAAGGCAGAAGAAGAAGAATGATAAAAAGAAGAAGGGTAATAAAGAATATGCATGGGAAGAAAAATGAGAAAATGAAAAATGAGAAAAAGAATTGGAAGGGGGAGGTAAAAAAGATAAAGATTGAGAAAATGAAGAAAAAGAACAAAGTGCAGAATAATAATAATAATAATAATAATAATAATAATAATAATAATAAGACCTCCTAAGTAATTGAATCAGCAACTAATTTCAGTTGTCGAAAAGTAATACAGAAATCATTCATAAACGGATAAAAACTTCGGAAGGATCTACAGAAACCTGGAGTCAAAAGTGAGTAAGGATTCAATTAGTCGGATACTTGGACTGTAGGCATTATTGGCCAGTTCTTCATTTCCTTGTCAAATGACTCATGCAAATCAATACAAAGCACACCATATTATCACAAGCCGACGTTTACCAGGAAAGAATAAGCCCAACCCTGGATTTAATTTCACAGTACCGACCTAGATTTGAGGCAATTGGTCGCCAGATACATTAATTCTTTTTGACTGCAGTGAACAGACAGCAGCTGACATTACAAAAAAAAGAAAATAATTATCAAAGAAAACAGTGGATAAGTAAAAAGAAGAGATTTTTTCTACCATATACTAGACCTGGGCACCTCTAGGCGGTGTAATGGTTAGAAAGCTTGTCTCGCTAGAACAATTACAACCGAGTAGTGAGTTCTACAACCGAGTAGTGAGTTCGATCCTCACTGGGTGCCACCTACTTTCGGCCTCGTGCCACATCTAAGCTACGCTTAGATCCTCACTGGGTGCCACCTACTTTCGGCCTTGTGCCACATCTAAGCTACGCTTAGATCCTTACTGGGTGCCACCTACTTTCGGCCTTGTGCCACATCTAAGATACGCTTAGAAAATCACTATACTAGACCCGTCTAGAATAGCAATGCCGCTGGGAATTTTTTAATTCATGAAATAATCCTGACGGCTCAGATAAACGTTCTGCCGGGAATGTCTATACAAATGTAATAAACTGGAACTAAATAATCATGCCGCGGAGAAAAGTATTTGCTAAAATAGTAATATTGCCGTGCCAAATATGCACCGTGTCGGTTGACGAGGATTGAAATTAATAATTTAATCGTGCCTGTTTGATAGGCAAGAGTAGGATCATATAATAATTGTTCTTGTTCTTCCCTTCCTTAGTTCGCACGACCGTTTCGCCAATAACTCATAAATAATGAGCTATTCCGTTTTGATCGCGAGGAAAGAGGGGAAAATACATTACTTGGTTTCAAGGAGAAAATAAAATAAAGAAGTGGAGAGAGAGAAAAGGAACCAGATCAAGCTGATAAGATCAGATACTACACTTTGATCTTAGCCAAAAGGCCGTTTATTTACTTGACCCCCCCCCCCAACTGAGTCTGGTTGTGACACAAGGTCGGTTTTTAACGTGACCAGTTATGACCAGCTATGACCAGCTAAGACCAGCTTGGGCCGCTGGTCCAAGCTGGTCTTAGCTAGTCATAGCTTGTCCAAGATGGTCAGAGCTGGTCTAAGCTAGTCATAACTGGTCTTGGATTGTCCTAGCTGGTCCAGACCCGAGTCGGTCCAAGCTAGGCGTAGCCGTGATCGAATCTTAGCCAAAAGGCCGAGAAGCGATGGTGACTGCGATAAAAGTGTAATTTTTCAGGCGCGCAGTATCGAAAGATGGAAACCGAGTAATGCCAAAACTCCAGTTACCATAAATAAAATATGATCTTCTGCTGAATTATTTTTAAATTATTATTAAGAGAACTGTTCATGAAGCAATGATTTGGCTAATGAAATATTATTATTATTGTTATTATTATTATTATTATTGGTTCTGCGCACTGACATAGACAATGGAAATTCTTTTCTTGTGGCATAGTCTCAAGACTCCTCACATCTCAAGAAATTTTCAAAGAATCCTTGCAAATGAATGGCAGTTTTCTCGTGATCTAAAATCTTGTTCTCAGTTCCAATTTTCCCTAAGCACGTTTTCAATTTTCGCACATTACTACAGGAATTAATTCAGCTGTCGTTCTACAACTTCTTCAAATCCCTAGACTGGTCCTGATATTTTTCAAACTTTTCAGTTTCTTTGGAGTTCCCTCTTGTATCGTATGGAACAACAAAATCAATAAATTACATTTGCTACGTTCTTTAATACCGAAGCGCACACACACAAACACGCGGACATATTTCTTTCGTTCTGGTCTGAGGAAGCTTATCTAACGATGACGAAACGCATAATCAAGTCAATAGAACTGGTTTTTATCAAATTTATCAAACTTTGTCTGGATTCTATATCCTATTTATACACATACTTTACTATCGCAATAAAATTGGATATCCGTACTTCAATGACAAGATCGCTATGAACAGAGAAATCCTATATCTTGTGACTTTCATGACTCTCTACTACTGTCTCTGGCTGATGTTCACGCCATTAGCCTTTCACATTGAAGCCATTATGGCATGCTTACCAAAGGTTTATCTTACCAATCCAATCAAATTGTCGTTTATACTCTTTCTGTGCCAACGTCTCACAGTCCCTGAGCATGTGGTTAACGGTATCGTCAGATTGTCTACACATACTGCATTTGCTTTCTTCTTGCGATTTTGACCTTGATTGCATTCGCTCTGATGACGTCTTAATGCTCACAATTACATAAGAAGGACAGTCGACTTCCAATGCTATAAGCTGAAGCAGGAAATTGACCTCCATCATCCCTTCTACGGCTGTGAACCAATGACAAAGAGGCTCACGTCAGGACACGGATTTTTACACTCAGCCCAACCACTGAACAAGAGATCTCCTAGTCAGCGTCTGTCTCTGGTGCAGTCAGCTTGCCACTGAACAGAGCTCCTAGTCAGCGTCTGTCTCTGTGGTGCAGCCAGCTTAACAGTGGAACACAGGCTCTCTCTCTCTCTCTCTCTCTCTCTCTCTCTCTCTGAGCCCTACATAATCCCTCGCCTCTGACTCCAGTGATGTCGGGCTCTTCTGGTCCTGCCTAAATCCTCTCCGAACAGCTGTTTGTCACTGTAAGGCCAACATTTCAGAAATGGGTATGTGCCACCGGTGTTGATCCCAACTGCCAATACGGTCAATCGCAAACTATGGAACACTTCTAGTTTGCCCCAATCTTGAAGATCCATGAACACTTAACGATCTTGAAACCTTAACAACACAGACAAGTCTCTGTGTGCAACACCGAATGGGTGTGGTGTAGCGACTCGATAAGAAGAAAACCTGCTCCTGTGCTGCAAATATTAGTGACTCTTTTCTCTTCTTTTTTTTTCTTTTTTTTTTTTTTTAGAACCCTCTTTTACTCAAAGCCACCTCTTAGGTCCAGCAACTGTCTCTGTCTGTTGGAAAAAAAAACTATCCATGAAGCTTCTTTTCTTTCACCTTGTCATACCTCTTTTCCTTACACTACTTCTTTGCCACGCTCACCGTCTCAACATTTTGCTCTTCCATATCCCCATTCACTTTCCGTGCAGCTGTCAGAGGCAATTCATGAGAACTTTTAATGTAACTCTCAACTCCCAGAACAGCCAATGACACAAATTCTTCAACACTTATCAGCCCTGTGCTTCCCTCCTTTCTTGGGATATACAGCCTATCAATATCACTGTTTGGATTCAGATCCTCATGAATATTCATTAACTTTCGTGTTCTTTATACATCTCTTCTAATTCCGCTTAATTCTCCGTCTAAGAATGCTACATAATAGCGCAGCAGAGAGATTGGCCAAGTATTAATTCCTTTGATATTTCTACCATTTCGTCTCGTTTCGAAAATCTATCTTCTGAGCCCGAAATATTCATCTTTAACTTTTTCCTTCATTATAGTATGTTTCGCCTGGTTGGCCTGTAAAATACCAAGATACTTATAGTTTTCTCTTTTATTAATATTATTAGTAGTAGCAGTATTAGTATTACTAATATATGAGCACGTGGCCGGGTGGTTAAAACGTTCGAATCTAACCATGGTCGATTTGTCAAAAAGGGGAATTCCTGGGGTTATCGGACTGGTGGCGTCGATCCCAGCGCGCGGCAAAGTGCCTGAAAACCATACCACAGTTGAGCCAAGCCTTGTGAGTGAAATTGGGTAGACTGTACCCCTGGAGGCCATCGAAAGCTGTGCTATGAGACTGAGGGTTTGAGCATACTGGCATTGTTCAGATTGTTGATCAGACTAGATAACACGCTCTTTCCCAGACAGTTGCAGTATAAACCACATGTGGGCTCTTTAGGTGTTGAACAAACACAAATGTGCCTGAGCAAGCGTCTGCATTAGGGATTGACTAGCTGCCCTAGTAGACGGGTATTCTCGAATACGAGTGGCCAGCTATGCATACATTATTACTAGTATACACTTACCGTAAAAATGACGACAATTGTTAGAAAGTTTTAATAGTGATATGCAATGAAACTAAAGTCTTGAAACAATGTATTGAGATTCAATAAAGCGGAGATAAAGAATTCACAATTAAAATAGAGGCCAAGGAACCGTTTAATTAATCTGTTCTATTTATATATTTTAGACGCTCAATGGCATCTATGATTCATTGATTAACCCTGTTGTTATGTAAATAGCTTCTTGCTCAATATCTTTTCATGCTAAAAAAATTTTGTGTTTAATATAACAGTGAAATGGAAAAATCTCTCGGAAGAAAAAGATTAGCAACAGAACGACAACAATGCCTATTTGAAGACCAAGTTGAAGCAAGACGATCACTTAATAAATAAAGGTATCTGAGTGCTTCACATGAAAGGCTTGAACAAATAAGACTGCGATCTAAGAAATGTAGAAGTAAAAGAACTGATTAATTAAACTGTTCATTTTGCAGGGGAACTAATTTGTCTAAAGGCAAATAAATATTTTATTTGTAATGCTTATAAAACGTCTAAGAGAAGTAATCACTCATGAATTTATTAGCATAAATTAATTTATCTCCCTTCCCACTACAGACGCTACAGGAAATATATAAATAAATACATACTGATAATTATTATACGGTTCGATTATTATTATTATTATTATTGCTGTTGTTGTTGTTGTTGTTATTGTTGTTTTGGGTTTGTTTTTTATAGTATGAGTTACCCCCAAGTCTTAACTAGAGACTTCGAGAGACGAGTTTATCATTATTATTATTATTATTATTATTATTATTATTATTTTTATTTTCTTTGCTTTCTGGCGTTTACACGTTTCTTTCCGGGTCCCACCCAGGGACCTAAGGTTAGAAATGGCATCATGACACTTTTCACTGACAAAAAAATAAAAATAAAAATAAAACAAAATAAAAATTACATAGATAAAGCCCTTCGTAAAGTGTGGGTTGTACTTGTCAGAACAATTTTTTGTATCTCCTTGAGGCATGGACTTCCAGGAATCCCTTCAATTAGTCTACTGCAATCTTTTCCAACCAGTCCTAGGGCTCCAACTACAACAGGGATTGTTGATGTTCCCATATGCTACATTTTCGAGATTTCTATTTCAAGGTCCTTGTATTTTGACAGCTTTTTGAATATCTTCAAAGATACATTGCAGTCAGCAGGGACTGCCATATCAATAAGGAGGCACCGTTTTTGTTTGTGGTCTTTAATAACAATATCTGGGCGGTTGGCCTTGATTGTTCTGTCAGTGTGTATTGTGTAGTCCCATAGAATTGTAACAGGTCCTATCTCCATAACCGGGTCTGGGTGGTGTTCATACCAGTTTCTTTCAGTTTCCTTCCCGTAGAAGTTGCAGATTTTCCAGTGCAGATATTGGCCCACTCTGTCATGTCGGGTTTTATAATCAGTGGGTGCCAACATCGTGCAACCTGATACAAGATGATCAATCGTTTCTGGATATTTATCACAGAATCTGCATTTTGGGCTGACACAATATTTTAGTATATGTGCTTGATAATTCCTAGTTAGCAAGCATTGTTCCTGCGCAGCAAGGATAAAACCTTCAATTTCCGCTTTCAACCCTGCACTGCGTAGCCACTGATGGGTACGGGTTTTGTCTACATCAGCGTGTTTGATACGGGCAGAGTATTGGCCATGAAGCGGTTTATCTTGCCATCGCTTCTGTATCTGGTCGGTTGCATTCGTCTTTTCTGTCTTTTTTAAGTATTTTGCAGTTTCAGCCGGTGTATTGTGCTGTAGTTGCATCTCTACGCCCATTTGAAGCTCCATTTTGAATTTGTTGGCTTCTTTCATTACGGAGTAAAGACGCTTACTACTTTCATGTTCCTTGACGCATACCATCATCCAGTCTTCTGTAGTTTCCAAGTATCTTTGGAGGCCAATTGTAGTTTTGTAGGACAGTTCTAGTTGAACTAATCCTCTGCCTCCTTCGGATCTGGGCACATACAGACGATCAACATCAGCTTTGGGATGATGCATGCGATAGCAAGTGAGAAGCTTTCTCGTTTTGGCGTCCATTCGCTTAATTTCAGCTATGGTCCAATTAAGGACATTAAAGCTGTAATGCACCACTGGGACAGCCAATGTGTTTATAGCTGATATTCTATTTTTTGAGTTTAGTTCAGTATTTAGTATCAGATGTACACGCCTGTAGTACTCTTTTCTTATTTTTTCTTTCATTTGTGGGTGTTGTATGCCATCTCCTTCGCTAATTCCTAGGTACTTATAAGCTTCATCATGCTCCAGTTCCCTAATCTTTGTGACAAAATCTAAATCTATTGAGGGTGTTTCTGTAATTCTACCTTTCTTGAATGTTACTTTTGCACATTTATCTAATCCGAAGTCCATACCTATGTCGTCACTGAAGTATTTTACAATATTGAGGAGGCCTTTCAACTCATTGTCGTCTTTGGCAAAGAGTTTGAGATCATCCATGTATAGTAGGTGATTGGATATTTTCTTATTTATTTTGTAACCATAGCTACTGTTGTTCAGTTCATGTGTAAGAGGGGTTAAGGATAAACAAAACAGAAGGGGTGACAGAGAGTCTCCTTGAAAGATTCCATGTCGGATATTCAGACAGTTGGATATGGCAGTGCCCCCGGTGTGCCTAAGGTATAGTTTTGTGTTCCACATCCCCATGCTGTGCTTAAGAAAGTTTAATACCACAGGGGAGACTTTGTACATTTCCAAAGTCTTAAGGATCCAAGAATGTGGAACACTATCAAAGGCTTTACGATAATCAATCCACGCTGCACTGAGATTTCTGCGTCGTCTCCTGCAATTTTCCAGGATCATTTTATTTATCAGAAGTTGATCTTTGCAGCCATATGAACCTCTACTGCATCCCTTCTGTTCCAGCGGGAGAATGCTGTTTGTTTCGAAAAAGGAATAAGTACGGTTCTTCAGTACAGACGTGATCAACTTATACGTTGTGGAAAGACATGTTATCGGTCTATAATTTTTCGGGTCGTCTGTTTCAGTTGTTTTTGGTATGAGGTATGTAATACCTTCAGTAACCCATTCCGGGATTTTATTGGGATTATTTACAAGTGTTGATAATGTTTTTGCAAGAATTCCATGGGTAGATGAGAGATGATACAGCCAGAAATTGGGCAACTTGTCATTTCCTGGGGATTTCCATTTTTGGGATTTCGTTAGTGCTTGCCTAACATCATCTGTGGATATATTTTCCCATTCTTGCAGAGGTGTATCCAGCAGTCGTTCTTCTTCACGCCGTATCCATTCTGCATTTGGGTTATATTCCTTTGGGTTGCTCCAAATATTTTCCCAAAATGTCTGTACATTATCAATCGATGGTGGCGTTTCGACATGTATAGGTGCTTTTCCAATTTCCCTGTAAAATTTCTTAAGATCTGTTCGGAATATTTTATTTTGGCGATAGAACCTACAACGTTTCTCGTATCGTCTTGTTCTCTGTGCTTTTAGCTGAAGTTTCAGCATTTCCTTGATTGATGGAATATCAATTAGGGATTTAATGCTATATTTCCGTTTGATCTTTTTGGATTTACGTGTGGAAATATTAGGGTTTCTGGTGAGCTCATCTAATATAGACAGCTCACATCTGATTTGTTTTATTTCTCGTATCAGTTTGGTTTTCCAAGCTGGTTCTCTGTGTCTGTTAATTTTATTTATTGTCTTGACCCCAAGCTTCCGAGTCGCTGCTAGAGCTGTTGCGTATATGACGTTGTTAACTTCTGTGATGTTTGCCGGTGGTTTATCTGTTAACAGTGTTTCCAGGGCAGCATTGTATATTTTCACGATGTGCTTGTTGGGATTTGTCATATGGATTTTCGGAAGCTGGTCTCTGTCTGACAATTGTATGAAAGTTACTCTGCTGAGTACTTGGATGACGTCATTTTTCGCTTCGGTGATTTCAGCTTCGTGGTTTTCAAGGAATTCTAAATTAATGTACCTGCAGTCATCTTCAGTGACAATTTCTGGAGAACTACAGGTTGTGTCTAAGGTAGAATCTTCGGTTTCATTTCCTGGGAGATTATTTTGTATTTTATTCGCTTTAGCGTCCACCTCATCCTCTGTCGCATTCTTTATTTCAACATTCGTCTCAATAGAGTTTGAGTGATGGGTCATAGTATTTTGCCTTATATCTAATTTTATCTTATCTATTTCTGCCTTTGAGAGTCTGTTGTTTCGCATGATATCTCTGTGGACATTGGCAAGCATGTTTGGATTGAGGTTAGGTCTTATATCATTTCCCACCATACTTCTCTATATTTGGTATGTTTGATTGGTGGTGTTCTTTGCTGGGGTTTCGAGTGCAGTGAAGAAGGATGTCATGACTTGTCAATACTCTTCGCGGCTCCATTTCGTTCGTTTACTTTTTACTAGTCGATTTGGCATTGAGACACTTGGTCCAAGGTTGGCGATAATCCGGGTTTGGTGACCTAGTGTCTCTTCGTGTGTGGAAGAGTTTGTTCCAGTGACAGACTTTTCGACCTCAGACTGGTTCCTCTCTGAGGGACGCGGCCCCTGTTGTCCCGGTTGACGGCCGATCCGGTATGAGATATTATTCGTATTCATTGAAATTGGTAGAGATGCGTTTTAACCTTGACCGCCAAGGGGTAATTTTGTTCAGCTTTAGGACGAGACTCGAAGAAGGTCCAAGAGCAAGCCCAGATAATGAGATTGTGGGTTTATTAATATATCGAAGATAGAATAGTTCATAACAGTGTATGGTATTCAGTTGGGTAGACAATACTAAGTCTTAGTATAAGTCCGAGTGACACCTCCAAGTGGGATAATTAGATTTTAGTATATAGACATAAAAAAAAAAAAATGAAAAAGAAAGGTGAATTGCATGGCACAAGTGACTTTCCACAAATGTTCAATTTTCCGTCGCCAACGACAGATACTTATCAAATTTTATGGGGTAGGCTGGACTTATACTACAGATTGGTAGGAGGGAATATCAAAGAATTCATTCGACAAAGGGGTAGGAGCAAGGGAATAAAAGTTATACTTTTCCGGTATTATTATTATTATTATTAAAATGTTTTTGGGGCTGCATATGGTTTAAAATCACGTGTCATGACGGATGACGTAGGGCATGTGAAAGATGTGATTTTTTTTTTTTTCAATTAATTAAACCAAAGATAGCTATTAAATGGACAAAAAGCTCTTCGCAGGATATGAGCTGTTCTTGTTAAGACTATTTTTTAGATTTCCTGGAGAGACGCTGCACCAGGGATTTTGTTGATTTGCTGCTGAGTTCAGACCCAAAGTTCCAACCGCAACGGCAATAGTTTTAGTTTTTAAGTGCCATATTTTTTCTATTTCAATCTCTAGGTCTTTGTATTTGCTTAGTTTTTAAAGTGTTTTTTGTCACTTGTTACGCTCAGCAAGAGACTTCAAGAGACAAGTTTATTATTATTATTATTGTTTTATTTCCTTTAGTTTCTGGTGTATACTCATTTCTTTCCGGGTCCCAACCAGAGACCTAAGGTCAGAAATGGTATCATGACAGCTTCCACTGAGCAGTTTCGGAAAAAAAACGAGATCACACATATTTTATATAGACAAAGCCCTTCATAAGGTTTGGGCGGTACAAATTTTTGTATTTCCCCAAGACATAGGCTACCAGGGATTCCTTCAATTAGTCTACTGGAATTTTTGACAATCACTCCAAGGGCTCCAACTATAACTGGAATTGTTAATGTCCTCATGCGCCACATTTTAGAGATTTCGATTTCAAGGTCCTTGTATTTTGATAGGTTTCTGAAGATACACTGCAGTCTGCAGGGACTGCCATGTTAATAAGGAGAACATTTGCGGTCTCTAATCACGATGTCAGGGCGATTAGCTTTGATTGTTGTTTATTATTATTATTATTATTATTATTATTATTATTATTATTATTATTATTATTTCCTTTGATTACTGTTGTATACTTATTTCCTTCCGGGTCCTAAGCAGATACCATACAAAGAGATAAATTTTACAACACCAGCAAATATATATATATATATATATATATATATATATATATATATATATATATATATATATATATATATGTATATATAATAGGTCAACATTGGCAAAAGGACATGTACATTGAGCACATTGATCTTAATTGATTAGGGGTGTTAACATACGCATGTTAAAATGAGGCGTATGATTATTACAAACCTGAAATCGCTTGAAAGTATATCCCTTAAGCTCAGCATATGTAATATAACTTATTTTTCCCTCCTTTTTCTTAACAGTACTAGCAGTAGTTTTATCAAATATCATTTACAGTCATCGCTCATTTTTTAAGCCTCACAGTAACATCCGAGATGTATGACTGACCTTGAACACGAAGAAGCGACTGCGCATGACAAAAAATAACTCCGATATTTTGTGTTCCAGAAAAGAATCTGAATGTTCCCTAAGTGATATGGAGGGAGAGAAATAGAAAATAGGGATAGAGACAACACAGGAAATGGTCTTTGATCGGAATGTTTGCTTCTTTAAACTCGGATAAAGAGAAACTGACTTCTAATCCTACCCTTTTGTTTTCAGTGAATGACAGATGCTTTCCAAAAACTAAGCAAAGTATTTAGAAACTGGAAATTTCGTTAGAAACAAAGAAAAGTGCACTGAAGTGTTAAGTAATGCTGGTAGTGGCGATTCGTGTATAGGGCCCTGCGGAACTGCCACAACCCACAATATTTATTCGATATTATTGATATTATTCAATATAATGAGTCTTTTTCTTTAATGTTTTCATTATATTTGTATATTATATAATAATCGTTTTTAAAGGTTTGTCCACTATATATTCAAGTTTTCTTGGCGTTCTATTATGAATTAATTTCTGAATATTTCTTTGCTTTGAACTTCTTGAAATGGTTTAATGGAACTTAAAAGTAGAACTCTTAAAAAAATGGTGACCCCCAAAATTTTAAAAGGTCCATTGAAAATGGCGAATACAAATCACAACTGTTTTCATACTGGCAGTGACGTTTCTAGCAATCAGAAGGTGGGTGAACCACTTGAGAGCTAAGATTAATAATTTCGTTTTTGTTTTAAATCGGTATTTAGCTCCAGCAACTGTCTCTGTCTGTTGGAAAAAAAACTATCCATGAAGCTTCTTTTCTTTCACCTTGTCATACTGCTTTTCCTTACACTGCTTCTTTGCCACGGTCACCGTCTCAACATTTTACAGCAAGGCAGTAAAGCCACTAAGACACAAGGGATTACAGGGTTTGGAAGAATTAGAAACAGAAACATTAATAATGAACAGGAAGAGGAAAGATTAATCAGGAGGATATTAGATAGCGATTGATATTGCATTTAAATTTTTGCAGATAAAAGTTGGCAGGAAAGCATGGAGCCGGAAGGGCGTTCCACAAGCGAGAAATACGATAAAATAAACTATTAGTGTGTGTGTATGTGTGTGTGAGTGCGTAAAAGGGGATATCGAAGTAATTGTGAAGATATTTTTTTTATGTTTTACTTTGTCAATTTATACAACTTTCAGAAACTGTTATGACACTTTATTAAATAAAATAAAATATTACTAAATTAAACACTTTTCCCAAAGAGTAGCGGTAGTAGTAGCAAGGACAATGTAGCTCACAAATGCTCTTCACAACTCTGGAACAGAGCAGACAAACTTCATGAGAATTAACCATGGTTTAGATAGTTAACTTTTAGGAAATCTAAGATTATTAAAATATATATAAACTACAATTTTACATTGTAGCGTATAAAAGTGACAGGGAAATAACCTAGAAGCCAGACAAAAAATTATTCTCTGGTCCACCTCACAGCAGAATTGTCATTGCTACTGGATAATCATTTACGAGTAGAAAATTTAACCTGACTTTCTTTTTTTCTTAAGATATTTTATCGCAAAATTCCTTCTATATTAAATTATTCCGAACAATGAGCAAAAGCTTAAATAAGCGTGTACCACCCTTTCTACTTCGCTTACTATAATTATACAATGACCCGAAAAAAAAAAGAAAAAAATTAACGCTGCTCTCCACACATTCCTGAAATTAAACAAATTAATCTCCTCTACTGTAACGTGAACACGAAATCTAACAAACAGAAATGGCCGACTCAATTATCTAGAATACATTTGCTTTCTTCAGGCTGTAATGGGTTTTCATACAAGTAAAGTTAAAAGCGTCAAATCAGTTCAAGAATCCAAAATTACCGTTGTTGTATTTTGATTTTTTCGAACGAAGAAACGAGTAAAGATTCGATGAAATTAATACCGTTCGTATATTTTAAATCAAACTTGAATTTGATTGGCTCAGTCATGATTAAAGTGTTGCTGGAAAAATACTGACGCTGTATTTGTGGATTAAAACGGCAAATTTGGTGGGGGTGAGTTATACATTAATCAGATACGTGAAATGACTTCTTAACATTGAACAGATTAGCATTCGCATAAGACAGACATGATCAACAGATGTGACGTTGGCATTACTTCTTAGTACGAACTGTCGTCATGGCGTTATTTGCTTGTTATTAATCAGAGAAGATTGTGTTTTTTATCGGGATTTTAATGGAATAATATGTTACATATGCGTCCACATGTCTAAGATTTACGGTCAGAGATGCATATACAAACACAGTCATATATGAGCACGTATGGTGGTGTTAGTATATGAATGTATTGATGCTAATTTATGTTTCTTTTATATCCAGTGAAGACATGGTGGAATAATAGCTTGGATTGAGGAATCGGAGAGCCGAGTTCGAATTCCAGTCGAATCCATTACATTCACTTACATGCTAATACCCTTCGGAAAGGTATGAATCCTCTTATTCTCCCCCCATCCCAACTATGGGTAAATAGCAGGACAGACCGGATTCTATAGTGTTAGATGGCAACTGCTCTACCGCAGAAAGATAATGGAAACCTACTGCGGGAAAATATCTGCCTCGCGTCCCCAAAGAGGTATTAAGACCTATGTTGAGAATCGTTGGCTTAGATGAACATGCTCAGCTTTCTATATTCTTCTATTTTTTTCTTCTTCTTTGTATTGTGGAGAGACATGATCCATGTTTGGAGAGACATGATCCATGTTTGGAGAGACATGAGACATGTTTGGAGAGACATGAGATATGTTTCTTCACAATTTCCTGTCCTTTGTAGTTCTTAGTAAATTTTGTCTTTCGATACATGATCGCCTACGCGTGTAACATGCATTTGCACATAACTGACTGCACTTTCAGGACGTTGGCGGTCATGGTTCTCTACAACTTCCTTTCCCTTGCACCCCTTAGCAATGTTTGCCTTTTTGTTATCTCTCTTAATCCATGTTCCGCCATCCATTTACCCAAGCTCGTTAGGTAAGTTAGTCGCTGCTTTTATGTCTCTCTTGCCTTCAACAAGTCCAGTGATCCGAGTTCAAATACCCTTGGAAAAAGTATAAATCCTTCGTTTCCTCCTCCAAGCTATGGGTTGAATTACATGACATAGTGGGTTCTATAGCCTTGGTCGGTAACCAGCCTACCTCAGAAAGAAATGGTAGCCTACTGCAGGAAAATCTTCTACCTAGTCAAGAATCAAAGAGTCAAAGAGACAAGATAGCCCCACGTATGACACTTAACTGACTGATCCCCTTGAGAGCTCATAGCTTCCCCGAGGAGGTATTAACGCCTATGATGAAAATCGTTGGCTTAGACGAATGTGCTCAGCTTTCTATATTCTTCTTCTTTTTTCTTTTTCTTCTTCTTTGTACCGTCTCTCTTCAGGGCGTTGGCGATCATGTCTCTCCACAATTTCCTGTCCTTGGTAGCTCTTAGTAAATTTTTTTTTTTGTTATCTTTACTAAACTCTGTTCTGCTATCCATTTACTCAAGCCTGCAATGTAAGTTACGAGCGGCTTTCATCTATGCCTCTTGCCTTCAGTCAATGCTATGAGTGTCAGATTTTCCAAACCTTCTTTCCTCATTATGTGCCCTAGAATTTTCAACTGTCTCTTTCTGATATTAAGCATAAATGTCTTGTTTTCGTTTTTTCTAAAACTTCCTCATTGCTTATATGTTCAGTTCAAAGTATTCTCATCATCCTTCTGTAGAACCACATTTTTGTTACTTCAAGTCACTCATTTATCTGGGAGGAGATTGTCCAGCATTAACTGTCTTATAGGAGGTACCGATATTATATAACAATCTAGTACTTGTTTCTTTGTTTTTAACGAAATTTTTCTGTCTCTTAATACTTTGCTTAGCTTTTGGAAGATATCTTTTGCTATCCCGATGCACCTTCGCATTTCGGTGTCACATTTTCCATCATCTTTATCCTAGATATTTCAATTTTTGTACTTGCTTGATTTTGCTGTCTCCAATTCCTACTTCGCATGTTGGACTCTTTTTTTGCTGACAACCACACATTCTATCTTCTTACAAGTGGTGCTTAGTCCTTTCTTCTCGCTTTCCTTTACTTGGCCTTTTCCTCTTGCTGACAACCACACATTCTATCTTCATACAATTGATGCTTAGTTATTTCTTCTCGCTTTCCTTTACTAACACCTGTAAAAAAATACCTGCAGTTTACATCCCGTTTCTATTACCAACACAATATCATCTGAGTATCTTATTTTAATATCGTGTCCGTCAATAATGAGAATCCTGGTAGGACTTCTAATTCTCTCAGAATCAGAATTCCGACTAAACCTACATCCTGAATTTTTGGAATTTATTGTAATACTTTTTTTTCCTATGCCAAGTCTTTTAGAACGTAGTCAGTCATGGCTCACCATAAGTTCCTGTTTTTGTTGCTCTAAATTACTTTGTCCCTTTTCTTTTTATTTTCTATGAATTGCCATGAATTCTTGAGAAAGATAATAGATTGGTTTCCCATTGCTTACTTCATGATTAGAAATTCAGAGTCTTTCTTCTCTTAGACTAGTTGCCATCCAAGGTTAGAGAGCCTGGTCTACCCTGCTACTTTTTACGGCTATATTTCTATAGAACGTCGGTAATCATTACCATGCATTCTTGCTAAAGATTATGTTGTTGTTTCACATTGCCTTCTCCATCGTGTGGAATTCATAATCTTTCTTAGATTGGTTGCCATTCAAGGTTAGAGAACCTAGTCTACCCTGCTACCTTTTACGGTTATATTTCTTCAGGATGTCGGTGATCATTGTACTCCATATATTTTCCTTTATTTTTCTTTGTTATCTGTGAATTGTCATGCCTTATTGGTAAAGATAATGGAATTGTTTCCCGTCGTCTTCTACACAGTTTGGAAGTCGGAGTCTTTCTTCAATTGGACTTGTTACGATCTAAGGTTAGGGACCCGTGTATACCCTGCTAACTTTTACGGCTATATTTCTTCGGGGTGTCGGTGATCACGGATCTCCATACATTTTTCTTTATTATCTGTCAATTATCATGCCTTCTTATTAAACATTGTGAAGTGGTTTCCCGTTGCCAAAAACACCTCTGCAAAGGCTTTTGAAAAATAAAGGCCTGAACATTGAAATAGAAAAAAGTGTTACTTGAAACTAAAACTGTTCCTGTTGTGGTTGGAGCTTTGGGTCTGATAAAGAAAGGAACTCACGAACAAATCAACAAAATCCCTGGTGCACCATCTCTACTGCTACTGTTGACAGTCCTCAAGTGATGTGGGTTTTGTTACTTGGTTAGAGATGTAACAAGTGACAAAATATCTCTGCAAAGTTCTGGAAAAACTAAGCAAATAGAAAGTCCAGGAGATAGAAATAGAGAAAATGTTACGCTTAAAAAACTAAAACTGTTCCTGATGAGGTTGGAGCTTTGGGTCTGATAAAGAAAGGAACTCAAGAACAAATCAACAAAATCCCTAGTGCACCAACTCTCCAGGAAATAAAAAAATACTTCTAACTTGCACAGCCGTTATCCCGTGTTCAGTGCGCAATTTTCTTTATTTTCTGTCTTTGATAATAATGTTTATTGCCATAAGCATTAATTTCCTCGATTTGGACTCTTTCAAAATTATCCACCTTTTGCTGTACTATATATATATATATAGTAGTCGACTCTCCCGTCGAATTTGACGTATGAAGGTCAAGCAGATTAGTTCCCAGGAAACCGACAGCCCGACAACAGCACATGAGATTTGATTATAGTGGTGAAGCTTTCGTGCAGGACCATCCACACTTTTTGAAGGGCCGAATACAGACATCAGCTTGTTTAGTACGGGTAGAATATTAACTATGTCGTGATTTGTTTATACTCTTCACAATTCCTTTTCATTTTATTAATTGATTTGGCATTAAGTCTCCAGGTCCAATGTTGCAATTAATCTGGTTTTGGTAACCAAGTGTCTTATTGTTGATGGAAGTGTTTGTTACAATGACAGATTTTCAACCCCAGACTGAGGAGCGTGGCCCCTTGTTTCCCCGAGTGACGACCACTCCAGTATGAGTTTTTGTTTGTAAACATTGAGATTTGTTATTTTTTTATTTTATTTATTTTCTTTTTTTTTTTTCGTTTTATCCTTAACCACCATGGGGTAATTTTGTTCGAGTTACCACCTTTAGAACCACCGTCGACCAAAACTAAATCGTTCGTCCTGCCCTAATTCCCGCTGGATATCACCCTGATATTTCTAGGCCACGGGTACTTATTATTATTATTATTATTATTATTATTATTATTATTACGTAATTAAAGTAATTTAATTGTTTAAATGATCAATTCATGAGAGGACTAATGTTTGTTTTCAACGTTTGATTATAATTTGTAAAAACCCACATTATTAAAATTTCTGTTACGCTTGCATACAACTATTTATCTCGATTTGATGTTAAGTAATTTTTTAACTTTAATTTTTAAATTAAGAATTTTTAAAGTGACTGGCTACAAAAAGAAATATCGCACTTGCTTTGTTTTATAATTTTTCAAATTTTCTCGTGAAAAGATTTGTAGTTGCTTTCTTCTATAATTCTGATAATAATTTAGTCATTTATAATAATTTATCTCGAAGGGATAATAATGACATAGTCAAGATGTTGACCCTCCATTGCTTCAAACAAAAGGTTAGGAAGGAAACCCCATCAATAATGGTAAAAAGCTAATAGCGGATTTGAGAAACTTATGTTCCTGGAAAATTGTTTTCATAGAAAAATTTTATTTTTTATTTCAACCGATAGTAGCAGTGGGTGATCGTTCAATGAATGTCGAATGTTTCCTTATAAGGAAACGGTTAATGTTTCCATTAATATTAGAGATGGCGAGAACAGATACACTTTGATCCCATCCCTATGGTCAGGGAGTGTAAAAATGTAACTCAAGTAGAACTGGCTGTTAGGCCAATGAATGTCGAATGTTTCCTTATAAGGAATTGGCTAATATTACTGTTAACATTACCGATAATAAAGCTGATAGTACATATTCTGATCTACCTCGTACCTGAAATAGTTGTATTTTCCCACGGGTCCAGATGTCAGCGTTCGAACACAGGAAAAAGCTACGATTTTGAATGCTAGGTATACAAGCAAACCCTTCCCATTTGAAATATTAGCGAAAGACAAACTTAATTATATTCCTATCTAAGCTAATGCTTAGGATTTAAGCACCTCCCCACCTAATCAGGTCCGACGAGGAATCTGATTTAACATTAACATTAGAGATGACGAGAACAGACACTACAAGGTAACTCACGAAGCACCCCTTTAATGCAATGGGGAGATGCTGTTCACTCTATGCTATGTTTAGTAAATATCGATGTATTTATCTTTAGTTTCAGAGCTACACACTCAAGTGATATGTTGATGACTTATGGAAACACAAAAATTGTTTTTAATTCCCTTTCTTGAAAAAATAGTTTTTGACCTCTTTAATTAACTTAAAATTATCGAGTTCAAAACTATTCGGGTGAAAGTCTGTTTATAAAAATACTAACGCCATTAATCTTATGGGAATATTTTGTATAAATAAGAAAATCGTTTGTTCTCTTCAGATATAATCTTTAAGTAGGTTCTTTTTATATAAGTCTGGGATCAGTAACTTTATTTGAGTTACATGACAATAAGTCTTTTATTATGATTTCTTTATCTCAAGAACCCCACTACACACACGCATGCGCAACACTGTAATTGTTATTTGATTGGTAATAATAATAGCGTAAATAACTGTAATTTATGTTGACATTGTCGTTTACAGGAGATTGTCGTAAAACACAGTATTTCATTTCAAAATTATTTCGTTAGGCAGTTTCGTTTATGACACGTCGTAAATCTGTTACTTCAGCATTTCGTTTAAAATCAATTCTATTGACATTGTCGTTTACAGTAGATTGCTATAAAACTATAACCGGATCATTTAATTTAAAAATGATTTTGTTATACATTTTCGTTTCCGAGAAATGTTCGGAAAACTTTTTATTTACCTAAGTATTTGGTTTACAATGAATTCTGTTGGCATTGTTGTTTTACAGAAAATGGTCATAAAACTATCACTGCAGTAATTCATTTAAAATTTATTTTGTCAGATATATTCGTTTGCAAGAGAAAAAAAAACGGTTACCTAAGCATTTTGTTTAAAATCAATTCAGTTATCGCTGCCGTTTACAAGGGATAGGCATAAAACTATTATATTTCATTTAAAAAATGAATTTTATGTTGCTAGATTTTTAAATTTTCGACCCACCTTGCAGACGAGAGTGATTAGAAAACGTGTAGCCGGCTATGTATATATGTATTTATATATGGGCGCGTGACCAAGTGGTCAGAACGTTCGCTCGTTGACCATGAGACCTGCGTTCGAATCTCACCATGGTCGATTTGTTAGCAAGGAGATATTATCGGCCTGGCGTGGGGACGGTCCCACCGTGCGGAACCTTTGTAAAGTGCCTGAAAACCCTACCACTGGTTGACCCAAGCCATGTGAGTGAAATTGGGAAGACGAAACACATGGGGCAGTCGATAGCTGTGCTAGGATGAAGTCACAAGGCATCGTGACCGAAGGTTTTAGTGTTCAGATTGTTGATCATTCTAGATAACACGCTCTCTCCCAGATACTGTAACTAATGTATAAACCTTGATTTTGATTCTGTGGGTGCTGAGCGAGAGTCTGCAATAGTAGACGGGTGTCCTCGAATACCAGTGGTCAGCTATTATTATATGTCGTCATGCATCAGTCGACTCTTTTTCAGACCTTTACTCCACCATTAATGTACGTCAAAAGTAAAACGTTGGAAGTCAGGGAAACATTCGTTTACCTTTATAGCACGCTATCCAGATTCAACTAAATACTTTCAAAGCCTTTTGCTGCCTATGACAAGCTCGAAAACAAGTTGTGGTCACCATCAGATATCAGTGTAATTCCTAAAATCAGTGTTTTACGAACCATGTATTCTGCTATCTCTCTTATATTGTTACGAGACCTGGAAAACGTATAGCAGGCGTATACAACGTCCGGAATGTTTGCGCCATATATTGAAAATACTGTGGAGATCCTGACTACTCGATACTGTTGTTTATGCAGCGAGAAAGAATTTCGAGCATCAAGTCCATGGTTATGAAGTGGTGAATGAGAATGGCTGGTCACATAGTACGTTGAGAGAACAACTGACCTTAAGGTGAACTGGTGCAAAGCAAACGTCCGCAGTGCAAAATACACAAACGATACAAAGATTGCTCCAAGAATACATTTAAGAAAGTCAACATAAACAGCATTGTTTAGGAAGATCATGCGTCTAAAAGATCTACTTTGAAAACATTGATTAGTTTGTTTGATTTTGTTTAGCGGTATATCAACCTCTATG
The DNA here is from genome assembly GCA_963932145.1 of Acanthosepion lycidas. Classification (NCBI taxonomy): domain Eukaryota; kingdom Metazoa; phylum Mollusca; class Cephalopoda; order Sepiida; family Sepiidae; genus Acanthosepion; species Acanthosepion lycidas. The sequence goes on along the minus strand of OZ010600.1, from coordinate 62,651,599 downwards.
AATTATTAAATGCCAAAATCTAAATATTTTGAACATAGTTCCACGTCTTCAACTACAGATAAAATGTATTATTAGTCATTTTGCTATAAAATTTATTGTTAGTATTTCGGCTTTAAAAATGTATTATTAGTCATTTTGCTATAAATTTTATTGTTAGTAATTCGGATTTAAAAATGTATTGTTGGTCATTTCGCTATAAAATTTATTGTTAGTAATGCAGCTTTAAAAGTGTATTGTTGGTCATTTCGCTATAAAAATTCTTGGTAATTTTGCTTTAAATATATAAAGTTAGTAATCTTATTTTTATATAAATGTATTGCTGGTATTTTTACATTAAAATTGTATTTTCATACTTTCATAGTGTTTCAGGGAGTCACTATTGGCCTAAAACTGGGGCCCTAACAGGTGCTACCACCCCGGGTCAGAATGAACCAAGGAACAACAATTAAAAGGTGGTTCCACGCTCCTCAAAACCTCCAATCTCCCTGTCAGAGGCTTTGCTACTGGATGTAGTTTATAGTCATACCCAGGATTACTGACGACTGGTATTAATGACTTTGAGAAAGGCAGGATTGAATACAGGATTGAATTCAGTGCTAAAACGGGCTGCTCGCTCCATGGAGAATGTAAGCACCATCTCAGGAGAAAGTAATAAAGAGACTCATACATGTGCAGAATGTTGATGGGTATGCCTTTCAAAGGCTGACTTGAATAGGTACATATTTCGACGCAACTATGTTTAGGCAGCATATTTTCATTCAGACATGTTTCATTGAACACCATAGACATATTGTGTCTACTTATGCTGATCTTTTCCAATTCTCTAATCAGTTTCTTGATGTTAAGATGAAATTCAAGGAGGGAGCCGTAGTTTTTGTTAACCAAAGTTCTTTTTATCTTTTCCAAAATCATCTTATGCGGTAAATTACAAAGACAAACTTATTGTAACTGCGATAAAATCTGCATTCCGTTGTGATGGTAATCTTTTAAAAACACCCGCGAACGCGCTGTTATAATTATTTTAACATTTTCAATTTGTCCGTTGTAGTTATAGAATCTTTTGCAAAATAAGCGTTTTAATTTGTAATTCAGTGAAATTTGATTTTAGGTAGCATCATGGTTTGGCGATGTTTCTCTTCAAAAGGTACTGGCAACATATCAATAATAGATGGTAGAATGAATGCTGCAACATATCAGAATATTTTGGAAGCAAATTTAATGATTTCGGTTGAATCTTCTTTTGAATCTTGAACTTCCTCCTGATTGAATCTTCCAACTAGATAGCCATCCAAGCACACTGCAAAATCTACGAAGAAATGGCTTGCTAAAAATAATGTAAATATCCTGAAATGGCCACTCCCCAGATTTAAACCCAATCGAGAATCTGTGTTGTTATTTGAAAATTCAAATCCAATCGAGAGCTCCAACAAACACCCCGAATCTAAAGACCATATGCGAAGAAGAGTGGAACAAAATACCAACTAAAATTTGAAAATCATTAATTGATAATTACAAGATGTTTGTTGCTGTAGAAGTGAACAATAGCGATTCTATTTTTTGGTGTTCATTTATTTGTGTTTTTTTCGTTGATGCTTTCTTAAAGGGATGCTTAGACATGATTGGGTTGTATTTTTAATCCTATAGTTTAATACGTGTCTGAAATTAATTGAATTTACTAATAGATTTTATATGCTATTGTGTAATTATTTATATATGGTATTGTGAATTTTTTTTATATATTTAATTTCTATTGCAATTTTTTTCTATCCATTTATAAATTACTAATTTTTTAAGGCGTATATTTGGTGGTGTCTGCAAAAAAAACGTTATTTCATTTCTTTGATTTAATAATTTTTTGTTTTTTAGAAACTTGATAATGTGTAGCTTTTCATGTTGGCATAAAGCGCATGGATTATCCCAGTTTCTGCAAGTTCTCGTTCTATTTATTTTCAATTTTATTGTTGGTGTTTTATTGTTTTCTTTTAAATGCCAAAAATATTTAGATAGGGACGCTTAGCTTTAAAAAAAATTTTATTTTTTTTATTTTTATTTTTTTTGTCGTCCGGTGTCATTTCACGCCAAACAAGGCGTTAATGCTACTACCACGCAGAGTGTTTGCAGGAAGTGGAAGACAATAAGAATAATTAAGTGAGGAGAAGTGACAAAAGGAAGACAGAAAAATATCGACTGATCTTGCATTTAACTTTTTTAAGATTGTAGGTGACAGGGAAGCAAGAAATGGGAAGAGTGTTCCACAGACGAGAAAGGAACAGTAAAACAGTGAGACCTAATTGCCAATCTAATAGCAAGCTTAAATTCATGTAGTTGTGGCATAAAGGAAAAAACTCATCAGAACAATTGCCATGAAAATAAGTGTAGAAAAGACAGGGGAAAGCCACGTTACGACGGTGAGATGGTGACTGAAGTCGTGATTCCAGATCAGGATCGACTACATTACGAACCCTTCTTTGAATTTTGTCAAAAATCTCTAGATATATAGTAGGAGCAACAGACCAGATATAGCAGCAGTATTCAATGCACAGACAAATGATAGATCTATAAATGTGCAAAATGGATTCTGAAAAATTGTCTGACACGACACAGTGAACCAACTTTCCGGGCAGTAGACCTAGCAATTGATTCAATATTATCATAATCACTCCACTTCATGTCAGTGGAAAACATGAGCCCAAGAACGCACAAAGTGTTGCTATCCTGAAGTTTAGCATTAGCCGTGCTGAATATATATATATATATATATATATATATATATATATATATATATATATATATATATATTAAAATAATAAGAAAGTAAGATTTATAATCCGGTGTTCTTAGCAATTATTTTTATTTTTAAAAAAATTATAATTTAATAATTATAATATATATATATATATATGTGTGTGTGTGTGTGTGTGTGAAAAAGTAAAAAATAATCCCTATTCTTATATAAAGATATACCTTCGTATAATATTAGGTAATTGAATCACAATAAAAACACGTTTTGGCCATGGAAGAAACTTCAGCCCAATAATGGATTTATCGCTGGAGTCAGTCAAGTACATATAAGGGATGGGATAATATGACAAACGCCGGTTACAATTTTATATTCAAAGCTCAAAAGATACGGTAACGCTTAGCTTTAAATTTTTCTACGTCCAGTGTAAGTAGATCAATAAACTTGCCAACATCATTCAGCATATATCTTTTCAATCGCTATGTATTTGATGATTAGAAAGTGTCATCACTTGACATTAAAGCTTTAAATAATAGCTTACTTTCTTTCCGAATTTAATAACAAGTTTCTCAATTCAGAATCTGAAGCAGTTTACTGGTGGGGTGATTTCAAAAGATATTCAGATTATCCGGCGTGACACGGGAAACTCTGGACAAATTAACACATTCAACACTCTGAAGAAGTTCCTCAAACTTTCAGGCACCTTTTAAATAGATAGATAGATAGATAGATAGATAGATAGATAGATAGATAGATAGATAACTGTTTTGTGATCAAAGAGGTCTCATGTATTTAAAATTGCATTTATTGAAAAAATGTGTTTAGAACGAAAAAGAAGTTTGTCTTGAATGCAAAGCCTTTATAACGTGCGTGATGGAGAATAATGCATAAATAAGATAATCGTTAGGTCACTATAAAGCCACTGTGTGTAAAATGATTGTAATATAATATATTCCACTTGTTATCTTTTAAAAAAATGTTCTCTGGATCATTAAGGTTTTCTTCTTCCCTTTGAAAGCTGAAACCAAACTCTTACTCACGACTCAACCCAATTTCCTGGTTTCCTTCTCCCCTTACCTACCGCTCTCTCTCTCTCTCTCTCTCTCTCTCTCTCTCTCTCTCTATTTCTATCTCTCAGACGAGAGAGAGCGAGATCTCTGTTTCGTCTATTTCGTAGAATGCGTGACAAAATTCGTGTATTTCTGAACGTTTCTCATTCCCTTCTTATTTGACGAACTTTATATCTTAATTTTTCTTGGCATCTCTCTCTCTCTCTCTCTCTCTCTCTCTCTCTCTCATGTGCTCTTTCTTCGGGGTCTCACTTCTTCTCTCTTTCTTTCTCACTCATTCTCTCTTACCCCTCTCTCTCTCTCTCATGTGCTCTTTCTTCGGGGTCTCACTTCTCTCTTTCTTTCTGACTCATTCTCTCTTACCCCCCTCTCTCTCTCTTTCTCTCTTGTCTCCTTCCTTAGGTGTCTCAATTCTTCTCTTTCTTTCTCACTCATTCTCTCTTACTCTCTCTCTCTCTCTCTTGTGCCTTTCCTTATGTGTTTCAATTCTTCTCTCTTTCTTTCTCACTCATTCCCTCTTACTCTCACTCTCCCTATTGACGTTTCTCCTTATATCTTCATTCCCTTCTAACAGTTACTCTGACAACTACAATCATCAAAAATGTAAATGCAACGCCGATCGCCATCTTCTGTCTTCCTGAAAGCGTTTCTTTATTGTCCTTTCTCTTTAGTGAAGTCTTCTCGTTCTCTTTCACTCCTTGTAAGCCCCTTGTGTTGTTTTTTAACATTATGTTTTACACTGTACAAGGCGCGGGGCCTCTCGCGTTAGAGGGTTACGTTAACGGGTAGTTTATATGGATAGTAGGGGAAGATAACGGTTAAATCTAAACTTTAACAGGTTAATATTGTAGTGATCAGGGAAACATCTTCTTGGGAGTCTGTTCCACAGGGCAATGGTTCGCGAGAAGAAGCTGTCTGAGGGGATCTTACTTCTTTCCGATGGAATACAGAGGGAATGAGGATGGTTTGGTATATATATGTAAGTGGAATGGCGGGTCCTAGCCGTGAAGGTTAAACCTGGCGGAACCTAGGAACGTAATTCGTCCGATCACTTTCCATGGAAGTAGCGATAGAACAGTGAGAGACTCGCCACAACCCGCCTGTGAGAGAGGTTAGAAGATAGAAAATAATTCTTTTCCAACAAGGACACGGAGACGCTTTGAACTCTATCAAGACCGGAAAGTGAGGACCTGATAGCTCCCGCCTAAATATGGCAACAGTACTCCGTTTTCAGCCTGATCTAGCTCATAAAGTTAGAGGATAACATGAAGAATCCGATAATTACTGAAACGGTACAGAAAGCCGATCGTTTTTCTGCATCTTTAGCGATGGATCGTATATAAGAGTTCCACTTGAGGTTGGGTGTAACTTTGAGACCCAATATTCTTTCAAGAGACATTGTCTCCTCGATGGGACAACTGTTCATCGTGGACTGGCGGTCGTTCGGGGTCTGA